>JADLZL010004914.1:0-128807 GCA_015844335.1 Chrysopogon serrulatus | reverse complement strand
TGGGAATATTTCACATGTTATACACATGTTTATATAAAGGTACTTAATTGTGGGATGTGATGTGATTCGTAGTTTAGTGCTACATGTATGTATACAGGTATGCATATGGGGAGCATTTAAAATTTCACTGCTTTCCTTGTGTGAATATCCATGTCATGGGATCTGTCAAATGGATTTTCCGCAGTACGTTAACTACGAAAAATGTGTAGAAAAATCGTTAGGGGCACGATTAATGAGAGCGTAGGATGCCACCGTCTAGTATCATTTAGAAAATCCGTTTTTTCACCTCTTGTGAGGGCGAATAGAATCAAGCATACATCATAATCATTCATTTGCTCATCCTCTTGCATTAATGTTCTTTTCCTTTACAATTTTAAAATGAAGTGAAGTGCTCATTGTATTATCTATGATAACGTAAAATGGAGCCACCGCCATATACCGAGGAAGGTACTGTTGGAACAAGCTTGGCACCTCCATTGTTCTGGAAGGTGCTAGAAAACTTTGGGGTATACTAATACCACCAATTTATCGTTGAGGCATACCCGAAGTTTATGGCACTTCAGATGTGCATTGCTTCTTCATATTCCAAGATATGTCACCTCTTCCCGGCATGAAATGAGAGTTGAAAAGAGGGATTAAATGCGTGGGAAGTCAGGCAAGTAGTCGCTTCTTCGACATTCTTTAATAATATGTCGAGCACATGGAAGAAATAGGAACCAATCCTATGTATTTGTTTCACCCCCTAGATCCTACCAATGAAAGTTGGAGCTGGAGGGATTACTTTAACCTATACCAGCTTGCCAAATCATAATCCTACACTTACCATCACCGCTATATATCCAACTTTTAGCCACTCCACCCAAGCTTATAAAGTTTGTGCTCCCACTGCCTAGATAAGTAACTCTCAAAATATATAGATTTTAAAGGACTAGAATTTGGAGTTCCGCCAAAAACACCACCAATAAGATGATTATGCTGATGAACATGACCCACCAATATACTATGCTTTGGGATCGACTTGGTTTAGAGCAACAAAGAGCCGCTGGAAATTAAGCACGTACAATGAAGCGTATAACCAAAAATGCCGCCCAAGAACTAGCCAAGCCATCAAAATTTTGAATTTGCTGAGCACAATTTACTTGAGCAAGTAGATGAAGCTAATGCGCACCACCGCCAACCTCCAAGAGCAACTCAATGCGTTGCAAGTTATGACCACCAAGTGAATGAACCAGAGAAGTACTAAATGAGTTTGAAGAAGATGAGAGATGGACTTTTGAAGAAGAACCCCGAATAGAGTTTGATGAGACCGAAACTAGTCTGATGATGACTATCCGATAGACTTTGATGATGAGTACTAGAGGAGGGTTTTTCTATGATGTTTGTAAAATAGAATAATCCTAGTGTTGACTCATAACCGATCTTTAATCTAGTAGATGTTTTTCCTCATGTAATATATATGATGTACAGTTGTAACCGAATGTAATATACGGGCTTGAATTAAGTGGATGCTTAAAAATATGGGTATATGAGAAATAAGGGTGTATAATTATGATGGTGCAAGGTGAAATTTTTATTATGCCTACGCAGTGTTGTATGAAGTTTTATTTCTCTTCAACATTTCAAAAGTTGCATAATAATTGCTTTCACATTTTACCGGTACCATCATTAATTATACTTTGAATATAAATGCAGATGCAAACACTGCTCCAATGGTTCCTGAAGGGGAATGATGAATCCTCGACCTCCCAAAACCCACCCAATCGCCGCCGACGACGGCTCGCTTGTTGGGCTGACAAGTTTATATGGAAGCTGCCCCTAGAGCGAATTGCCCAAAATACTACACCCTGACGTCGCCGGAATAATAATCATGGCCCGGATGCCCCTCGTTACCTACAAGGAGTTTTCTTCGCACAAATCCACCCAAGAAGTTCACTAATCAAGAGCCTTTGCAAGTGGATGAGTGGCTCAATACCATTGAGCTAAAATTCGCCTCCTTCCCGGGACATCACCGATAGCCGAAGATCGAGTTTGCGCCCGCCAATTGCATGGAGCAGCCGGGTTTGGTGGACAAACTATTCGCCACTTTGCTCGAGATCGCATGTACCTCACATGGGCGTAATTTAAAGAAGCTTTCCGAAATCCCATATCCCCGAGGGCATCATGAGGATTAAGATGAGAGAATTTCGTAAACTCACCCGTGGGGGACCAAAACTGAATCGAGTATTCACATGCCTTTAATCACTTGTCCAAATATGCTCCAATGCATGTGGATACACCCCTAAGCGCATGGATTGTTTCATGCAAGGTTTATCCACGAGGCTTCGGGACGACTTGTCTCTCGGCAAGTGCACCACTTATGAAGATCTAGTTAGTGATGCAATTACTCGAGAGAATGCTCATCGTCTATATAAAGAAGACAAGAAGCGTAAGAAGCCTTCTTCCAAAGATATTCCATCCCGGCCACCACGCCGGACTCGGTGGACACAAAAGTCTCAAGATCGTCCCACCGCAGACACAGTTCAAGGCACCTCTCGAAGCGAAGGGACAACAAAATGCTTCACGTCCACAGTCTCAATCCGGGAATGCACCCAGGTATTCAGGGTGGTTATAAAGCCCCATGTTTCAATTGCGGGCAAATTGGACATTATGCCGAGGAATGTCCTCGGCCCAAGCGAAGAATAATTTCGTGGTTATAAAAAGCAAGCTTCGGAGCACGTGTTGGGCGTGTTCACTATACCACCGCCGAAGAAATCCCGAGGGGAACCCGTGGGCTGCGGGTATGTTTTCTCGTAAAACCAAATTCCTCGCTTTGTCCCGTTTGACTCGGGTCATCACATTCATTTATCGATGAAAAATATACACTCAAGCATCGGCTCCCGACTAGTAATTTAAGAAGTGGGTTTAAAATCAATGCAGTTGGTCCGAGACATCAACCCACCTTATGGTTCCAAAGGCACAACTTGGTATTAGAGGAAGAGACTTTGTAACCGATTTAATTGTATTGCCAAACCTGGGTTTAGATGTGATTCTAGGCATGAATTGGATGAAAGAACACGGGGGTAAATATGGATATACCCAATAGGATTCTCAAGCTAAATCTACCGAGAGAGGGCAATGGCACTTTTTATGTGTCGCCTTCCTAGATCCTAACTTCCAAAATTCCTCCTTTGCTACCCAAACCACTAAACTAGAAGATATCCCCAGTATATGTGAGTTTCGGATGTATTTCCGATGATTTGCGGGTTTGCCACCGGAAAGAGATATTCAGTTGTCATTGATCTTGTACCGCACCTTGCTCCTATTTCTAGAAGGCCCTATAGAATGCCACCGGATGAGTTAGTGGAATTAAAGAAACAAATACAAGAGTTATTAATGAAGAAGTTTATTAGGCCAAGTACATCTCCGTGGGGATGCCCCCGCCTTGTTTGTGAAGAAAAAGGATGACACTCTGCGTATGTGTGTTGATTATCGACCACCGAACGCAAAGGACCATCAAAAATAAATATCCCTTGCCTCATATTGATATCCTCTTTGACCCGGTTGAGTAGGGCTAAGGTCTTCTCAAAAATTGACTTAAGGTCAGGTTATCACCAAATTAGAATCCGGCCGAAGACATTCCTAAAACCGCTTTTATTACCCGTTATGGCCTGTTTGAATACTTGGTAATGTCCTTTGGTCTTACAAATGCACCCGCCCATTTTATGTACTTGATGAACTCGGTCTTTTATGCCGGAATTGGACAAGTTTGTGGTGGTATTCATTGATGACATATTGGTATACTCTGAAAACAATGAAGATCATGCGAGCATTTGAGGATAGTTTTGACCGCACTCGAGAGCACCAGTTTGTATGCCAAGTTTAGCAAGTGTGAATTCTCGGCTCGTGAGGTCAAATTTTTTAGGGCATGTACTATCGGAGGATGGTATATCGGGAAATCCAGAAAAAGTACAGGAAGTGTTAGATTGGAAAGCGCCAACTAATGTTGGAGAACCGAGTTTCCTAGGGTTAGCCGGTATTATCGTCGGTTTATCCCGGACTTTTCCAAGATTGTCAAACCCATGACCCTTAGCATTACTAGAAAAATGAAAATTTGTGTGGACGCGGAGTGTGAAGCGGCTTTTCTACACTTTGCGGGAATTGCTAACCATCGCTGCCCCGTGTTAGCGCAACCGGACATAACAAAACCTTTCGATGTTTATTCGCGATGCCTCGGGGCATTGGTTCTACCAAGGCCCTAATGCGGGGAAGGTCGAAGTCATTGCCTACGCCTCACGACAACCGAGAAAAGCATAAGGTCAATTATCCTACTCATGATTTAGAACTGGCCGCAAAATAGTACATGCTTTGAGAATTTGGAGGCATTATTTGTTGGGGAAACTGTGTCATATCTACACGATCATAAGAGCCTTAAGTATATTTTCACTCAACTGTAATTAAACATGAGACAAAGAAGGTGGTTAGAATTGATTAAAGATTATAATTTGGAAGTGCATTATCACCTGTGCAAGGCTAATGTAGTCGCCGACGCTCTTAGTAGAAAGGCCCATTGCAACTATACAGAGTTATTTCCTAAAGAAAGCTTTAATCTCTTACATCCAAAGCCAGCACTTCACAATATTGTTGTTAGTTGCAATTTGGAAAGCCAGATTATTGAAGGTCAACAAAGCGATCCCGTATTTTTCATATCAAGCGAAAAATACAAGAGGAAGAAACCAGCATTTCAGAAAGGGATGAAAAGGGAGTGCTATGGTTTGATGATCGTTTGGTAGTTCCTAAAGATGAAAAATTAAAAGAATGTATCTTGTCCAAGCCCATTCCTCAAATCTATCTATCCATCCCGGTAGTAGCAAAATGTACCAAGATTTGAAACCTAAATATTGGTGGACTAAAATGAAGAAAGAAATAGCAAGATATGTTGCTCATTGTGATGTATGTGGAAGGGTAAAAGCAGATCACTTACGACCTTGCTGGACAACTTCAATCTTTATCTATTCCCCGAATGGAAATGGGCGAAATCGGTATGGATTTTATAACCGACTCCCTAGAACACAAAAAGGGTTATGATTCTATTTGGGTGATTGTGGATCGTCTTACCAAGGTAGCACATTTCTTACCTGTTAAGATCGATATAGTGCGAAGCAAGATGCAGATTTGTACATAGCTCAAATTCTACGCTTGCATGGTGTTCCAAAAACTATCATATCGATAGGGGGTCACAATTTATGGCACGTTTTTGGGAACATTTACATGCATACCTTGGCACTAAATTGATTAGAAGTTCTCGCTTTATCATCCCCAGACTTCTGGTCAAGTTGAAAGAGTGAATCAAATTTTGGAAGACATGTTGAGAGCCTGTGATACTTTCTCGCCCGGGATCTTGGGATGAATGGTTACCTCTAGCAGAATTTTCATATAATAACAGCTATCAAGAAAGCATCAAGATGGCACCATTCAAGCACTTTATGGTAGAAAATGTAGGACTCCCTTAAACTGGGTAGAACCTGGGGAGAGAAGGTACTACGGTATTGATTTTGTGAAGCAAGCCGAGGAACGAGTCCAAAAGATCCAACAACATCTAAAAGTCGCTCAATCTCGCCGGAAAAGTTATGTCGACAAAAAGACGTGAGGCCAATAACCTTCAATGTTGGTGACTATGTCTATTTAAAGGTCTCGCCCTACAAGAGTGAACGTCGATTTGGTATACAAGGGAAGCTAGCCCCTCGCTATGTGGGACCATTCCAAATTTTATCTCGCAAAGGAGAAGTGGCATATGCTTTGCAACTTCCACCACACATGAGTGCAATATTTAATGTCTTCCATGTTTCTCAATTAAAAAGAAGCTTGAGAGCGCCAATGGAAGAGATCAACTTGGATGACATTAAATTAGCATCGGATCTTACATATAAAGAAGAGCCAACCGAGTGTTGGAAGAAACCGAAAGAGTAACTTCGGAATAAGATTATAAAATTCTATAGAATTTTTTAGTGGAGCAACCACACCGACGAAGATGCCACGTGGGAGCGAGAAGATTTTCTTCGTACCAATTACCCAACTTTCTATGAGCAATGGTAGGCCTCTTGAAATCTCGGAACGAGATTTTTGTTAGGGGGGAGGAGCAGTAACATCCTAAATGTTAATTGTATTGCATTGCATTTTCATTATGCACAAAGCACCATTTTGCATTTAGTCATAAGCAAAAGCTATTGCAAGTTCTATGTGTGCAATATAAATAATTGTTAACAATCTCAAAAATGAGTTAAAAAGGTCTATAATAATAATTGAGATAGGGTTTATATACAACTTTTTGGCTAAAAGTACTCACATGTGATGATATGGTTATTTATGCCTTTTTCATGTTAATAGAAAGCTTAAAGTGTAATTATATTTTCTTTTCAGATTTTGAGGTTAAACCTTAAATAGAAGTTGTAGTATAAGTGGTGTGCTACAATTTTTTGTTTTTGGGCCTACGGCTAAATCCTATTTTAAATTACTCAAAAACCCACTTGAAAACTGAAGACAGCAAAGGTTTGAATTAGGGCCTTAGAATTTTTCTAAGTCCTGAAATCCAGTAATTAAGTTCCATGTTTAGGGCTGTTTAATTTTAATTTTAAGAATCAAAATCTGGGAACTAATTTACCATTGGTTGGTACAAAGTTTACATTTTCATGCCATGGAATTGGTTGAGTTTAGTTGCTGCTGTTTAACTCTTAATTATTTGCCTAACATAGCTAACCATTGTAATCAGGACCCCTGCTTAACTGAATCCAACCTGATTTCAGGTTTCAGTTTTAGTTTGGTAATGTTTAGCACCTTGTAGATTGCAAACCAAACCGAATGAGACTTTGATCCTTAAAGCAAACTTGTAGTCCACACATCAAAGAATGCAACGGTGAAATTGGTTTGCAATTTGGCTACCTGAACCGAGAATTAGGAAGGGAGAAAGATCGTGGTTTCAGTCGGCCTTGTAGCCACAAAGAAAGAAGCACCTTCGTCGGCCTTCCGCTGCCCGCCGGCGATTAGCCGTCGTCGCCACGCCCGATTCGATGAATAAGCGCGGTTCACGCTGGCCGCAGGGGATTGGAGAAGCCGTTTCGCGCCCATGCCCTGCCCATACCGTTTTGCACCGGCCGCCAGCTCGTCGCCGTTCTCTTCCCTTCTTCTCTCTGTTCACCGGCGACACGGGAACGGTTCCCGTGTTTCGCCGAGCACGGCCTTGCCTTTTCCTCCGCGTGGACGAGTTCGCCAAAACCTCCAGCTACCTCCCCAAGCACCCAACATTGCTATAAATAGCCACCTGCGGCCGCCATTTCTTCTTTTCCATCTTCTGCTCACCGCCGGCCGAGGATCACTCCTCTGCAAAATTCGACGCCGTTGCTCCATCATTTTCAAATTAAACCCGCCACTACTTCCGTAGCTTCCTTGCACATCCATCGCACCCATTCTCACCCTTTGCCATCGATCAAATCGCCCGACATTCACCATCTTCTTCACGGCCGGGTCGGACTCCGCCGAGCTCACTTCTATCGCCGACCCGCTTGCTCGAGAGTCTCGTCTTAGGATTCGTCGTATCGAGCTCACTCCGTCACCTAGATCATGATCGGCCTATTACTCTTGTACCATTTGCCCAGGAATTGCCGGAACGCCTCCCCGCCGCCCGTTCACGTCGCCGAGCCGCCCTCGCCCCACTCGCCGGACCCTTCTCGAGCTGTCTCCGACGCAACGAACGTGAGCACCGTAAATCGTAGACGATCAGCGATAGATGCTAACCTCGGGAATTTAACCCTATGGCACGCTAGCATCGCCGCAACACGCCACGCCGGTGAGCGTTGCTCCGCCCGTCTTATCATATGACCGTCGGGTGCCCTCTCGCCGCGCACGCAAAGACCAACTAACACCCTAGGGCGATGCACGGGTTGCCCCGAGCACGCCGGTGCTAAGCTCACCACGGCGACCTCGCCGTCGTCGAGAATTTGCCGGTCAACGGCCGCCGCGCCGCCATGTCAGCTCGAACAACTGTTCCTGACCAGCGGGGCCCGCCTGTCGACCACCAACCGCCCTGGGAACCCCCACCAGGCGCCGGCGTTTTCTTTTTATTCAAAATTTTGAATAGTGCTGACTTTTGTTTTTTTTATATAAAATTAAATTGAGCTCCAAAAATTATGAAATTTTTTTGTGTAACCTCCCTATGATGGAATCTATGTGAGAAAAATATGAAACCTAGAAAAATAGCTATTTTGGTTTGATCAAAAATTACCCCTTTTAATTAACAAATGGACATTTCATGATTTTTCTAGAATAAAATATTGATCCAAAAATCATGAAAATTATTTTACACTTATTTCATGATAGTACCAGTCTGTATAAAAAGTTTGAGAAGATTTTGAAGATGTTTTATAAAATCATTATTTCTAAAATTAGAAATAAGAGAAAAAGAAAAGGGTATGATTTCATGTGTGTGATGTTTGAAGATTCTAAATTCATGCTTTGCTGTTTTAAATTCATAAGGTACTGTTCAGCCTTTAAGTATTTCCATTACTTCATATATGCTTTATTATTTCATGTCACATTTCTTAGAAAGTATATAAATACGTGTATATGCCTTATATACCTTTAAAAGAAAACACCGCCATGTGATGCGGGAATGACCTCCTATGTTATTTTGTTTTACCTTGGATCATAAACCCCAATCGGTCCTCGGCCTTTCCGTTGTTAGTAATAACAACTTGAATAAGCTAGCTAAGGATTAAGAAGTGATCCTTTATGGTAATCAAATCAAATCTCCCGAGAGGAGATATGCACCTACTACGTATGAGATAAAGATAAGTAATCTTTGGCTTTCTTATACACAATCTTGATAATATAGTGTTGTCATCGAGAAAGAGAACGCACACATGGAACCTTATGTAGCTTTCCATCATTACCATTTGCATGATCATCGCATCACGCATCATTTCATGTCATAACATGCTACCATCATGCCTCCTATATGCATTCCCGGTATTTATGCAACACATACATTCATATAGGATCCGAGGGAGAACCTACAATCGAGTACACCGTGATCGAGGAGGATCCACGGGAGGCAAACCCCCGAAGGAGGAGAAGGAACCATCGACCCACTGCCGGAGTGCCCGAACCACGGTCCCTCTACTTTTCGCGAGGCAAGCCCCCGAGCATTCTATTAACCCATTCTATTTGAAATGCAAATTTTTACTTCAATTTGCTTTATTTTTATGCATTACGTTATAAGAATTGCGTGACACCGTTGTTGCATGAACACCTTGACCACTCAAATACACCCTTTTTATTCTACTAGTATTGGTAGATAGTTGATGCTTAGCCCTGCCTTAAATAATTAGAAGTCGGATGATTCTCGTCATCCGCAACCCGAGGTTGATACTTGTGATGTCCTTAATCATTTGATGGATCATAATTGGAGACCGGACGGAGATGGTGTTTTCCGTCTGTGTCGATTAAGGACCGAGCCGTATTCTGGATCTAGGTGTGAGATTGAACGTACCTTCACATAACCGCCGAATAACTCGTTTCGACGGTGAAACTGGGTAGCTTATTCGAGGTAGTTCTTGAACCGCTTATGCATTACTGGGACGAACGGAAGGGGAAAGGGTACTGGTCAAGACCCTGCATGACTACGGGCTACGGGCTGAACGGGCATGACTTGTGAGACGCAGTACCATGAGTTTTGCATAGCGTGATCAAGCCTATCTTTCGAATAGAGCAAGCGTTGACTTGAGCGTGCTTTGGCCGGCTTGCAAGAGTGTGTGATACGGGCTTTACCCACCTGGTGTAATCGATTCGAATCGCCGTCTCTCCCGGATAGTGAGAAACTCATACCCGACCAAGCAGAGACGTAGTTAAGAAAAAATATATAACTACATGTTGAGCTTAAAAGGACTATATTCTCGTACCTCAATTCATAGATTTGTTTATTATAATAGGCAAGATGACGTAGTCAATACAAAGCTATATTTAGATAGTTAAAGTATAGTTGTTGATAATACTTGAAATAAGGATCAAGTTTAGTAAGCGATTTCCGCAAAGCTTGCTAGCCAACAACCTCCTTTGATGCTTTTCATGTACCTTGGAAGCCTTTATCTTTTCCCCGTCGGGTAAGTCTTGCGGAGTACAATTGAGTACTCGGGGGTTTTACCCACCGCTGCGGGTGATATGCTATATGAGGATTATTGCGTTATTTGCTTTAATCCTCGTGGATGACGTGGATGAGTAAGGGCCGATGGGCTAGGTCATATCTATAACTCTGTCACCATGCTTGTACAGAGGCTTGAATAAAACTGGTGATGTAAAAACACTTATGTTATTGTAGTTTGAAATAAATACTACTTTTATGTAACATATTTGGAACCAGTGTTGTAATAACCCTCGATGTATAATTATTTTTTCCGCCGTACTACGTATGCTGATGTATGATATACCTTGATCATGATCCTGGTTGCAAGTTGATTTACCGAGGTCCTTCGTGACACTCGGCGGACTACCGGATTTATTCGAGAAGCGGTGTATGCGTGTCAACGTTATTACGGGGGACGTTACACTTAATCTCGGGTGGATTGGTCGGTTACGCACACGATGCGCTTTGGATTTATCTCTTGATCATTCTGTGGTGCGTTAAATATACCAACAAGCTTTCGGCGCCGTTCTTGAACGGTAGCTGCTTTGGGATCGAGCCAAGTTCGTCCGTGTACCTTTTATTTTCGTTTTTATCACCTTTACCTTACCACATGGATTCCACGCCTATCTTTCAATTTTCGGCTCCAAAGGGCGAGTTGTTGGAGCCTCCACCATCATCACATCCTATACTCACCGATGGCTATAATAAGCTTCGCCTTCATAGCCATGGTTCGGGAGCAATCCTTCTCTGGATTAGAAGACGAAAAAATCCATACACCCATCTTAGAGAATTTGAGCAATTGTGTTCTTGCTTGAATATTGCCGGCATGACACAAGAGACCATTAAATGGAAATTGTTTCCGTTCTCCCTTTTAGGAAGAGCGAAACGCTGGTATGCTCATATCTTGGAGGAGGAGAAAGGAAATTGGGATGAACTTCGAGACAAATTTTGTCTTGCTTTCTTCCCTCTTCCTCGGATCGCCGCTCTTCGAGTAGAAGTTCTTACCTTTAAACAAAAGGACAAGGAGACATTAGGAGCAGCTTGGGCTAGGTTCTTAAATCTTATCAATACCGGGTCCAACCCTTCACTTGCCCGACCACGTGCTTCTTTACCACTTCCATCTCGGTCTTAACAAGGAAGCTGCTCTGCATCTTGACTTATCTTCTGGAGGTTCATTCTCGCACAATACCGTGAGTGAGGGGAAAGCCATACTAGAGAAAATCCTTGAAAACACCCCTTACACCGGCATCTTTGATGAATTTCCTAAAGAAGAAGAAGAAGTCAAGCCAAGCCCCGACCAACAAGAGGAGACAGATACAATCAAATCTAAAATTCCTTTAAATCCTATAGATGATTTGGTTGTTAAACAATCTCCAATTGAGGAAACAAAACATATTTTAGAAGATGATGAATCTCATCCTTCCACGTTCCCTTTTGAAATCGAGGATGATCTTTTTGAAGACTTTGGCAATGCCTCGAATTTACCGTTCAAGTGAAGGCTCGACACACTCTATGTCATACGAGGATAATGATGGCCCAAATAATGATTCTCTCCTTATAGAACATATTAAAGGACTATCGGCCATCATGAGTCATGAGTGGTTGGCGTAAACGGAGTTATCCACCGAGGTAGCCTGAATCAATGCTCCATCGCACATTATCACTTGCATTATTAAGGGGACCACTATAGAGGCTTACTATAGTCCAACCGTTGGGATGAATATTATTTCAAAGGCTTTAGCCGAACAACTTTTCCCCAACGAAGTTCTTGATCCCATCTCATAAGCTTTTTACGAACTCCTTCTAGAGATACTCTTGAAAGTTATGGGGTCATAAGGTCTATTCCATTGCGAATACAATGTTCGAGTATCGATTAAATTTTCATATCTTTGATATCTCAGACACATCCATCTTGATTGGTGTACCTTTTAGGACATTCTTTCAAGAAAGACCAAAACAGGGTCTCTTAGATATAAAACTAGGAAGTTCTCCTATCACCATCTCGCTTGCACGCTCAAGTAATGCAATAGTAGAACCCAAGCCCGAACCCGCACCCTATTGAGGAAGTCTTAATGGCATCCTTAGAAGACATGGCTCAATCAGCTCTTGATGATGAACACTTTGTTCAAGAAGAGGAAGAGTTGGCGAGCCTATAAAGATAAAGGAAATAGAGGAGCCATCGCAACCCTCTATTGAGCTAAAACCCCTTCCTTCTGGCTTAAAATATGTCTTTCTCAATAATAATCGAGAAACACCTATCATCATAAGTGACAAGCTTTCCCAAGATGAAACGTATCAACTTGTCACTGTCCTAGAAAGACATAAATCAGCTATAGGCTACTCACTCCAAGACCTCAAGGGAATTAGTCCCATTCTCTGCACTCATCGTATTCCCACCGATCCCGATTCTTTACCATCGAGGGAACCACAAAGGAGACTTAACAATGCAATGCGAGAAGTTGTTAAGAAAGAGGTCCTTAAGCTTTTACACGCTGGGATTATTTATTCCGTACCTCATAGTGAGTGGGTTAGCCCTGTCCAAGTTGTGCCAAAGAAAGGAGGAATGACAGTCGTTAGGAATGAGAAGAATGAGCTCATCCTCAACGTATCACACCGGGTGGCGTATGTGCATTGACTACCGGAAACTTAATAAGGCTACAAAGAAAGATCACTTCCCTGCTACCCTTCATTGATGAAATGTTGGAACGGCTTGCAAATCACTCTTTCTTTTGTTTTCTTGATGGGTATTCCGGATATCATCAAATCCCAATCCACCCAGATGACCAAAGTAAGACTACTTTCACATGCCCATATGGAACATATGCATATAGACGAATGTCGTTTGGGCTGTGTAATGCTCCAAATTTCTTTTCAAAGGTGCATAATGTCTATTTTCTCCGATATGATCGAGAAAATCATGGAGGTTTTTTCATGGATGACTTCACTGTCTATGGCAAAACCTTTGATGAATGTTTAGAGAATTTAGACATAGTCTTACAACGGTGTGAAGAAAAGCACTTAGTCCTAAATTGGGAAAAATGTCATTTTATGGTTCGGAAGGAGTAGTGTTAGGACACAAGGTGTCCGAATGTGGGATAGAAGTGGATAGAGCAAAGATTGAAGTTATTGAACAACTTCCACCTCCCACAAATGTGAAAGGCATTCGCAGCTTTCTAGGCCACGCAGGGTTCTATAGGCGTTTTATCAAAAACTTTTCTCAGATCGCTAGACCCCTAACTAGCCTCCTAGCCAAAGATGTACCTTTCATTTTTAACACTAAATGCCTTGAAGCTTTTGAAATTCTCAAAAGAGCACTCATCTCAGCTCAATTATTCAACCACCGACCGAGTCTACCCTTTGAGATCATGTGTGATGCTAGTGACTTTGCAAAGGTGCCGTTTTTTAGGACAAACCAAAGATAAGAAACATTACGCTATATCCTATGCTAGCAAAACCTTGTCTGGGCCACAACTTAATTATGCTACCACTGAAAAAGAGATGCTGGCAGTGGTCTTTGCAATAGACAAGTTTAGATCTTACTTAGTGGGAGCGAAAGTAATAATATACACGTACCATGCTGCACTTAAATACCTCCTCACTAAGAAAGATGCTAAGCCTCGGTTAATCCGATGGATTCTTCTCGCTCCAAGAATTTGACATAGAGATAAGGGATAAAAAAGGAGTAGAAAATTCAAGTAGTCGACCACTTATCTAGACTTCAATATAAAGACACATATGAGCTACCTATTAATGACTATCTAAGGGATGACACGCTCCTCGCAAAGAATCGGACTCCGATCCTTGGTACGCAAATATTGTCAACTATATGGTTGCAGGTTATATTCCACCGTGGAGGAGACAAGAGGAAGCTCCAAAGATGAGAGTCGTACCCATTTATGGGACGATCCATATCTTTGAGGATCTCGCGCCGATGGATTGCTACGGAGGTGTGTCCCGACAATTGAAGGCATGAAGATCATTGAGAGATGTCATTCATCACCCTATGGAGGACATTATGGAGCATTCCGCACACATGCCAAGATTTGGCAAAGCGGATTCTTCGCCAACGATGTATCAAGATACGAAAGAGTTTGTCGAAGATGTCTCGATGCCGAAAACATGGAAACATCAACACTCGGGATGCGATGCCACTCACGAACAACCTCCGTGGAATTATTTGATGTCCGGGGAATTGATTTCATGGGACCACTCCCAAAGTCGAGATGCAGAATATATCTTGGTAGCAAATACTACGTGTCCAAATGGGTAGAAGCATTACCATGTCGAGTCGCCGACTCAAGCACTCCAAGAAGATGTTCAATGAAGTAATATTTCCACGTTTTGGAATGCCTAGACTGGTCATAAGTGATGGAGGACCACATTTTATTGATAAAAGATTCCGCCGGTTCTTAGCGTAAAAAAATGGAGTCAAACACAACATTGCTACTCCATACCACCCTCGCACAAGTGGTCAAGCTGAAACATCAAATAAGCAAATCAAAAACATTCTCGCAAAAAGACCGTGGATGAAATGGGCAAGAAATGGAAGTACAAGCTTTCGATGCACTATGGGCTTATCGAATCGCATACAAAACACCCATAGGCATGACACCTTATCACCGGTATATGGTAAAACATGTCACTTGCCCGTTGAATTAGAATTCAAAGCCTACTTGGGCAATCAAGAAATGGAATATGGATATCCATCTTGCCGGGCAAGAATCGTCAAATGCAAATATCCGAGCTAGAAGAATGGAGAGAGAAGGCATATCATAATTCCAAGATTTACAAAGAAAGAACAAAAAGATGGCATGATAAGAGAATCAAGCACAAGGAGTTCAAACCCAGGGACAAGGTATTGCTGTTCAATTCAAGGGTAAAACTCTTTGGTCATGGAAAACTTAGAAGCAAATGGGAAGGACCATTCAAGGTAGTTGAAACCTCATCACATGGAGCCATTACAATTCAAGATGACTCGGGTAACATCTTCAAGGTAAATGGCCAACGTTTGAAAATATTTCTTGAAACTGAAAACTTAGAAGAAATAGACCTGATTGAATTTCTACAATTTAATGATCCTATCTAAAAAAAAAGAAGAGAATTCAATCACCAAGACTCTAGAAAAGTAAAATTTATATGCCTAGCACTTAATCTGCTCCACGAGTTTTGTGTCTATTTGAGTTCTCGCAGATTTGGCGGTTTGAGAAGAATAAACAAGGACTAATCAAATATCTAGCTTGGGGGAGGCATCCCCTAGTTATCGTAAGTATACCTAAGCGATTATTGAGTCTATCTTATAGTCTTAAAATACCAAAAATATGTGGGCACATGAAGGTCCACGTCACAAGTCTCTTTTTGTGAGTTATTAATTAAAAATAAATGAATGATCATTAAAATCAAATAAAGATACTTTAGTTATTTATTAAGGTGTGATCATAGAGTGTTTATCATTCGGTCTAGTTTGTTAAGAGTCAAATAAAAACTGAAGAACAATATGATTTTATCTTGGAAATGATGAATAGTTGCTCTATTGTAATTTCTTTCCAAGCACCTACTTCCAAGCATGAGTTCTCTTAAATTAATAATAATGTCTTACAATGAAATTAAATGCATGGGTAGCAAATGCTTGATCTAAGGTCTAAGTAATTGGTGGGTATGATATGATGATCCGAGCTACTTGTTATCTTGTTCTAAACAACACTAGAGATCCGAGATTTACCAATATTAATATGACTAATAATTGCATTGAGTTAAATTAAACCTTGTTGACCCTATGCGAAGTTATCATGCTATTGAATTGAGATCACTTACACATTCCATTCATTTTCTCTGTATAAATGCTCATAATTATCTGTTGCTATCCTCTCAAAAGTTTGTTGGAAGACATGTGGCTATGCAAAAGTATCCGAGGAAATAAAAAGGGACAAGTGTCCCAAACCTCAAAAAAGATAGATCCCGAGGAAATAAAAAGGGACAAGTGTCCGAACCTCGAAAAAATGAATATCAGAAAAAAATGGGCACGTGCCCGATAGTAGAATTAGCCTCATAGCCATGTGTCTCTAATAAAACGTAAGAGAGTGATAAAATAAAAAAAAAATCGACTCCATTTTCCATATACATGCACTTCTCGATTCAATGGTGTGATTGACTTTCTCTATGGATCCTTTGTTTAATTTAACAACAATATGTCTCTAATCTTTTGAAAAACAATTAATAATAATATAATTAATTATGAAAACTCCGGATTGAAAGGTGAAGTGAAAGAACTAGAGACATAGTACTTGATTTGATCGTTCTATCTATCGCTTACTCAAGATCCAAGGTAAGAGCAATAAGCCCCATGATGAATAATATGATTTCTAAATTTAAAGGAGAATTTTTGTTTGAAGGTATGTGTACTTGTTGGAAGTGAAAATATAGCAAAGAACTCCCGATCCATTGTTGAGTTTGGCTTTACTAAGGGACTAGCAAAGGATAAGCTTGGGGGAACTTGTTGATGGTCCTTAATGCCTATTTTATACCATCAATTATTGCATAAATTAACATGAAAAGAATCATAAAGCATAGTTGTAGGGTTTGATTCTAACGAGTTCTACGAGTTGTGTTGTTCTCGATCATTTTGCGTGTATATCCAATTTTTGCATAGAATAGAAGTATCTCAAATGATGAATTGGACTACATCATTGCGACGGGCTCGTCGAGACGATCGAAACGGATATATCATTTGCTATATTCGGAGTTCGAGTCAAAAAGATATCAATTCTACACCGAAACCAACACTAGAAGACTCTAGAAGGCACCGTAAGGCGACGTCTTATCGGCCGGGGCCCACTGCTGCTGAGGGGGCCGGCCGGCCCCACCCCCGGGCCGCCCGGCGCCCTACAGAGCCCAATCGGGGCCGGCTCGACGGGTGGCCTCCTACCACCTTAGGGTTCACAACTCCACCGCTGTCAAGCTCGGTTTTGGCCCAACAAGCAAACGATAGAAGAATAGTCCCACATCGCCTTGCTCGTAAGAGGTGGAAGGCTTTTCTAGGATATAAATAAAGAGGTAGACCCCATAGTTTAGTGCACCATATTATGGAGATGTAGAGGTGTCCCTCGAATGGATAGACTCTCATCTCCAAAGCTCTTGTAAAGTAGAAAATAGGGAGAGAGGAGAGGAGAGACAGATGAGGAGCCGGCTTGACGGATCTTCCTCAACTTTGTACCTCTACGGAGACGAATCTTCTTCAAGTTTTTCAGTTGGTAACTCTTAAGTTTTCTATTTAATTAAGTTTTGTTCTTACTTTACTTAGTTTACGGGATCTTAGCTCGTATTGAGTGCTCTAGTTATTGCGCGTAGTTAGAGTAGTAATCGATAGCGTAGACGTGGTGTCTAGGCTAGAGTTTACCTGAGGTTGCGCCTAATTCTTACGGTTAGTTGTGGTAGCCTTCAGAGGTGACAGCTTTGTCGGTCTTCGTATTCCACCACGTCGGAGTTAGTGTTTCGTAGAGCTTTTGGCGACCTTCCCCAGCTACTTTCTTCCCAGTCTTATTCGAGAGTTGGAAAGGTACTGTTGCTCCAAAGTAGACAAGTATCGTGAGTTTGATTCTTAGTTATCTAGATCACCTTAGATAGCCCCTCTCTACCCACCAAAAATATTTATCTTTTCTATCATATTTATCTTTTCATTCCTTGGTCGCACTTGATTCGTTACTAGATCACTTCACGTTCCTCGTGGAAATTCGATACCTTGGAATACTCTTAGGTGAAAGCTACAGCGGTATCCGTGGCGCTTGCGGATTTATCTCTTGATCATTCTGTGTGCGTTAAATATACCAACACCGTCGCTTTCATCAAAAGTCACGTCTACCGCAATTTCAATTTGACCGGTGGTCTTATTGAAAACACGGTATCCATGTTCGTTAGTACCATAACCAAGTAAGAACCCTTCATCTACCTTAGGTGCAAACTTAGAGCTTTTGGATTTCTTATTAAGTATGAAACACTTGCATCCAAAAACCCTAAAGTAATCCACCTTAGGTTTGTTACCGGTGAGTAGCTCGTAGGCGGTTTTCTTCCTTATTTTGTGAAGATATAGGCGGTTGATAGCATGACATGCCGTGTTCACGGCTTCCGCCCAAAAATCTTTCTCCGGGATCTTGTACTCATCCAACATTGCTCTTGCGGCTTCAATGAGTGTTCGGTTCTTCCTCTCCACAACACCATTTTGTTGAGGAGTGTAAGGAACCGAAAACTCATGCTTGATGCCTTCATCATCCAGGTATTCTTCAATGTTGGTGTTCCTAAACTCCGTCCCGTTGTCACTTCTCACTTTCTTGATCTTCACATCAAACTCATTTTGAGCTCTTCTTGCAAACTTCTTGAAGATCCCTTGGGTTTCACTTTTATCTCTCAAAAAGAACACCCAAGTGAAACGAGAATAATCATCGACAATTACAAAATCATATTTGTTACCTCCAATGCTTATATAAGCATTGGGTCCGAATAAGTCCATGTGGAGCAGCTCAAGTGGTCTTGTAGTTGTCACTATATTCTTGACGGAATGTTTAGCTCCAACTTGTTTCCCGGCTTGACATGCACTGCAAATCCTATCTTTCTCAAAAGAAACATTTGTTAGTCCAAGGATATGTTCACCTCTTTGAAGGTCGGCTAAGTTCCTCATGCCAACATGGGCTAGTCGGCGATGCCATAGCCAGCCCATGCTAGATTTTGCCACTAAACAAGTCTCGGACCCCACTTTACTAGTTGCGAAATCAACTAGATAAAGCTTGCCCTTTAGTTGACCCGTAAAAGCAATAGAGGAATCCGCCCTTCTAGAGACTTCCACACCCTTATCCGTAAAGAGACAATTGTATCCAATCTCACAAAGTTGTAAGACGGACAACAAATTGTATCCCAACGAATCCACAAGTAGAACATTAGAAATAGAATTATCATTTGAAATAGCAATTTTACCCAAACCAAGAATATCTCCTTTGCTATTGTCACCAAAGACAATGCTTTCACATGAAGTTTGATTTGGTTGAAAGGAGGTGAACATATTCTTCTCTCCGGTCATATGATTTGTGCATCCACTATCAAGCACCCAACTTGATCCACCGGAGCAATATTCCTGCAAAACAAATTTAAGCCTTTAGTTTAGGTCCCGAGATGGAACCTAGAGGGTTAGTTACAAAAGGCTTGGGCACCCAAACACTCCTCAAGATTTGCCTCTTCTTGAGCGCACCCACATACTTCACCACAATCTTTCCATCCTTATCCCAACAACACATGTAATCACAAATGTGGTTTCGTGAGATGGGCTCTTGTTGCTTGGGCACCTCCACTTGCTTGTTCTTGTTGCTCTTCTTGTTGTTTGCTTGAGTGTTTGTGGGTGTGCTAGCATTGTTCACTTTGTTGATGAGATCAACAAGTGGCACACTCTTGTTGAACTTCACACAAGCCACTCCATTGACCATGTTCCTTCCATTGGCCTTTCCATCATACCTATTGTAGCCAATGCCATCCTTGATCATGGGGTGTCTTGATGCCTTGTATACATTTGCTTGTTGCTTTTCCTTGCACTTGCAACCAACTTTGACAATGGTGTTCAACCTTTGAATCTCCTTGTCTTTCTTTTCTAACTCAACAAGGTTAGTCGTACAAGCATTTATATCAATATTAAAGCATCTTTCACAGCCCTTGCTAGATGAAGCTTTAGTTTCTTTGGAGGCGGTAGAGGTGCTTCTCCAAAGAGTTTCATAGTTTAGCTCAAGAGTATCATATTTCTCCTTTAAGCTTGCAAAGCTTTCTTGAGCCAAACTAAGATCATGCTTTAGAGGAGCTAAAGAGTCATTGAGTGAAAGAGTGTTCCTTGGTCAAGCATTCATATGAATCCTTGACCATGGACAACTCCACGCTCAACTTCTCAACCTTTCCCTTTTCCACGGTGAGAGATGCCTCAAGTCCTTGGGTCTTCTCCCTTTCCTCTAGTAGCAATTCCCCTTGCGACTCAATGCATGACTCACGCTCTTCTATGGTGTACATTAGCTTCAAGATTTTAGTTGCTTTGCCTTTTTACCATATTTCTTAATGATTTTGCTAGCATAGTTCTCATCATTCTCATCATCACTATCACATTCACTAGATGTATGAGTAGGAGAGTTAGGAGGCACCTTATCTCCTTTTGCCATGAGACAAGTAGGAGTGTGATAGTCGTTGTCGGTGAGGTTGGCGAAGAGCGAAGGTGATGAAGATATGTTGGTGAAGAGAGACGTCGATGAAGCATTGTCGGTGATGAGCGTTGAAGAAGAAGATGCCTCTTGTATAGCAATTGCAGCCACGCTCTTCTTCTCATTGCCATTGTCATCTTCACTATCATCATCCGATTGCCACTCTTGACCCATGTGTGCTTCACCTCTTTTCTTGTCTTTGTACTTCTTGTCACCTTGCTTGTTGAATCTAGACCTCTTGCCTTTGTTTGGGCAATCCGCAACAAAATGATCAATGTCTCCACACTCATAGCAAAATCTCTTCTTGAAAGGCTTGCTTCCACCACTTCTTCTCATCTTGCCTTTCTTCATTCTAAGAAACTTCTTGAAGTTCCTCACTAGTAATGCTTGCTCATCATCAAGATCATCATCATCGCTGTTATCTTCACGCTCACAACGCCTCTTGTTGCTATGGCTAGTGTCTTCATCTTGTGATGCCTTGAGAGCAACTCTTTCTATGTCTCACTGCTTCTTTGGCTTCATCATCTAGCACTTCATGATGCAATAGCTTAGCAAGCATTTCTTGTGGTGTCATTGTGCTATAGTTATCCTTCTCCATAATGAAAGAAGCAAGCATGTTGTTCTTGCATCTTGTCCATTTGCTCCTTTTGTTGCACTTGGAGCTTCTCGGCAAGTTGAGCGGTGATTTGCTCTACTAGAGTCTTCATTGTGTCCGGATCCATCTTGGCCAAAGTTACTCCTTACGCGGTGAAGCGTCAATCCGAGGGACCAATGCTCTGGTGCCAATTGAAAGGACCTAATTGGCCTAGAGGGGGGGGTGAATAGGCGTATTTTCAAATCCTGAAATTCACAAACTCAATTTTGCGGAAGTTAAATGCTCACCGGAAGTTCCGGTGGTTTGGAGCAGAAGTTCCGGTACAAGACCAAAACTTCTATTGCAAACCAACTTGAACTTCGGGTGTCCTATAACTAGGAAATCGAGAGTAAATGAGTTGTGATTTCAACTACACAAGTTACCACACCCTTCTAGATGATGTTGATGATGGAAACATTTTCCCCACACCTTTGGAAATCACCTCTTGGATTGAGTTCTTCCTCCTACAACCAAATAAGCAATAGAGAATACAAAGAACACAATAACAATGGTAGTCGATGCTACCACCACAACAAGCACGCGGGACACACGATTTATCCCGAGGTTCAGCTTTCTCCACAAAGGAGTGCCTACGTCCTCGTTGTTGAGGTGGCCACCAAGGCCCGACCACGTAGGTCGCCTCCCTCAAGCAACCACCAAGGAAAACTTGAAATATCCACTAAGATGAAGGGTAATACAAACACTTCGGGGTGCCCTCACAAGTAAATCAACACGGGCAACCACGAAGAACGCCTAGCCGGCTAGGGTTCCAAGAACCCAAGAGTAATAAACACAAAACCAACCGGCGAGACGAGGAAACCAAGTGCTCAAGTCGAAGATCAATGCTCCCGCTCTCAAATCTCACGTCCCTAGCTTAAACAATCGAAGATTGAAGCTTGGAAGCAAAGGGGGAGAGAGTGGGTGGGTGAGTCAAAGCTTGGGTGCTTTGTTGGGAGAACAAAGGAAAAAGAGTGAAATGCCCGGCTTAACGGTTAGAAACGGAGTTCAAAAGTATATATACTTGGGCCTCCGAATGGCCTACCGGAAGTTCTCCGTGGAGCCCCATCGGAAGTTCCTAGGCAAACAGATCTCGACCGTTGGCTTGAGATTGGACGAGACTCGGGCCGACCGGAACTTCGGTCTCGACCGGAACTTCCGGTCGCCGCGGCCGGTGCAAAGCGCCGCGTGCAAGAGAGTGCTTCCGGTCTCCCGACCGAACCTCCTGGCCCCGGACGGAACTCCCGGGCGGGGGACCCGAACTTCCGCCAGGCCAAAAGCCCGCCTACCGTCGCGTGCGAAAAGACTTCCAGTCTCGACCGGGACCTCCGGTCCCAATGGAACTTCTTCGCTGGGAGACCGGAACTTCCTGGTCCACCCCGCAAAAAACACCAAAACCTTTCTACGTGCGTGAGTGTGAATCGGTGTCTCTCAAGCTACTCTAAAACATCGACATGAGCACTTTTATTCCCCATCTAGCTAGTTAAGTTTGTATCCCTCTTGATAGTACGGCATATTCTACGACTCAAATCAAAATAAAATGAGAGTGAATCACTTGAGCCGAACCGCCGTTTGTCCATAAAATTTAGGGTGCTATCATTCACCGAATTCTTTTCGTTTAAATCCATCAATGGACTAACAAATGTAGATATCACTTGATGAACACGTTAGTCCCTAATTTGATTGTCATTAATTATCCAAAACCCACACCGGGGCGAATGCACTAACAACCCCGGTGGTTTTGTTTTGCTACAAGAACATGGTTTTGTCTTTTTCTTTTTTATTTATTTCGGCTGAATCTTTGAAAAATCATAGTAAATCACAGAAAAATCATAAAATAGAAAATCTAATTTTGTTGGACTCCATATCAGTAGATCTACACAGTGAACATATAATATAGTATATTTTAGTGTAAAGTTTTTGCTGTAATTTTAGACCTATATTTTTTTGTAATTAAATGGAATAATTCATAACCATAATTTCTATAGTCGAATTATGGTGAAATTTTTATGATGAGCTTATTATGATATGCTTGAACTGTAGTAAAAATTTTATAATTATTGGATCATATATAACTTAGTTATAGATTTATTTAAGTTCACATCCTATTATTGATGAAGAAATGAAAGCGAGGGCGGGCCAAACCATCATCATTGGTTAGAAAGTTTGCCACATTCATGTTTTCATCAATTATGGTGTGGATTTAAGCATGGAATTAAGATGTTTTTCAAACCCATACATTTAAGAGCTAGTTTTGTTATCTATCAGCATTATACCGGTTGCGGATTCTTTACACATTCCACGTGAAAACTGACCAACTCCGCCACCCGTGTCCGGGATATGTAACTAGTTCTGTAAACACACTGACGTGCTCTTCGGGTCTTTGTGTTCTGGTGAAGCCGTGCTAGTTTTCTTGTTAGTCGTAAAGCTGCAGGCCTTGAACACATGGCGACTCCGCTAGGGAGCGGTTGGGGTGCCAGTGCGGCGGTGCCAGACGAGCCCTGCGTGCTGAGGTCAGCAAGCGCCGACAGTCCCCGGTGCGTCTACCGCGCGCCTCGTTCCGCGGCGGCATCACATCGCCCGGAGCCAGGTCGGGGGACCGGGACGACAAGCGCCGGACCGCCGGGGGGGCGCCGCGGCCGTACGTGCGGTGCCGGTGCGTGTGGCGTGTGTGCTATGACCGGACCGTGAACCGCATCTATCCTCTTTTTTTCTCTTTTTTTTTCTTTTTTGATGAAACAATCTATCCTCTGTTCTGCTTATGAGGACCCTTCTAATATAAAAGGCATGAAACTGATCCTGAGTCGCGACATCAAAATCATGGGCGAATCACAACAAAAACGAGGTCCAATTGCCTCTCTCAAGGGGAAAATGAGCCGGCAACCACTTTCTTCGTGATGCAATGAACTTGACCACACCGAAAACATCAGGGTTTCGAGGCGACAGGCAGATCCGTGATGCATCCTGGTGACAGCAAAAGGTAGCAAGCCGGCAATAAACAAACTGTACTACGTGCTAGTACGTTCTTTTTAAACAAAAAACTGTACTACTACGTGGAGAGCAGCACATGGACAGTTTTTTTTTTTTTTTTTTTTTTTTGGATAAGTGCACATGGACTGTTATCGGAACAACCAAAGTCGCACACGCACACACACACACAGCGGACGACATGCACGGATGTAATGTAATAACCTACAGCGACCACGACACATGCCTCTTTCGTGCCAGCCACTAATACAACCATTTCCCCCCCTTTTGAGTTTTGATCTCAGGAACAGCAGTCACACAGGTGGTGTCGGTCCAAACAAGAAGGTAGCCGGCAGGGGTGATGCACTGAAAAACTGATGCCTTTGCATTTCATTGCTTCCCGGAAATATACAACATCATCACAAGGTTATTTACATACCAAGGTGGTAGTAGTAGTAGTACTAGTTACGTGCTGCTTCTGACATATATCAACAAGGGCTTGGAACCGGCCAGTTCACACCATATGACTCACAACAGTGAACATTATACCAAACTAACCAAAGAATTGGCAAACAAAAACCGACCTCAACGGGCACAAAACTGAGACGCACTATGTATTTACCGACGCCAATCAATCAATCAGCTGCCGGTGGCGACAATTGGGCTAAGTGTTATAGGCCAAGCTCTTCTGGTAGCCTCTCCCTGGGAAGCTGAGCGCCGCAGGCTAGATCCGAACCTTGAGCACCTTATGAGGCAGGGGTTGGTGTCCATGGAACCCATACAGAATGATGGGTTCAGTTTCATCGCCGGTATCCTCTGGCAGCTCAGCGAGCGGAAGGAGGATGAGCCCATCGGTGGCATGCGTCCGCACTGGAATTCGGTCCGGTACAGATGGGCGGCGATCGGAGCAGAAGAATCGGAGTTCACGGCTGGGCATGTCGTGCAAAATGACAGTGAAAGGCTGTTTCTTGGTAGCTCTCTTATCGGGCTCGTGCCAGGAAGAGTGATGAAAGAGATGATTGGATGTCTGCAGAGAGGACATGGTATTGCACCCGCTGGGCTCCCTGATGTGTAGCTGGTTGAGCAAAGGTATAGAGCACACCTTGTGCAGAATTCATGTTTGCAACCTACAAACAAAGTGGAAGAGCTCCCGTTTAGATTTTGCTCACTGTAAATATGTATGTCCAGTTATATACAATGTTTGCAATCATGACAAATGAAGTTACTAGGTGGCTATGAACCACCAGAGCATAAAGTGTAAAGCTAATATATGCACTTGATACGAAGCTCAGACTACTACAAGTGACTGGGTATTTGGCACCATACCTTCTGCTGCAACAGAACAGCTCCCTTCCAAGCAGACAGCACAGGGGTCAATACAAACAGGCGACTGGTTTAGATACCTCCATCCACACTCCCTGGAGAATGGAATGCCATAAAGCCATTAGATATTTCCTATACAAACAATGCAAAATAGACCAATATGGTAGGCTGCTAAGTGTTGGGATTCATACTACATGGTCAGGAAAATAATAATAAGGGAAACCATTCATAATTAGGCAACTAAGAAGTACACAAATGAACAAGACCACATGGCAGCCTATAAGAAGCAATGTGCAGTTGTTTACTATTTAACCCATGCAGACTGAAGGACCAGGGAACTAACAGAAGCATAACTAAATTAGGGACATGATCACCTGGCAATGTTCATGATACTCATAAGTGGGAGACAGAGATAAGGAGAAGGAACAGTGCGTATCCGGCCCTCTGGTTCTTTACTTAAGATTTCCTCAATTGAATTTCTTTGCCAGGAACGAGCCACCATTAATGGGGTCCATCTGCATAATAGAAATTAACACGTACTTAGACAAATCATACTGCTAACAACAACTGGGAAAGCTATTTGCCATGTGGCACAAGTTGGAAATCGCACCCGCTAGCATTTTGTACAGTAATGCAAGCTCCTCGAGCAATTAGGAGCTGCAATGAACAAATCCTTATTAGTACACAATTAAAGGAATCAGCCAAACATTTGAACAAATTCGGATTAGCAGAACATACTTGACAACAGACAGCATTTCCACCACAAGCAGCATAGTGAAGTGGGCTGCTACCAGCTCCTGCCACATTGAAGCAAAAGTACTTTTCAAACAGTGCAACAAACTAAATGACAATATAGCTGACAAATAGTTCACTTAATAAATTGACATATCTTAATATGTGACAACAAGTGAACTATAAAGTACAGAGCTGATTGACGTGGATTTGCAGATAAGATCACAAGTAATATGGTAAGGTTTTTCAAGTTAGAAAAGAAATATGTCCGCTCATGCCATGAGCATATATACAAAATACACACAGAAGACAATAATCATTGAAACCATTTGAAGACAAAGAATCATATATGTTGGTCTTAAGTTGCTTACTACAATGTTCTCACCAATAGGTTAAGCATTTACAACAAGTGTATGTGACCAAAAAGGCAAAAGTGATAAACAGACACGTATATAGTACATGACGATGAACTAACTGTTGAACAAAAGCAGTTAAAAAAAGGAATAATGGCAAAATACCTATTACGTCTATAGTTGTTCCATCCTCAATAGTGACCTCAGAAACAGATGCTCCTAAGTCCAGCAACAATTGCACGCACTCTACATGCCCATTTAATGCTGCCATATGAAGTGGGGTTAAGCCCCCATCCGCCTTCTGATTTACCATCTTGACCAAACCACTGATAACAAAGACATTATATTGCATGATTTATGCACTAAAGTAAACTAGTACAGAGAAAGCATGCAAGTTACCCAACATACTCATGATAAAAATCAGCAGCTGAATCTTCTTCAGATGACCTATGGTCCATCACGGTGCAGAAATTCGGTACGCTTGGAACATAATCTGCAAGCACAAGACGAAGGCATCGGGCATGGCCATGCAGTGCTGCAAAATGGATAGCAGTTCCACCATTGAGATAATCTGTCCTGTGCACCTGTATACCATTTTGCCACATTAGAACAACATATCCGAGAAACTGCAAGAAATGCTGTTCTTGAATGAAGAGGGGGAAAAACTCACATTTGCGTTGAAGAGTATCAGTGTTTGAACAACCTCCCAATGGCCATATTGGCATGCTTGCATCAAAGCAGTCTATATAGAATTAGCAAAGCATACGCTGAGATATAACTATGCCATCTATTACGCACAAGCTCAATACATGCAGGCTTAGAAATTAACTCTACCTGGCCCCTGTAATTCCTAAGGTTGATCTCAACACCGGATTCAAGCAACAGAGACACAATCTGGACATCCAAAAAGCAAACATATTTGAATGCAAATAGTATTCATATCAACTCTTATGGTGATGCTTTCTTTAGAAGACAAACGGCATTACCTCATGGTGGCCTTGCGCCGCGGCATAGTGCAGTGGCGAGTTCCGGCCGCCGAATGTGGAGTACCGGGCAAGGCGAGGATTGTACTCGAGCAGCGCACGTGCCTCCTGCAGGTCGCCGTCACGGGCAGCTGAGACAAGCCGCTCACCGGAAGCAGAGCACCCGAAGGAGTTGCCCACAAGGCTGAGGAACCCCATGGATGCCCAAGAGGAGGCTCTCACGGCACAGCACCCTTTCTTGAGGGTGCCCAGGGAGACCTCGTATCAGATGCCTCCTAATTTTCTCAATCTTCTAGGAGGGTGCCGCCTGCGCAAACTGCATCACCAAATCGTCGGTCCGGATCGAGTTAAACGGCGCCGAGACAAGCAACTGGCTCCTCTAAATCAGGCCGAATCCCCGCAACAAAACAAGAGACAGGGGAGGGAGCGAGGGAGGGAGGGAGGGAGATTGACGAGAGACAAGACAAGCGCGGCGGCCGCCTCGAGTCCTCAGCGCCCACGATTCCAGCGAGGGCGCTGGGGCGTCAAATCTTGGAGCCACGCCGGGCGATTTGCAAGAACCAAGCCTTGCGATTTGGCCGGGGACAAGGAAGGAGAAAGAAATAATGATCTTGATTGGGACCGCGACGTGGAGATGCAGGTAGCGGCCAAAAATCTCCACGCCCCAGGTTCACCCCCGGTCCGTATTGCTGGCGTGCCGCTCCAAATCTGTTTCTTGTTGCTCCCCCGACTTTTTTGATCCGCGAACACGAAGCGTAGTGGTTGCTGCAATTAAAGAGAGGAGGCGATGATTAGCACTAGGACGAAGTGGCGTTGGTGTAGTCGAAGCTCGTTGGGAAGAAAAAGCGACCGGTGGCTAATGCAACGACGCGACACGCGATGCGAGTTTTTTTTTTTTTTGCTTTATTTAGGTTTTCCAACATGGAAATCACTTTCCAGTTGTTCCTTTCTTGTGAGTTGTGACGGATTGTTCAAGGTCTCTTTGGCCTTTTCCAGATGGATTAGGGCATTCAGCACGCCGCGGCCCACTTCCATCGTCTTATCTGTGTGCTCCGGGATGGGAAATGTATGCATATCAGAAACTTTGAGCATACTAGTCGGACTTGTTCAGATCGAAAGTTTCTTCGACTGGAATTTCTGTAGCACTTTCGTTTGTATTTGACAAATATTGTCCAATCGTGACCCAACTAGGCTCAAAAAATTCGTCTCATGATTTACAACTAAACTGTGTCATTAGTTATTTTTTTACTTACATTTAATGCTCTATGTATACTGATACAAATTGATGTGATGGAGAGAGAATGAAAAAACTTGCAACTTGCGCACGAACTAAAGTCCATAGTCAGAGTACAAAATTTTGGGAAGAACAGAAAACCCATTTGCTCACATTTCAATTTTTTGCAGGATCCGTGACCCGGCCTAACTGTATGATGTTTTTGTCAGTGCTACTGCTGCATTGGTCTCCATCCCTGACCCGGCCTAACTCTAGTTAGATCTAGCAACGAGGTTGGGAGTTGTTGGTGCAACAGCCAACAGTAGCCTAAATACTAAATAGCAACAGATTATACATGTGTCGACAATTGGATGGAAGAATATAAATGGAAGTCACCTCTGAAATCAGTAAGTGCTCATCGAAAGCGCTTGTAGTACAAGACAATGGGAGACGACGCCACAGACTTAAATTTTTGACATATATAATGACTTTTCTACTCTATATAGAACAATCTTCCAAATATCTCATTTGGCTGCTAGAGTAGTGCGTAGTATTCATCCTTATCGTTCAGCAGCAATGGAGACATCGAATTTCCCATGTTGCCGAAAGTCGTCGTAGAACCCAATCAGCTCGCTCCCACGTATGTTTGGACAGTGAAGTTCTTTACATGTAAGGCAAAGACGCATTCAGCTGCTGCATTGTCGATTTTACAATATGCAAGTTGTGGTCTTCTGCTCGACGTTGAATAAAACAAGCTTACTGTTACTGAAATAGCAACATGGCATCTAGGTTTTTGGTTGGAGTCATCGTCAGAAGGCAATAGCAAGCCCAAGTGGCGCAATATGTGGGCCGGGCCGTTGAAAACAACTGCCGCAGTGGGCTTTCTTGCTGCCTCCCCAGGCCATCGCCTGGGCCGAGCCCGATGGCAGCTTCCTTTCTCTGCTGCGTCGATGGCTGCATGCTCCGTTTCTCCTTTGAACCTTTCTCCAGCACCAGCAGCAAACAGGCAGTCAGATCGGAGTTATGGTCTACTAAAAAAAAAAAATCGGAGTTATGGGAGAGCAATGGCCAATGGGATGGAGCACCGTAGTCGGAGCAGCCCTTCTGCAGGTTGTCTTGACGACATCGGGAAGAAACGCATGGTCATGGAGGTCAAGCTGTGAGATTAACAAATCGAGACCGTCAAGCCAATCTTGTCGCTGATTAACAGAGAACCTGAAACATAAAGTCAGTCTACAAGAAAACCTAATGAACCAAATAGACATAACATTTCTACACACTTGGTTAAATCGCCAACAAAATTGGTTGCAGTTTACAGTAAGTCTGAAAGAAGCTAGATTCCCCATTGATACAATTCCTAAGAACAATAATATCTAAAAAAGAGATACAAGTAAGGCTGGCATAGCACCTATAGGGACTCTCCCCTAACTCCAATCTAGCCACCTTTGAAGTGAGTTTAGAATTCTAATATATTATTGACCATGGTAATTGGTGACATGGTGTGATGCTCCATTCCAAGGCCTCTTAAGAAGTTTCAGTTTCACTTGTTTTGTCCATTAACAAACACAGTATCTGATTTTAGAATAATTGAGATACTTATATTTGTCATTTATGTATTGTCTTTACTGAAATATGTCCCTCAAGGAGTCCACCTGCTATCTTCAAAAAGTAGATGAAAGATTTACCTTCCAGGGCAGCGCGGCACGAACAGGAAGCCAGATCGCGCCTGCCTTCCGTGCTGCTGAAAAGAAGGGCTGCCTGGCTGGCCACAGATTCATCAGTAGAGTAGTATAAAATAAAATTCAGACTTTTTTTTTTAATTGGTAACATTCAGACTTGCGTGGACACTCTGATTCAGACTTAGCCCATATCCGAGAAGTCCCTTCAACCTGAAATCATCGGATTTAGCTGCAAATGATCTTGGGCTTGGGCTTTTTTACTGCCCATCCTTTGACATTTCAAATAAGCCTGTCCATTGATTGATCCTAGTTCAGCCAGCAGCGGCTTGGCGGCACCGGCGATGGCGATGGCGGGGCAGGCGGACATACAGCAGCTTGAAGAAGTTCTTCATTTGCGTTCGATTCCTGCTGCAAAGATCATCTTTAGCTGAAAGGTTGCTTCAGGAAGTTGGGCGCTGCTGCTTCTTGAGGAAACGGAGCCAGAAGACGTCGCGGGGCGCCGGTGGTGGCCAGTGGCCTGACGCTGCCGGGTGCCGGCGGCCTGGAGGAACTCACCGTCGCGACGGAGCACGCCAGCACCTGGTTTGCCGCCGCTGCCACCCGCACCTCGTTCCTGCCCTACTGCCACGGCTGGCGCGGTGAGGAGAGCGAGACGGGCTTGTTCCCGTCCCACCACGGCCGCCACGCTAGCTTGTCCTTGTTCCCGTCGCATCGAGCTTCTAGGAGAAGCAGCGGATGACAGCGAGAGGTGACTGGAAAAGGAGCGGCGGCGGTGGTGGTGGACGGGCTGGACTGGGCGAGTGGTGATGGTGATGATGGCGCGCGCGACGGGAAGAGTGAAAAAGGCCCACATGTCGGCTTTCTTTTTGCGATTGCGAGGAAAGGTAAGTAGCAGGACTGTAGGAGAGGAGAGAGGAGATGACAAGCTCCCCCCAAAATCTCCACTCCCGGAGTGAGTTCCCCACCACCACACCGTCCCCAAATGTCACGTCACCACCACCACCACCACGCCGCCGCCGCCGCCGCCATCGCTGCCGTGCTGTTCCTCCTCACGCCGCCGCCTTGCGCTGCCGACCCTAACGACGAGCGTTGCCTGACTCACCTCCACCAGTCCCTCTCCGATCCCTCCGGCGGTCTCAACTGGACCGCGACGGCGATCTCGGCGCCGTGCGACGGCTTCATCTCGCACCTCCAAGGCGTGACCTGCAACAACGGCCGCGTGTACAAGCTAGCCCTCCCGGCGCTCTCGCTCGGGGGCGCCATCCCGCCGGAGCTCTCCAACTGCACCAACCTCCAGTCGCTGGACCTCTCCGCGAACGCGCTGTCCGGCTCCATCCCGACGGAGCTCTCCGCGCTGCTGAACCTCGCCGTGCTCAACCTCTCCGCCAACGCGCTCTCCGGCGCCATCCCGCGGGAGCTCGCCAGCTGCGTCTACCTCAACGTCATAGATCTCCATGGCAACCAGCTGTCCGGCCCCATCCCCGACCAGCTCGGCCTCCTCGTCCGGCTCTCCACCTTCGACGTCTCCTACAACCACCTCTCGGGCCCCATCCCCGTGCTCCTCGCCAACCGCACCGGCGCCGGCACGGCAGCCGTCGGGACGGCGAGGTTCAATGCCAGCTCCTTCGTAGGGAACAAGGGCTTGTACGGGTACCCGCTGCCGCCGATGCGGACGCGGGGGCTCTCCGTGCTCGCCATCGTTGGCATCGGCCTTGGCAGCGGGCTGCTCAGCCTTGTGCTCAGCTTCTCCGCCGTGTGTCTGTGGCTCCGCGCCACGGACCGGACTGCAGCCACCCCTGGCGAGGAGGGCAAGATCTCGCAGCTCATGCCGGATTACTGAATCCATCAAAAGGTTGCATCTTGGACAGATAATTCCTCGTGATTGAACTGATCCCGAGAGATTTTTCATCTTGGCTTGCAACTACAAAAGGTTAAGCTTGGATAGATTTTGGTTGGACTATTGAAGATAAGATTGGATTCTGGAACGGGACCCGAGGAGCATAGCAGACATCTTGGTGCAGGCTGGTTGTGTTAGTAGTTGGATCTTCTAATCTAATTGGAGACTGAAATTGCTGTAGTTTATAATAACTAATGATTTTTTTCTGGTTGTGTTTTCCTTTTTTTTCTTGCTTTGCTTTTCTTTACTGTTTGCAGAGTGACAATTGGACTTTGCTCTGTCCGTATGCAGTGCTACTTCGATCCTTTTCTCTTTTCTATTTCGATGTCTTTGTAATAATCTATTTCTATCGAAGTATTAATTAAAGTAGTTAATTTTCGAAGTCTATCAGTATTATCTAAGTATTATAGGTTAGGTTAAGCCAGCCCCATTACGTGGCCTAGGTATAGTAGTGTTATTTATTTGACCTTTCTGGGCCTCCTTATATATGTATATAAAGGGAGTAAAAAAAATAGGGAGAGAATCAGTAATGGTCCATTATTCTTTATTATAAAAATAAAAAAGCATCCATAGGTTCTGTTTTCTTAGTTTGTCAGCTGGTTTAATTATTTTTTAACAGTTTTTTCTCTCACGATAGGAGCAGATTCAAGTCCATCGTAGGTGGTTTGGCCGCACCCACAAAGGTTCAGAAAAACAGTGATTATACTCAATTTTTTATCATATATGCACTCATAAAATTAAAGTCTATATACCCACAAGGCTAACGTACCTCTCCCCTCCCAAATTTGTCGTCTCAGAGGAAATCAGTCATTTCTATTTATGATCCGGCTTATAAAGCGAAATGCTATTCTAAAGTGATACGTGAAGGGGAACTGCAGCCACAGCTGCTACAGCAGCCATAAAACTTTTTTTATTCTTAAATCAAAGTTTGTTCTTCTCCGTACAAATTATGTTCTGTCCCCCATGTAGCATGCCCAACATCCCATAATAAATAAAACAATACACGAGTACTATATAGTAGGTCGTAGCATAATCTCTAGATTAGAATCAGGAATAAGTATGGTCATAACAGCTCAGTATGCCTATCGGAGCACAGCGTTGCAAAGGCGCAGATGGCTGGATATAGAGGAGGCGCCAAGCACTTCAGCAAACACAAGGAAAATATCGTGGGGCAAAGACCAATCATGGGAATCCTCGCGCTTTGCTTTCAGTTTTCAATGGCTAATTTCAAGTTAACGACTTAAAGATGGAAGTTAAAAAAAAAAAAAGGTAAAATGTTGCACATTGATGGATGGCTAAAGGAAAATGGTTGTAATTTTGCAAAGTTACGTTTTCCAACGTTGCAAGCTCGCCATTGATAATAAAAAAGCAAATATGAAAACTCATCACTGCTCGATCCGTCTTGTTTTCCACGTTTGATCTATTTGTTTCAGTATTTCTAAAAAATTCCGAAAACAGGTGCAGAATGAAAACGGGATAGCTTCCCATCCGTATTTAGTAGTAGATCGAGTGTATTCAACCCCAAAAAATCCTATTTTTGTCCAACATTTCTAACATCCCGGATAAGCCCAACAATTGAAAGTCCAAAGAACATGGTCGGCCCACTCGCCAGCCCACCACCTCCGTTTGTTAATTGTTATTTTGTCAGGATTGGTTAAGTAGCTAGTATTATCCCATTGATTGAAATGTACTTAGTGCTGACTGCAGTGGACATTGTGTCAAATAAGAAAATTTCTTACGAGAGTCTAACACACAAGTTCTGAAAATTTCAGTTTGTCGTACATGGAGATCCTTTCTAGCGAGGCGAGAGCTCTGAACAGCATAGCCGCCAGCCCTCCTATGCGCTGCAGTACTGGCGGTCTGCTGCTTGTGCTGTGCTTATGGGCTGCTGCAACGGCCAACCTGCCACGGCCCACTAGTGGTGCAGCCAGCAAATGCTGCAGGCCAGGCATGAAAAAAATTGGCGCTGTTGGGCTAGCCCGCCGGGCTGCTTGTTTATCTGGAGATCTGTTGGGCCAGGCTGACACGCTTCGTGAAACGGATGTGTTAGCCCACCGTTTGAATCATTAAGCCATTCTAACGTGTTTTATTGGTTTCGGTGTGTCTATAGTATAGTGGAGTAATAAAATCTATTGAAAACTGACTGTTTAGAACGGATCTAGGATTCTGAGATTTATTTTACCTGGATCATGAAGAATCTCTACAACCCAAACAGGACCTTAAAGAGCTACACCTTGGAAAACGAATATGATTTCCGGTTCTTCTCATCTTGGCTTATTGAAGCTTTAGGCTCCGTAAAGCCTTATTTGTTTTGAGAGAAATTAAAGAGGAATGGAGGGGATTGAAAGGAATTAATCCCATTTCAAATTACTTTGGGGAAGAGGACTAACCAAACAAGCCCTTAAGATAGCTACTGAAAGAGTAGTACATGATGCTGCACAGCAGGCTGGTTGGACATGTTCATTTAATACAAGAACACCCAACAAAGCTGATTGCATCGGTTAGCAAAACCGCTACTTCGCTATTGATTATAAAAATAAGTTATTTTGAGTGACGGTTTAGAACCTCCTACAAATTAATTTTCACATGTGGTTTTCTTAAGACACCGATCCTCGTCGGTTGACTTAAGTTGATCATCTCTCAAAATAATTTTCACTTTTTTTTTCAAAAATCATTAGGAAGTCAAAAAATAAAGAAAAGAATGTAATGTGGTCCCGAAGACTAGAGAAACGACTAACACTCACAAGATATAATTTCCGCTAGTTAAACAAGTGCAACCACCGGTATTATAACCTCTCGCCTCACGCGTTCTATTCCCTACCACTGCACGCACAAGCATTTGCGACTTCTTTATGCAATGCTATTCATTTGTACTAATATGTAGGAATCTTGAAATAAATATTTTGACTCATAAATAACCTTAAATGAAAAAAATAGCTACATAGTTTTTGGTCTCATCAAGCACAACAACTTTAGACATGCATCCAAGGCCATTTGAAAAGTTTAAAAATATAAAAATCAAAATATAAGAATTTAAAATTCCTATTCAACCACCTTTAAAAATTCAAATCTATGGGTGTTTGAGTTAATTCAATCAACCCTAAAAATCACATATTTTCGAAGACGGTTGACATAAGCAAGAGTCCTTGACTCCATGAAAATCATATTTTTAGGATGGTTCTCTTAAGCCGGTCGTCCTTAATAGATATGTTTTCAGTGACGGTTTACTTAATAGAACTGTCTCTAAAATTTTACAGATAGTTCTCTCGAAGCTAGTTACTATAAACAGTTTGTTAAGTAAAACCATACTTCAAAGAAATAAGTGGTGTTTGTAAATATCATTTATATACTAGTGTGACTGTCTCTGACTCTCTGTGTATTTGGGCCTATGCAGACGATGAAGGCACCTTAAATCAGGTAACCAAACACGCGCCATAGCAGCAGCAGCCATCCAGGCTCCAGCCAAGTATTTTGCTTGTGGAGGCTGGGCGTGATTGGTTCTGGAATTTCTTTGGGCCTCTCGTTGGTCAGCAGGAGCAGGCCGGTGCGTGGCTTATTTGGTTTGCCATGCACGCTTAAGCAAGCAAATAAAGGATGGACTGAACAGAATTATTTATGTTGTAGAGTGTAGACAACAGCAAGCAGCCAGGGAGAGGAATGAGGAGTCGATCATCGAGTCCAGATGGAAACCAGGCCACTCGTTCGGTCGTTCGGCTGCTAGACAGAAGACAACAATTAAGATTAGCAGCTTGCAAGGCAATTATTAGGCCACCGAATCGAATTATTGCTCCCTCGCGATACCGATATATCACATGAAAAGATATCATCATGAGTATGCATATACGTGTAGTGAAACCAGACAGAAGGGGGGCTCCACGGCTAACCACTCCTCTTGCTCTTGCCTCCTGCTCTTGGTGCGGTGTACTGTCCGGCCGGCCGGCCGCGAAATGCATGAACTGGGGTCCGGGGAGCGGCACCAGCATCAAATCGATCTGTGCATAATTGGCTAATGGTGGTTGCGATTCTGAACTTTGTGACACCTTTCAGTTTTCAACATGAAAACGATGCCTAATTGGCTATGCCATGCGAGATGTACTACTGCAGTTTGCAGGTACCCCGTTTAGTAAATTAAAGCGATGAGTTTTAGTAGTGTAATAAACTAACCCTCCTCCGTTAATTTGCAGAGAAAATGACAGTTTGAGCGAAGGAGTGGAGAATCCTGAGGCAATTAAACCCCCCCCCCCCATTACTGCTCGTCGTCATCAGCAGGGACAATTAAGGCGGATACCGAGACCCCATGCGCGGGCGGGGGTGGCCGTGAACCCGAGGCGAGAACAGAAGACTTTGGAAGGTTGAGAATCGAGTGGATCGATGGCCTCGGTTCCGGCCATCTTTGCCGGGCGCACGAGTCCTGAGAAGCGTCCTGTTTGCTCAACAGTGTACTTTCCCTCCGTCTCATAAAAAACTATCTTTTGGACTTTAATCATCGCGTTTGACCATTCGTCTTTATTTAAATTTTTTATATAAATATCATGTATCTTGTTATGACTTATTTTATTATTAAAGATACTTTATAATTGTTTATTTATTTTATAATATATATAAATTTTTTAAATAAGACGGATGGTTAAACTCGATACCGAAAAGTCAAAAGATTGCATTTTTTTTGAGACGAAAAAAGGAGTACTACTGTACTCCCTGTGCCTTCTCCAATGTCAAACACTCCCCCATAATCCGTGCATACAGACGATAGCTGAGCTGAGCTGACCTCCGTTTATTATTGAGAGTTTAGTGGCCTCACCACTACTAGTAGTAGTACTCCGTGACAGCTAATGCTGCTTGGCCATGGTGATGGCACCTCCTTGCACTTCCAGGTGGCTTGCCGTAGTGGCAGCACGATTTGAGCTACAGTACTCCTACTAAGCTTTGTCTGATGCTGATGAGTACACTTTGACCGTGCGTCACCTCAGCTGGCCATCTCCTGCTTGCTACCGTGCTCTGCGGAGCTGTTTTTGCACTTTTACATGGCTCTACGCGGAAAAGGGAAGATTTTGGTGATTTCGTTTCCATTTTCGTCCAAACACGGGAAGGTCCGAAGGTGGAAGGTGAAACTATCGCTGCATGCTGCGGTGTTGCAGAGCTGTAACTTTTCTGCAATCTTCGTACTGTAGGAGTAATCTTTTTTTCCTTTGTGAATTTGACCAAGCTTTGACCTGCTGTGCTGCAAGCTTTTGGCCTGTCCAGCCAGCAGAGTATCACGGGGCAGCAGCTGCAGCAGCTGGCTTTGGCTCCGCCTGCGCGTGTCTTTGCTGCACGAGAAGGGTTGATGAGCGCTTTTGGGGCCTGCCGCGGCAAAAGGTTTCTGGAATCTGCCCAAGTGAGGCGTTGTTTAGATGCAGGTTAGAAAAGAGAAACAGTAAAGCTTACGTAGAAGACTTCGTTTGTTTGTGGTAAATATTGTCCAATTATGGCCAACCAGCTCAAAAGATTCGTCTCGTGATTTACAACCCAACTATGTAATTAGTTATTTTTTTTATTTATATTTAATGCTATTTACACTGGGGGCAGGAAACTGGTTTGTGGTAAATCACTGGGGGCAGGAAAAAGTACACGCTGCCCAGTAAAATCCCGAGCAATCACCATCACCGTCAGTCAGTCAAGCAGAGCTACGAAGAAGCATCTGGATTTGAAAGCCGCGCCTAGGGATTGGGACCGTCGGCTGCCTGGCCCAGTGGTGTTCTCTGCTCCCATTGTCACGTCTCTCTCCCTCACAAGTCACAGTGGCCGTTCAGCTAGTGAACTGGTTTCTTGGTTACCAAAAAAATTAGGTCTTGTATTTGCAAAGTTTGGTTACCAAAAAAATTTTAAACCGATCGATTTCTATATAGAGATAAAGTGTTTTAGATCGGTCCTTAGTTATGACCAAACTAACTGAGGTACAAATAATCACGAAAAGGCAAATTGGAGCATAGTGAGTACATATCAACAACAAATCAAAGTATGAAACAACGCAAATTGGAGCATAGTGAGTTTTTCTCATACTTCCTCGCCTTCGGTCGGTTGACCTAGCAACAACTACATCAACTCAAATTTATATCCGTTGTGTAGTGTCCTATCACCGATAGTCAGTTGTCACCACAGTAGATAATGTCGAGATGCTAAATCGTTACCACCACTTCCTAGATGTGCGTTATTACAAGAGAAAGAAGGAGCATCGTGCTCAGTGGGAAGAGTTTGTTGAGTAATAAGTTGAGCCACCAGAAACAGTCGAACGAGAGTCGAATATAAAGTAAAATTAGCGGTGTTTAGGACTTCAGGGGCACACAAACGTGAGGTGTGAGAGGATTGGTTGACTAGGTGAGAGTGAGACCGTAAGAGGATGAAATGGTTATTTCGGTTAAATGTGAGTTGGAAATTATTGTCGAATTATTGTTGTTATTGGGTTATTGGGTTTCACAAGGCTACTGAATTTGTCAAATTACTGTTATTAGGTTATTGGGTTTCACAAGGGGTACTGAATTTGTCGAACTACTAAAATTTTCAGTTTCCTTTCCGGGCTTTTTTAATTCTTTTTGTAGTCTCTGATTAACTGCACCCATCGCATCCTTATATGTGATCTCTGTCTGCCTTTCGCATAACGGGACCCCTGACAATCTGACATGAGATGAGAACAAGGGTATCACAGAAGCTGCCATGGAAATTTCACAGGCGTCCTGTCCTGCTGCCCGCCGCTGTCCGTACCACTTAATATCGATGCGCTCCCAAACCACGCCATCAATTCGGCCCTGCCTCATATGCCCGCGTGCATTCCTCGCAGATCCGGCAGCTTTGCGTCTCCATCCGACAGTGCCGTTCGAAACGGCCGATCGATGGATCGATCGATCACAGAGCCAGCCAACCCTCTTGCTTTGTTTCTTCCGTTTGTTCGGCAGCACCAGAAATGGATTTGTGGATCGCGCGGCTGTCACGACGCCGGCGAAACGGATCGGCGCTCTGCGCCCCTGGGCAGCGTGTCTGCCTGCGCTGCTCGCTGCCGACCTCGTGACTCCTCCATGTCGTCCCAGCGCCGCACCGCACCGGTGGTAGCGCATGTCAATGCGACACCAACGAGCTGCAAGAGAAGTACACGAACACGACGACGCTAGCAGCGAGAGGGGGCGGGCCGTACGTACGCATGCCCGTATCTAATCTAATCCTAATCCAAATCCAAATCCTCCAGAAACAAATCGGAGAGATGTACATGTAGATGTAGTCCGCGTGCGCACGGTACTACACGTACCACTGCGCTCAGCGAGAATCGACCACGCCCTTCTGTTAACCTTAAGCCTGCAAAAGTCAACGTGGTTTGTGGTTATAATATGCCTGCTTGTTCTAGGGACTGGATCCATCGACATCGAGGAAGGAATCATCATCAGAAAACAAGAAGGTAAAAACACCGACAAAAACCAGCGAAAAAGAAAGAAAAGGGAGTCGATCTCAACACATCAACGAACATGAGCACGATTTGTTTGTTGTTTTTTCTCTGACCTCAGCAGAGTGAGAGTGAACCCACCCACCCACGCTTCGCGTGTCCCGCGCAGGCCAAGGCCACACACAGCCACACAGGTCAGGCCGGCCAGCGCTCGCTGCTAACCCACACCTAATGCTGCACGGTGGTGTCCTTTTCTAATCCATGGCAATTGAGGAGGAGAGGAGGAGACTGATCCTGCTTGCAATTGCAAATCCCAATTGAGTATTCCGCCGTGGCTTCTCACGCAAAGCTTCCCTTCCCCTCCTTGCCTCTAAACCTGCACTGCAACTGCAACTGCTCCTTCTTTCTTTTGTTGCGTCGTCATCCACCACCAGGACCTGCCCCCGGCTCCCCCGAAAAAGGTCCAAGAATTCCTCCTCATCTTCCTCCTCCACAACAGCAATGGCCATGCCAAGATCCTTCCCCAAATCCTAGCACATGCGCAGCAATTTGTTTTTTTTTCCACAAAAGGAAGGATTTCATTCCTTCCCATTCCATGCTTTGGATTTGGCATCAAGCAAAGGCAAAGCTTCTTCTTCCCCTGTGAACCATCCCGAGCTGTGCGACTGATTGGTTGATCCGAGCTGTATATAGTATAGGATAATAATGAGCGGCGGCAATTCTTCGTGGCTGCTGCCGCCGCCGCCGCCGCCGGAGTCGGCGCTCGACAACGTGGAGACCAAGATAAGCCCCAGCATCCTCTTCATCGTGGCGATCCTGGCGATCATCTTCTTCGTCTGCGGCCTGCTGCACCTGCTGGTGCGCCACCTGCTGCGCCTGCGCCGCCGCCGCCGCCGCGCGCGCGGGAGGACGCCGACAGCGTCACGGCGTTCCAGGGCCAGCTGCAGCAGCTCTTCCACCTGCACGACGCCGGCGTCGACCAGGCCTTCATCGACGCGCTCCCGGTGTTCATCTACCGCAACGTCGTCGGCGGGGACGGGGGCGGCAAGGAGGGCAAGGACCCGTTCGACTGCGCCGTGTGCCTGTGCGAGTTCTCGCCCGACGACGAGCTCCGGCTGCTGCCCAAGTGCAGCCACGCGTTCCACCTCGAGTGCATCGACACGTGGCTCCTGTCCCACTCCACCTGCCCGCTCTGCCGCCGGAGCCTCCTCGCCGAGCTCTCGCCCACGTGCAGCCCCGTCGTGATGGTGCTCGAGTCCGACAGCGCCCGCGACATGGCCGCGTCGGCGGCTCGGGCCACCGACGACGCCGACGCCGACGCCGAGCCAAGCGCCGGGGCCACACTGACACAGGCGCCGGAGGGAGAGGAGGAGGAGGTGGTCGAGGTGAAGCTGGGGAAGTTCATGTGCGTCGAAGGCGACAGCGCCACCGCCGACGCAGCGGCGGACGGAGCAGGCACCAGCGGAGACGGCGGCGCCAATGCCAAGGAACGTCTCGGGCAGAGAAGGTGCCACTCCATGGGGTCCTACGAGTACGTCATGGACGACCGCGCCTCGCTCCGCGTGGCGATCAAGCCGCCCAAGAAGAAGCCCGCGGTGTCCAAGTCGCGCCGCCGCGGCGCCATGTCGGAGTGCGAGTTCGGCGCGTCCAAGCGTGGGGAGACCTCGCTCCGCCTGCCATTCCCAACAACGGCGCACAAGCAGCAGTCCGACGCGGCCACGGCGAAGCTCGCCAAGGACAGCTTCTCCGTGTCCAAGATTTGGATGGTGCCGCCGTCGTCCAAGAAGGACCCCGACGCGGCCGGCGAGAGGCGCGCGGTGTCGTTCCGGTGGCCGGTGAGCAGCAAGGACGAGGGAGACGGCAAGGACAGGAAGAGCGGGAGCGAGGGCGACTGGGACGTGGAGGCCGGGAGCTGCGGCGGCCACAGCGCCGTGTCGTCGCTGGCGGAGGACAGGCCGTCCTTCGCGAGGAGGACCCTGCTCTGGGTCGTCGGAGGCCGGCAACACAGCAGAGTCGGGAGCTGTTCATGATCGATCAGCGCACGATTGTTTGAATGAAGAGAAAAAAAAAGGAACAAAGACATTCTTTTGTGTTCTTTTGGCAGATTGGTGGGTGGTAGTGAGTAGTGATTTCAATAGCTAGAACTAGAAATTTGTGAAACTCAAAAGGCTCTGAAAAATTCTTTCTTTCGCTTGTGCACTCGGTTCCTACTTCAGTTTACAACAACTGTCAATTGCGAGTAGCCATGAACTGAAGAAACAAATCCTGAAATCAGATTCAGCTGCTACTGAGACAAATATCTTCAGGTCCTAAACTGCAACTAACAATTCCGTTCTCAGTTGCTAATACAGAGCTTAAGAAACAGTAGGCGCTGTTTATCTGACGCTTTGCGTTGCCGTTGCTGCTCAGAGATTCTCATTCAGTGCAAAGAAAGGAGCCGCTGGCTGCTCTGCACGCATTGAAAAAGAGCGTTTGGTTGGATCCACGCATCGGATCGGCCAGTGACGACGGGCATGTGAGCTCGGCGTTGCATTGCATTGCAATGCCATGGCATGGTGCGCGCAGCAGCACCAGTGCACCACGGCGTGCTCCTTTGTTTGCTCCTGCTTGTATTTGGAATTCTGGCAGGATGGCTTTCTCCTTTTCAGAAGCGGCAACGCAGACGTGCCGTCGAGTTTAGGAAGGTGGGTGGCGTGCATCCTCCTAACCTGACCTGTAAAGGAGCTCTCAACAGAGATTCTCTCCTCTGCTACAGTGCTGCTCTGACTGCTAATAGTATATACATACATTTTGATACGCACGATCCTGAATTTTTTTTTTCTGGTTCAAACAATTTTAATGTAGTGTTTAGGTAGGCGTTGAACACACTGGCGATTTGAACTTTGAAGTCGAGCTCTGTTTCAGGTAACAATGCTTTTATGCATGCTGGTGATTTGAACTTTGAAGCTGAGCTCTGTCTGATTCAGGTATTTAATGGTTTTATTACGTGGCCCAGTGGCTGTAACAGACTACCAGTGACAGTGGGAGGTGATGATGTTCTCTCTCTCTGTCTCTCATCATCTCAAGCAAAAGGCTTCTGGACGCTGGTGAGCTGTTCTTCCATCACCACTCGTAGCAACAGAAACGGTGGAGTCCTTCAGGTCACAGGCTGTTCCAACACACAGTGAAGTTCATGCACTTCGTACTACTCCAGTGGACAGATATGGATCTCGGCGTCTTGCTTTGTGTTAATTATTCCGCTTTTGAGCAAAGCGGTAGTTAATGCAAGCGCGCCACGCGCTGCAAATAGTCAAACGCATCTAACCCACATTTAACCCTTCTGCTTTTACAGAGCTTGGCAAAAAATCCTAAAGAGCTAGCTAGAGCTAGGTATTACCAGCTTCGGAAATTTGTGGGTATAATAGCGCGTTGCGTTTCTAAACAACAGAAACGAGTCTTCAGGCCTATTTGGGACAAGTTTGTCTTGCTGCCACCACCACTAGATCACGGATCACCCATTTTCCAGTGGATGAGCAATTCAGCACCACCATGCACATACACATCACACGTGTTGCGGTCTATCAAGTGGGCCCCACTTGGCGCATCCCATTGACCACATTCATGTGCCTGTGCCGCTTGGTCAGTCGTTCGTTGCTCGTTTGTCGGTGCCGTGGCTTCAGGCTTTCAGCTCAATGGACCCGTCCCGTCGGTTATTCTTTTAAGTGGGCCTCGTGCAGCCTGCTTTTGATTAGGGAGACACGCGCACGCCTAGAGCGAGAGACAGGAGAGGGAGGATCCATGGCATGCGCGACCTCACAGACTGGGCCTTCGCAGCCCACCTTAATTTAGGGGCCAGGCCTGTAGGCTGCAATTGGGCCTAAGCGACCCCCGCTCCATTTTATCGTTGGCAACCTAATGCTGATGCAGCTATTCTTGGTGATGCTCTCAGAACAACAACCTGGGACAGAGTCCGTATGGTTGCTTATTTAGACAAATTAGAGATTTGATGCTATATGAATTTAACACGTGTAATCTCTGTTTGTAATAGATCCTGTAATCAAGTGGCACACTGCCTAGCTGCCTATGGTTGCATGTATGAAGGGTGTTAAAATTTCTATGTATACTGATCATGCACCAGACTTTGTATCTCATTTGGTCTCTAGCGACTTTCCTAGAGCCAATGTTTAATGGAAGTTTTTCCTTCCGAGATAAAAAAAGAATATAATGATCATATAATGCTACTAAAGCACTTGTAAGTTCTTTTTCATGTAGAAGGATGCTTACAGCATGTTACATCAGTTTCGAATTGCAGTTCACTTTGAATTTTTTTTCCTAAATAAACAATGAAGACATTCAGATTTTTGCCATATACCAACAATGAAGACATTCAGATTTTTGCCAAAGGTGTCAGAATGTCGGGAGAAGGGAGAACTGCATTTGAAATCTGAAACACATAGTTAAATATCCTATCGACGTTTCTGTCGGTAAGATGAACACTAATGTATTATCATGACCACGTGTCTATTTAACTAACCGTTTACCCAGCTTGTTTATAAACTGCCTCTGGTCCAAATAAACGACTAATCAATGATAGATGATGATGATGGACTGTTTACGTACGTCCAGGTGCACACGGGTCTACGATTATTATTAGCCTGTGTGTCGCTTGTCAACTAAAGACACCATCTTTCGTCTAGAGAAAAGTACGCACACCAAGGATTTGGAAGCAAGCCACGGACACCTCACCTTTTTTTTTGTCAATGGAATGTGCTCATCTGATACGATCATCCACTAGAACTAGAAGAGAGACAGTACGAGAGGAATCGACTCGCGCAACCAACCAATGCAAGTTGGATCACGAGGCACGGAACAAATTAAGCAGCCGCGCGCGACGTCTAGTAATCCCTTTTCCTAGCTTGCCGTCCATGCTCGCTTCGACGAGGACGAATCGCCCGCGAAGGTGCTGCCGCCTGCCGGCCTCACCCAGTCACCCTCCTCCTCGGGTCGCCGCGCCCGCGCCGCTTGGACACACACACACACACACGGGGCACGTCGGCACAGGCATCCTAATTCCTAAACACCAAACTAAAACGACGTGCGAACCATGGGGGAAACCGATGTATTCTCAGGCACGGTGGTGGCGCGAGGCGACCGTACGTCGCCGCCGGCCGGCCGGCCGGCCGGCTGCTTGCCTCCGCTCCCGGAATCTGAACACGGCGCGGGGTATATCCCCCTTCCGGCGGATAAGACGCCACGGAACGGACGGACGGTCGGTCGTCCTCGTCCAGGTTTGACGAGATGCTGCGGGCACATGCTTACGGATCACCACCAGGCAGGTCCAGCTGAGTCCGCGACTCTGCTCTGCTACTGTCTAGACCCAAATTGTTTAGCGCTCAAGAACAACGCCTGCACGCCGTGGATATTGCATATAAAATCTCACTTGGAAGCCTGTACTGTCGTGTCCTGTGTCCGGACCGCGGATCTTCTCGGATTTCTTGGGGGCGATCCGATCCGGCGATGTCATGTTGCATTGAACAAGAGCTCACCTCTGTCTCGCTCGATCCATCGTCCCCGTGCATTGTCCAAGCCGAGCGCATCCATGTGATCCCAATGATGGCACGGTCTGTACATACAGAGAATGAAGGAAAGAAGGAAACGAGGATATTCTTTGCTTCATCGCCTTGGCCCCAATTATTCGACCAGATCGACATCGGTCACATGCATCTGCCTTGCCGGTTGCCTCCTCCAGCTTCGTTCCGTTTGTTCGGTCCGGATAAACGGATATGCATGCATCATACATCATGCGTCCGGAAACTCCAAAGTGGCTTGTGTCCTGGAATGGTTACATTCAGAGTTCCGTTCCGGTGGCGTGGCGGCATGGCTAGGCTAGCTAGCTATAGACGACTATGGTGTCATTAGCTACTAGTTTGGAGTTGGATCATCATGTTATCCTGTCCAGTGGAGATTTGAGACACACAGAAGAGACGCGGCGCGTAGATGGACCGATCGTTGTTAGATGTAGCAGGGAGGCCTAACTTGTCACGTCCACATACTACCGACTGTCCAAGCCATAGCTAGCCTAGTATAGTAGCTGATGGAGCAGTACTTGTGCATATATAAGATCGTGATTAGACCCGGTTTACCGATGCGATCGTTGTGTCCGTTCACTGCTGCCTCCGATCCGGAGGTGGACGTTTCTGACGCCGTCGCCGATCGCACCAACAGATATGATCAGATAACGCGATAAGGTCGTCGGATCCGAGAAAAGATTTGCGATGCAGATAGATGGGGAACAAAGAAAGACGGAGCAAATGCACAGCCTTTAACTAGCTAGGGGATAGAGATCGATCATAGATAGATAGATAGATAGTTATGGAGTAGATGACAATATGACAGAGAAACGGCTAGCGGCGGCCACTGCACGCTGAGCCCAAGGTACGTGATTCCGAAGCAAAGACAGCCACTATCCACTGAGATGAGTGGCCGAACCCGGTGCTTGCGCAAAACAACTACCAGTGTCCTGACATCTGTATAAACCCGCCGGTGAGTGCAGTAATTCAACCGTAACCTCTCGTGGAGTCGGGGGGGTGGAGGAGATTCTACGCACGCTGTAATCTCTCTGCCAGTAAAAGTGCGAGTGTTGCGTACACGGACGTTTTTCAGAACCCGGCGTGGTGTTTGTTTCCTTTTGCAGGACATGAACGAACTGCCCGGAGAAAATCGCCAAACTCCACGGACCGTTCAATCAGCCTCAGCGGAAACGTGTATGTTTTGACAGCCGGCTGGGATGCAACGCATACCCTTTTTACCTAAACCTCCGGGTCACCACTCATCATCAGGCCCTGAAAGGAGCTCGCCTAACTCGTACTACGTACCAGTAAACGCACGAGGGCTCGGTCGATCCGTGCGTGCGCTGTGGCCGGATGCCTGGAACCTGGATGGCCATCATAGGCTCCTTTCAGCGCGGACTTGCCCTGAAACTGGTCAGAGCACGGCAGACGCCCCGTCCTCATCCATACCGACGGCTCGGTCCGCCTCTGATCCGGCGCTCTGGGCCATCCCATCTTTGTTTCGCACGGAGTAGACCCGCGCCGCGCCCTACGGATCGGACCACCCGATATGCATGGCACCGCCGGCTAGCCACGAGCGCCGAGAGGAGCGAATGAAACGTCTCCATGCGCGGCACGGGAACGGGGAATCTTTTTGGCACCGGTCGCGGTGGACGGGGAGAGGCACCCGATCGAGATGTGTTGGATTGGAGGGGTTTGGTTTGGTTTGGTAGCTAGATCCACGTACGCCACGCGCGGCGACGGCGAGAGCGTGCATCGAATCCAACGGGTGATGGATGCACTCCTTCGGGCGCGGGCGAAAAGATCAAAAGAATGGGTTTCAAAAAAAGAAAAGATCAAAAGAATAGGATAGGAAAGCTCGTCGTCGTGCGCTGGTGCGCGCGCGCTTATCTTATCCCAGCTTCAGCTAAGGTCAGACAACCATTGTTGACTGGAGCCTCCTCTTCTCTAGTTCGATTAGCAGTGAACAATGTTAAGAGTCAGCGTCGAACGACGGAAAATTCGTATAAACCTTCCAGTCCTATCTAGGATAAGTAATAACCGGGTCAAAGGCTCTATCTTTGGATGATGAGAAGTTTCCGAGTGATAGCATTAGATTTTCGTTTCCCCACTGGGGCCAGGCCCTCTACGTATTTTCTGCTTCTCTGAAAGTCTGAACCAAGTTCCAGGCTGCTTCTACTACTATCTGATCTGATCTGATTATTGTGCGACAGCAGAGACTGTTCACCTGGGTCAAGCAGTGGATGTAAGTACCAAGTAGTAGTACCGTTACCGACATGGTGTGCCTGTTGGCCAGCCATCTGAATCATTTAGCCTAAAGCCCCTTGCCGGCGAGGTGAAATGATGGATCACCCGCCACCGCTCTCTGGCCTTTAACTGACATCACGTCTATAGCGTGTACCACATCAGGTACAGCCTGCTGCTGCTGCTGCTTGAAACGGGAGGACGAACGAGCGGGCTCCAAGCGGCTGCTAGCTGTTGCCTGGGCCTTGGTGCGGAAGAGGAGAGAAGAAAAAGGAAAAAACAGCCTCAATCATGGCGCCAGCCGGAGTAAACCCTACTAGCAGTGCCTAGGCTATCCACGTTCATCATCCTCTAAATCTATCCTCTAAAAGAAATATTCTGTCCTGGTTATGGAGATTCTCTCCTCTATTTCACTTTCTCCCGCATTCATCCATCCTCTATATCTCTACTCTATATTAAATAGGCCCCACACGTCAGTATTTTATTCCTTTTTTATTTTCTCACGACGCCTCTCTCCCATTCTCTTTCTCTTCCCTCTTCTCTCTCCTTTCTCTCTTTCTCTTCTCCTGGCGCACACCGGCCATCAAGTCACCCGCCGCCTGCTCCACGCCTCTCTGCGCCGCATCTTTGGTAGTGGTTGTCGGCGGCAGCGGTGGCGGGCAAGCTCCCGCGGCGGCGGGCGCTGGCCCGTGTGAGAGCGGCCCGAGCGAGCATCTTGGCAGCAGCGAGCAACCGGCGAAGCGGCGGGCAGCAGCCGCGCGCGCGCTCGCGGCCTCCCTACTCCGGCTTCCCTTGAGGCAGCGAGCCTCGGCGGTCGCGCGGCCAGCAGCCCAGGCACCTCCAGCAGCGGAAAGCCTTAGCGCAGCGGCTGCTGTCAGCGAAGCTGCGAGCAACAGCAGCAGCAGCTTTTTCGTCAGCAGCGCGCCCGGCAGCGGCGAGTAAGCGAGCTTCAGCGCGTTCAGCGAGTGGGCGGCCGCCGCGCGGCGGCGGCGAAGCGCAGCAGCCGGGCGACTCAGCGGTGAGCCACCGTGCGCGCGCTGCCAGCGGGTGGGACGGCCTCGGCTGCGGCGCAGCTCGCGCACTCCCGGCGGGACGGCGCCGCAGCGGCAGAAGCTTCGCTGGGCCTCGCGCAGCGGCGGAGCGCATGCGAGGCGGCCGAGCGACTCTCCCATGGCGAGGTGGGCGCGACGGGCTCGGAGGCCATGGCGAGGCGGCCGCGACGGCCTGGCAGCCTATGGCGAGCGGGCGCGTCCGGCCATGGCGAAGCGCTGCACGGGTGGCTCGGCGAGCGCTGGGCGGCGGCATGCGGGCGCGGCTTCGGCTCGGCAGCCGGGCGGCGCGCCGTGCGCTGGCGAGTGGGCGCCGCTTCAGCGGCGGCGGCCGGCGAAGCGGCTGCGCTGGCCGGGCGATCAGGCTGGGCGAAGCGCAGCGGCTGCCCGGCCAGCAGCAATGGGCGTGCGGGCGTGGCTCGACCGGACGAGCGAGGGGGCGTCCATGGGCCCGTCGCGGGCTGTGCGACCGCCGAGGGGCCCCCAAAAATCATGGGCCCCAAGATTTACTATATATACTAAGTATGTACAATATTTTTGGGCTTTGTTTTAATTAAAAAACAGCAAAAACTGTTTTTTATGGCCCAAAAACATAGCCTGCTGGAGTGGAACACGAGTGCATGATCCTGACCTCCTTCCAGAGTCGGAGAAAGAGCCTACGGTGCAGGCGTTTCCGATTTTCACGCATCTCTTTCTCACCTGGACGGACTTCTTGTTTCTCGTCCTCATTGACGCCGTTGTTCATCGTTCAAGACCCAGTGATGATCAGAGATAGAAAATTATGCTGAGCAAGTTCCTGATATTATTGAAAGTTTCATTTCAAATAATGCTAAAAGAATCGCTTTTCAAGTGATGATTTTATAAGTAAAACAGTGTATTTCTTGATCTATCCTGCTATACTTTGTAAAATAAGTAATATGTTGATATTTGCCATTTTTTTCTTTGGCACTAATATTAGGCCTCTAGTTAGCGTTTTGAACTGGGCCTCGTATTTTTTCTCGGACGCCCTGGACGCCTCGCGGGGGGGCCTCCCTCCCTCTCCCTCGGCGAGCGTGGTGGTCCAACACGGCTCCGGCGGCCTCCCTCCCTCCCTCCCTGCGCCGGCGTGGGCGCCCCTTCTCCCTCTCCCGCGCCGAGCAGGTGAGCCCCACGCGCGTAGCACACGCCCGGTACCGCGCCAAGTTTGGCGTCGGGAGCGCGCTTTCCCGGATGACATGGCGGTTTCCAGGACAGCGCTGCGGCGATTTTCGTCCGCCAAAGCGCGTCCCGGACGGCTATACCGCACCCAATGCGGATAGTCTCCTAGGACACGTCTGCTTCAGGCGTGCAGGACGCTAGCGATAAGACGATGTCCTTGTGAAACTAACTCCATGTTAGCGATAACAATAAGTAGGGGGCTAGGCTGGCCTCCTCCGTTTGCACAGCTAGCATTCAGATGGACATGGGCAGCCTGACTCCTGTTGCCGTCAAGGGCCGCAGCCGGGACAGATAGGAGGGGTGGATAAGGAGCACCAGAACCAGATCAGGCTCTATCCGGCAGCTGTCCATACCAGGCCGGGATTGACTACGTATAACGCAGCAAGGTGAAAAGCGTGACTGAATGAATGGGACTGCCAACAGGGCAAACAAAGTGAAAGAATCAATTTTTTTTTCCTTCTCGTTTTCTGATTTCATCGTCATCGTCAACTACATATTACAAAGGTGGTCGACACATTCTTTGCATATTATCATACGGGCATATACAGGCACGAAAGATTTTGGGGGTAGCAATGCAGAAGAAAAAAAGAAAAAAGAAAACAAACCAAAAAAAAACCTATTGATCCTGTAACTGCAGCTAATCCTACACCACACCATCTGAATCTTGTCCGTCATCATTTGGTTATTCTTCCTCCATGCTTACTGCTAGCGCTGTGTTTCTCAGAGCGAACCTTCGAACGAGACCCGGAGCTGCACCGCCGGCCTGGGCCGCTGCGACGGCGCGTTGGCCAGGCCGTCCAGCATCTTGATCACGTCCACCGTGTCGTCCAGGTAGTACTTGGCCATGCTCGGCTTCTTGCCCACCGTGCAGGCGAACACCTCGCTGCTGGCCGGGAGCTTCACGCTGCTGTTGGAGGGGCACACGATGCTCTCGAACATGTCCTCGTCCGATCGGTCGTCGCCGATGCACAGCACGAAGTCCGGCGGCTTCCCTGTATTGACCATGGACGACAGGAGGCTTTCCACGACCACGCCTTTGCTGATGCCCTGCACGACAGCACCAAAGATATTTTTGCGCGCGTTATTTTATTTGCTTTCCTCCACCAATCCCAGAAATTTCCAAGTGGTTGCGGACAATGAGACAAATGGATGGATGGATGGTTCAGTAGTGTGACGGGTTGCTTTCGGAGGGGCACAATTAAAAAGACCACATCCACAAGGCGGGGCCGCACAGTTCTCGCGGATTTCCCAGTCCACAAGGGCATGCATGGTCCATGCCGATTCACAATCCTATTAGCGCAGAAGATACAGATTGTCCCAGGCATGTAGTGGATGAGGACTGGATTGGATTAGATCAATCCTTATCCGATGCCTTTTAGTTTGAAAGCAACGTCTAGTCGATCGGCACGTTCCACACACATCCAGTCCAGGAAAAATTGAATTGAACAACCAACGAGCAGTTGATAGATGTGGAATAAATTAATGAGCAGAGAAAAACAAAACATGCACGCGTTTGGCTCGCCGCTCACCTGGGGGTTCACCTCGACGATGTGCTGGCCTCTCTTCACCACCACGGGTTCGTTGGCGAGCACGTTTTCGAGATGGTCGAGCAGTTCCTTGGCCTGGCAGGAACCAAAGTCCGGATCCGCCTCGTGGTGGTGCCAGACGATGGCGCTCTCCTTGTGCTCGATGTAGGAGCCATCTGTTGCCTCTGTGTACAGCTGCATCACCGGCTCCGCGGTCTTCTTCCAGTCGAAGTCGGCGGCCAATCCTGAGGTCTCCCATGGCGCGTCCCTGCTCCACCTGCATCCACAAAGAGTCGGTGACCCGTCACATATCTGCCTACTACACCTTAGGAATTGGAATGCTCTTTGTCAGTTGTAACCAAAAAAGTGATTGGCCAACGCATTAGGAATATGAATGCTTCTCCTAGGCTGATTTTTGGTCTGGAACCAGGGAGTGCTACTGCTAGCAATGATCTAAAGACTAGACATAGGCATGCGCTAGCTCAGAATCTAGACATGTCGGTGAGTGAAATGTTTTCCTTAAATGTACGGCTCCCAGTCGTACAGGTACCATTGCTTAATTCGTAACCATTCTATGTGTAGACCGAATCTGCACCAGTAAGAACCCAAATCCAAGCAAAGCAAACGTTGTACCAACTAGCAGATCTTCGCCGGTGGAACAGATTTTTACCTTGTGAAGTAACCGTGCTCCGCGGCAATGCCCAGCTTCTCGCAGGGGGCGAACCACCTGCTCAGCTCGTCCTTCCCCCGGCCGCTCACGATGAACACTCTGTTCTTGGGGTCCTCACACAGACGATTCAACACAGAGATGACCTCACTGCTTGGCGTCCTGTCGATCGAATTCTCTGGCATCACGGTGCCGTCGTAGTCCAGGAGAATCAGCCGGTTCTCCGTCCTCCGATACGACGGGACAATGTGCTCCACAGAGAGGCGCCGGAAGTTGGGGCCAAGCGCCACCACCTTGAAGCTCATGCCGAAGCCGATCCCCCAATGCCGGCGCGAGAAATGGTCCTTGCAGGCGCGCTGCAGGTCCGAGTCGAAGGACCGTGCCCAGTAGGCGACGTCGTGGGTGCTCACGTACTTGTAGTGCTTCTCGTGCCGCAGCCGCTGCTCGGCCTCGGACATCCGCAGCGCGGCGTTCATGGCCTCCGCGACGGACTCCACGCTCCAGGGGTTGACGCGGATCGCGCCGCTCAGGGACGGGGAGCAACCGACGAACTCGGAGAGCACGATGACGCTCCGCTTGGGCGCGTCGTCCCCGAGCGCGTTGCTCTCCTGCCGGCACACCGTGTAGATGTAGGGGATCCGGTTGAGCCCGTCGCGCACGGCGCTGACGACGCAGCACTCGGCGGCCGCGTAGTAGGCGGCCTTCTCCTGCGGCGTGACGGGGCCGTCGATGAGCACGATCGGCGTGTACCCGGGGGTGCCGAAGCGCGCATTGACCCGGGCACTGATGGCCCTGGCCTCGTCCTGCACGCCCTGCACGTCGCGCCCCTCGCTGCGCGCGGGGTTGGCGATCTGCACGAGCACGGCGCGGCCGCGGAGCTCCCGGTGCTCCACGAGCAGCTGCTCCATCGCCAGGAACTTGAGCCCGATCCCCTTGAACAGATCGACGTCGTCGACGCCCACCATGAGGCGCCGGCCCTTGTACGCCTCGGTCACCCGCCGCACCGCATCCTCCGTCTCCGGCGCCGAGACCACCGATCTGAGCTGCCCCATGTCGATCCCGACCGGGAGTATCTTGACCGTGACGGTGCGGCCGTAGTACTCGATGCCGATGTAGCCGCGCTTGGACTGGTAGTCGAGGCCGAGCAGGCGCGAGCATGCGGACAGGAAGTGGCGCGCGTAGTCGAAAGTGTGGAAGCCGACGAGGTCGGCGTTGAGGAGGGCGCGGACGAGGTCATCCCGCACGGGGATGGTGCGGAAGATCTCCGACGAGGGGAAGGGGGAGTGGAGGAAGAATCCGACCTTGGCGCGCGGGAAGCGCTTGCGGAGGAAGGTGGGGAGCGCGAGGAGGTGGTAATCGTGGATCCAGACGAGGTCCTCGTCGGGGGACAGGACCTCGGTGAGGCGGTCGGCGAAGGCCCTGTTTGCCGAGAGGAAGGAGTGGTAGAGCGTCCGCTGGAACGGGAGGCCGCCCAGCGAGGACGGCGTCAGCGGGAGGAGGTAATGGAGGAGCGGCCAGAGGTAGTGCTTGCAGAAGCCGTGGTAGAAGCGGTGGTGGAGGTCGGTGGGAAGGTAGACCGGCAGGCACGAGAAATTGGCCACCAGGTAGTTGGACAGCTCATCCGAGGCGGCCTCGGCCGCGGCCGCTGGGAGGGTGCCGATGTGGAGGACGGGCGCGTTGGAGGGCAGCCCCGAGCGGAGCTGGTACGCGACGGTGCCGGAGTCGACGGAGAAGGTGAACCCGAAGGGCGCCGCCGGGTCCGGCGACGCGCGGAGCGGCAGGCGGTGGGAGACGATGACGCGGCGCAGCGGGGCGAGCGGGGACGGCGAGGTGGGCGAGGCCGGGGAAGCGACGGACATGACGCGCGGGAGGCGGAGCGGCGTGGGCGACGGCAGGGGCGCGTCGTCGGCCGCGGCGAGGTCGAGGAGGTTGTGGCAGGAGAGCGAAGGCATCGCCCCCTTCCTCCTCCTACTGCCTATCTGCTGTGGGCGTCGTCGCAGGGGTGGTGGGGTGGAGGAGGCGGCGGCGATGGCGCATGAAGAGACGAGACGAGAAGAGAAGCGCCGCGACGCGACGAGGAGGAGCGTGTCGGGTTCGGCGGGCGGAGGCGGTCGGGGTGCGGAGACGGATGGGTCACTTTTGCCGAAGCTTCTGGGGATAAGAACGCCCGAGGCGGCTCTCGGTCTCGGCCGCGGAAGGAGGAGGAGAGGTGGTTTAAATATGGCAAGCTGGATCGATATGGGTGTGCGTCGTCGTGTGTGAAGCCAGCGAGGAAGAAGGAACGGCATGGCCTAGCCATCAGGCCCATGGCCTTATCCACATTTCGCCCGCGTTTTGAAATGACGGGACTGCCCCACGCCCTTCCCTCGGCGACGTGGGATGGTTGGGTGGATGGATCAGTGTCGCGGTCGCCTAACGGTTGGGTTTATCTATCCGTCTCTCTCACACCGTATCCGCACGTCCCGTCGTCGTCGTGGCCGCGCGGCCTTGCCCTTGCGCTACACCTCACTTGCGGGCGGGATACGTACGTATCCTCGCGTGCGCGCGCATTCGTGGCCGCGTGCGGCGACCCCGACCCACACCCGGCAGACGGATAGGTACTACCGCCTACCGGTGCTCCGCCCCGGTGGATGACAGGTGGGACAGCTACTAGTAGAGCTTGAAGAAGGCCTGTTGCTTTGCGTCTTGTTTATGCTCGCAAGTTTTCTTTTTGGCACGAGGAATGGATAACTAACTCGGCAGAAAACGAATTGTGAGAGGATTAGGCGATTTGGCAAGTCATGCACAGCTTACGTGTGTCATAAAACGGTGCTAAGAATGGCTTCAAAACAATGGGCGCAAATGTGGTCTAACTTTAATGGGAACATATCTAGTCCAAACTAATTTCCCGTAAAAATCCATGCAAACCACGGCAAAAAAGTTGTCTAAATTCATCAAAAAAATCACACATGTAGATGATATGATGATACACAATCTTGTAAAATATCTTATCCAAACTTGACCTAATTTGTGAGGTGTAAAAATAATAAATTTCAAACCCGAAAAAGTGCCCCACATGATTTGTTGAAATTTGTTATTTTTATATCTCACAAACGAAGTCGAGTTTGGACAAGATATTTTACAAGATTGTGTATAATCATATCATCTACATGTGTAATTTTTTTGGTAAATTTAGACAATTTTTTTTGCCATGGTTTGCACGTTTTTGCCACGAAAGTTAGTTTCAGACCGAATGCGTCCTCAACTTTAATTGCCATGCAATTTTAGAGGGTTGTTGAGGTTATATATAGATTTATTATTACTCGATCCAGATAGAAGGAAAAACGTTTGTAATCGTTCAGAGTTCTTCATTGCTATTTATTGTATTGGTACGAAGGAGAATTTTGTACCACCAAATGTAGATAAGCAAACCGGGCTAGATCTAGATTGTAGGAATATTAGGCAGAGTGTTCAATGTAGGTTCAAGTACGATCTCATGGACAATAGAACCACGGAAAGGATTCTACAGATTTTATGCATGATTTGGTTTTAGTATGATCGGAGGTCGACGACCGTATATTTCTAAGAGTGAAGTGCGCCATGAGTATTTAAAGTTTTGATGTATTCTCATTTAGATCATCAAACTAAGAAAGTGATTTATTTTTTCACAATGTATTACATATTATTACATTTGTAGAGACGCCTCGTTATATATCTCGACAAAAAATTGGAGGTCTTGAAAACTTATATATAAATTTTTAGTTGACAAAAAATTCAAATCATCTATCCACAGAAAATGATGTTTGAAGTTCTAACATTTAAACTTTGTTTTTTTAAATGATCTCGTTTGGAGAAATAATCAAAATAAAAGTTATATATCTCGACAAGTTATACAACTTTATAATTAACAACTTTACAATTCAAAATCATGTATTAAAGGAAAACTATGTTTGAAAAAAAATTGTATATATTTTGTAATAAAGAGTTGGTCCGTCTCTTAGAGCAACTTCAAGATAATAGTTAAGAATATATTCCAATTTTACTGATTTAAATGTTCACAAAAATAAAACTAGATATTCTCTATAATAAAACTAGAAAACTAGATTAATCCAACAATCTCTCTATGAACTTCCACTGTTCCTATTTAAAACGTGCCATGTCACATGTTTTTTGTTGGATCCATGATGTCGCCGAGGAATTTTCTCCGCTGTCGGGAAATGAGAACATTTTGCGTGGTAATTTTAACACATGACAATTCGTATACATCATATATAGGGCGCTGCTTGCTTTTAGTTTAATGCGTTTGGCACTAAAATTATTACTGCATAGTATTTGGCAGTATAAATTGCCTCTAATGCACATTATCAATGTGACGTTGATATTATTGCCTAAAAACAGTTTCCAACAACACTGTTCAATTGGGCACTTAGTAACTTTTTATATTGAATTTTTTTTTCTTTTTAGTTTGACATTTCTCTGACTTATCGTTTTTTTATCCAATGATAGACTCATTAATAGGTGAATATATTTTTCCAATATTTATCTGTCTCTTAATAATTTTTTTTGTTATTGCATGATACTGTAGACTCATTGTAGGAAAAATCTATTAATGATATATCTTGTCATCATAAAACCTAATGGTACATATTATTGTCTTTGGTTCGATTAATCTTCTAATTTATAGAGACACTCGAAGAACATGTTTTTTCTTAAAAAAATGGTTCAGTTGTGTTATTCCTCATTTGAATCCTTTGGATTCTGAGAGTCTGAATAAAAAAAAAATAAAATAAAATCCTACTATGTAACCCAGACAGTTTAGAATTTTTAAGAAATTTTACCTTCCAGGAGTATTGATTTTTTTTAAATTTGGGTTCTCAAAATCTAATGAGATCCAAACAACACCGATATATATGTACTCAGAAATAGTTTGACTGGAGCTTTGTTTTGGCCTCAGTTCCGGCGAATATTTCCCCTGTAATAGCTGACGATTCAGCCCCTTATGAGTAATGGAAATCTATATTTCAAAAAAAAAAAGAAATAGTTTGACTAGTCCAGGACGGGAACGGGGATTTCCATTGTGTTTGGACGGAGTACAACCGAAGCCTCGTATGAGGTACGGAGTACGTACTGTCGGCTTGTCGGAGGAACAAGCGGTGTGAACAGTCCAGTACCCAGCGTGGTAACCGCGTCGAGCGCCATTCCCTGTTCTGCCCGGCTGTAAATGGGGTGGCTGCCTGCGGACGCTGCCGCACTGCACGTTCCCACGGTCGCCGGCGACCGTCGAATCGCGGCACCGGAGACCGTCAAGTGCCGGTCACCACTCACCCGCGGCAGGATAAGCTCTCCCGGTCCCAGCCTTTCTCCCGCGCGTGCCGTGGACCGCGGCCAGCCTGGGCGCAGCGTGCAGAGCCGGAGCCCAATGCGATGCCGCCACGTGACGTGGGCTCCTGCCGGGTGCCACGACCTCGCGGGGCCCGCGCCGCGTACCAGCTGGCCGTTTTGCCGCGCGCCACGCCGGAGCTGGAGTGGAGCGCGTCGCCCGCACGCGGGCCGGCCTCTCGGCGCTCTCGCGCGCCTCGCGGGGAATCCATCGTCGAGTTGCCGACTTCGGCGGGAAGGCCGTGGCTGGGGGCGCCTCACCGTTTTCAGTGTGGCTTTGGACACGCTGCGCTCTTGGGGCGTCAGACGTGTATGCATGCCTATCACAACGACTCGGACTTTTCCAGCAAGTACGAGTGGTGTCGTTCCGTGCGCATAAAAAATAGAAAATATCTGAAAAATAAATAGCTAATGGCAGCCAGACGTTATCCTATCTACTAATCCACGCGTCAGCTGGAGCACTACTATTCCTGCTAGGCAACACACGATCTTTATCTAATCATATCCGTTGTTAGAGACGACGTAGCAAGCCGAAGTAAAAAGCTCTGGCAGACTGGCAGCAGGGGTCAATGCTGTGCTCCATGCTCGAGCTACGCCAGTGAGGCACAAGTTATTTGGGGTGGGGGATCGTGGGCAGTGGGCTCATGGCAAGGAAGATCAGGGAGCCGCGACTGCTCGGATCTGGGCATCTCATGGGAGCAGCAGCTGCTGCTGCAGAGGAGTGTGGACTCGTTATGGCGGTCACGGGCAAACCAGCTGCTGAAGCGACACGCCCATGCCCTCCCCTCCAAATGATGCTTGTGCAGAACGGGAAGAATTACGAGTACATGTACGAATACTCACTTCTCTGGATACATACGAGATGACCAGGGTCAAATGGCGCCCAGACTGGCTTGGTGGGGCCCGGCGCAACCGCCACCCGACGTACAGCCGCTACCTCGTATGCACGACACGTCACGGTCGAAGCAGGTTGACGTGAGCCATGCCGTGTCAGGATGCCGCCATCCTGGGACCGATGCGAGACGGCAACACGCCACGTGCCCGCCTCGTTCACACGGCGCCACCCCCACATCGGGCATTCGCGCGCTTGTTTGGATCGACAATTCTTTTTTCCCCCGAAACACAGAAAAAAAAAAGTCTTCGTATAATAAACCTAAATAAACTTTGTTAACTTCTCACGTACTACTCCCCATCAGGGCCCAGGACCCGCCATCACTGTGAACATTATAAACCATTTTATATAAATATAATGGAAATGCAAAAACTTTATGGGCTTATTTATAATCACCCATTCCACCTCGAAGTTAGAGGGGATTAAGAGGTATTTAAACTAATTTCCCCTCCTCCCTCCAATTTCAAGGTGGAATGGTGTGGAATGGTGGATCCAAATAAGCCATATATGTATATATTTTTGTAAGAGGAGATGTGAATTCCATTTGGTCCTACATGTTACACCAAATTTTTTTGTCGGCTATGTATGTGGTTACTTTTTAAGATAATATTCGAGTAGTTACCTATAAAAATTATACAAGAAGATGTTAACAACCTTTTGGTAGTATTAAGTTGTGTTCTTATAAGTTTTCAACAAAAAAAGAATTTATTTAATTGGGCTTGTCATGAATAATTCCTTTCAAAAAAAATCATAGCTTTGGACGTATATGTTATGTGGGCCATGGTCCATGGAGGCATGGAAACCAAACCCATCTTGAATTTATACCTTTCTGAAAATTTCGAAAACGGAAAGGAATCGAGGATATCGCGAATCAAATCCTTCATTCGGTCCCACCGGCGCGTTTCTAGCTGTGGACTCGCCACCGCATTGTGGATATGGGACATAAAAGAGCAAAAGTTTTTTTTAAAAAAAGGACAAAGATGGGCGCGGTCTAGCATAGCAATGGCATTCACATCACGGACCGGATACGGGCTATCCGCGCCCTTGATCCTATATTCCTATCCAATAGTCCCGCCTTGGGGAGGAAGACGGTGGAAGGGAGGAGGACAGCGGAGGAGGCCCACCGCTCCCGTGGGCCCCCCGCAAAAGCACGAGAAAAAGAAGCGGATGGCGCAGCACGCGCTGGGCGACTGGGGTGTCCCCACGTTATCCATCCACCATGGCACCATGCTCTTCCTTTCTCCGTTCCGTTCCCGGGTTGCGTCCGTAAACAACCCTACCCCGGCTGCTAATTGCCATGATTAGAAACAGGAGTATCAGCAGTAGTAGCATGGCCCTCATTAAAAAACTCGGGATGGCCCGCGGCCGTACGGACGCACTGCATTTTCCATACCGCAACTTGCCCCATCCTACTGTTCTCCTATCCTGTTCCTATAGCTAGCCTAGCTGGCTGTAGTGCGCGCCTGGCTGTGGGGGATACACCATCGTCCTCCGTTGTCCTGCCTCCGCAACTGTTCTGCCGTGTACTCCACCGCCTGATCCATATTACTGGCTGCAACTTGCACGTCGTCACTGTCTGTCTGTCACCACTGTGTTCACTCCTGCTGCAAAACTGCAAGGTGAGACTGATGAGAGGTGCCCCGCGGGATGGATGACAATAAGGCTATCCGCACTCGTTGTCTTCTATTTTTATTCTCTATATATTCTGGTCATTAAGATTTTTCTCTTTATATATATTTTTTCCACATCTATCATCTTCTATATCTCATACTCTACACCAACTACCAACAGCGGCTCCACTTATTATTCTCTATAAATTTTATCTAAATATACCCATGTGAGATCTTATTTTGAAAGATTTATTGACACGAATTTAATGGTATAATCATAATTTAATTTGGTTTCATGTTTGTGAGTTATAATATTTTTTTAGTTAGGAAATAGCGAGGCCCGCCTGAATCCTTCTGCGCGCATGCGCATGCGCTCTCTGCCAGTCTCTTTCTCTCTGTGTGGTGGGGCCGAATGATTTGGCGGATGTCCGGTATCACGCTGAGTTTGGCGGATAGCCGGTCCTCCTCTTGGATATGGACCTGCATGATCGGCATACGTCCTGTGGGCTGCCAGAGTGTGCCATGGCATGGTCGCCAAATCCAATCCTTAACAACTACGAGTAACCGCCCCGGCGTCCACTCCATCCAAATCCAGATCCTTGATCTGGAAGTAATTAAAGCGCGGTATGGACCTGCAAAAAGGTAATCCTAGGACGACCGGGATAACATTTTCAAAGCGCTGCGATTTGCATGCATGGGGCGATCAACTTTCGCGGATTATACTATAATAAACAATATTATATAGTCCTATGCTGCTGAGAAAGAGCCAGCGAGAGAGAGAGAGTGAAAGAGAAGTAGTAGAGCAAGCTAGGAGTAGGACCTCTTCTTTTTCGCCGATGTGGCCTCGGTGATCGAGTTAGGTACGAGATGAAAAAGCCTGGTTGCAGCTCAACTGCAGCAGCAGTGTCGACGTGGGACCGGCCGGGTTTTGCTCCGAACGTGAAGGATCAAGGATGTGACATCTGTGTGCGGTTTTTAATTAAAATCGGCAAAGCTTGGAAAGTAGCTACGGAGTAGTAGATCTTAGCTCGACCATCTACTCCACGCTGCCAATTAAGTACTCCTACTAAGTAGACACGACGTAATTTACTAAAAAAAAATAGACACGACGTACGGTCGATCGGATTCATTAAGCAGTGCAAGTAATCTCCGGATAAGGCTATACGGAGTACTTGTTACTCGCCACTAGGCATGTGAGCGCGCACTATATGCTAGTGCTACTACTAGTCTACTACCACTAATTTTACCGTGTTTTTAGTATTGCACACAGCATTTGGCATTTGGAAAAAGCGACTGAAACGGTCCAGAGCCCACGCGTTAATGTCGCTCAGCCTAACCATTTTTACATTCCGAATCAGTCCCGTCCTGACGGCAACTGTAAGATGGCCAGGTAAACGCTAGCGACTTTTCAGAAGCAGCGCGCTCTTCTTCTCAAATCGCAACTAGTCAACGGCGCCACGGCCAAACCATATGTCGTCACAGCGCACAGATCATCAGATGCATTCATTCGCCTCCCCGCCGTATCAGCCGAGCCGGAGACCGTCGGCGGCGCCTCCGATCGATCGACGACTCGAGGTCTTATCGACATCTCCATCATCCAGATCCAGGCATCTGTCGCCTTGGGCGACGACCCTCGCGGTCGCGGCGGTTCCCACACCGTCTCCGTGTGTGTGTGGCACTGGCACCGAGACTCAACTGCATCGATCGCACTCGCACGAGAAAATCAAGCCCGGCCGGCGGCTCAACAGTTCAACTGCGCGTCCTCTCCAGTCTCCTCGTGCCGGGAAACCGCCGGGCGGCCGCCGTGCGTGCCCGCGGCCATCGCGATGCCGTGGGCGTCACGGCCGGCCAGGCCGAGCCGCAGAAGTCAGCGGCAGCATGCGACGACGCGCGCGGGTTTTCCATTTCCAGGCTCGTGAACGCGCTCGGTCCACGAGGAAACTCGGCGCGCGGGCTGCTGCCTTGGCACTGCCACCTGCCCGCCGCGCGTCCTGTGGTTCGGTCGGATCGGATGGATGGATTATGGATAGGGGCGGCCGTTGGAACGGCACTGATGGCTGATGCACGAGGCGGACCGCTGGTCACCCACGTGTAAAGTGATGCCAACAACCTCGGGCAGGGGCAACGATAAAAAAAAAAAAAATTCTCTCGTGTTTCTTTTTTTTTTTGGTGCGAAATATCTCTCGTGTTCTGAGGTGCAGCATTTCTTTGCATCCAAATTGCACCGGTAGATTAGTGCGCACGTTGTTGGCCACCCCGAGTTTTAGAAAATGTCTTTAACTTCAATCCTCTGCAACAAACGGATGCAGCGAGCAAGCGAGCGACACGGTAGATTTCCGAGGAGGGGCCCTCCGCGCAAACATGTTGGTAGAAAAGGATGGCACTTCCAAGTGTCGAGACCGACAAACTTTTTCGCCAGCACTCGAATGTGTAGGACTGTAGCAAGGCCAGGTGTCTCCTGGTACGTTCGGTGTCAACGAACGCACCAGAGCGCCAGCGGCCCTCACTGTGCGCCGACAAGCTCGACCTCTGCACTCTACTGCAAGTTCTGCATGCACCCCCCCCCACCCGTGATTCCCCATTTCCTCCCAGGACAGGAGATCAGAAAGCAACGGCTCGACGCGGGCAGGCCGCCGCCGGTGTCTGCACGCGCCGCCATGTGTGCGCCGCGGCGCGGTGACACAGCGCGCGCGGCGCCACGCATGCTCCGAGCACCACCAGCACCTTTCAGCGCACTCCGTCATCCATGCATGATTCTTGCCTTGGGCAGCACCCCATGCCATGTCGCGCCCAGGCCGGGCAGTGGGGCAGGCTCGTTTTGACCCCAGGGCGCTCTGAACATGCGCCGTGCCGTGCCGCCATGCGCGGCGCGCGCTGCTTTGTGCTTTGCCCCCGCCCGTCCTCCCGCCCGCCCGCCGAAATGCTTGACGCGCTCCCTCGCCATCCATCGCCTCGGGCCTCCGGACGGCACCGCCGCCGCCGCCAGCTCGGGCCCCGTCCCCGACGTTTTCCGTGCCGACACGCGGCGCGCGCGGTGAGATCGCCGGGCGGGAGCGGCAACCAACGGGGGCAGCCCGAGTCACCGGCACGCGCCGAAGGATCGGTCAACGGCTCGTGCCGAGCTGCGCTGCGTCACACTTCCATGGCGCGGTGGCAGGACAGCCGTCCCGGTCTCGGTTTCCTCCGGCCTGTTTTGTTAACTTGCGCGCTATTGCACTCCTGTCATCAGTCTGAGAGCCCCGACCGCACGCAACTACTGCTACTGCGGCATGCTCTATTCTATAAAAATAATAAAGAAAGAAGAATATCTCAAAGTTCGTCGGGGTAGCGTCATTAGTGGTCAAATGATTGGTCGCATCCGATGCTGGGGATAGGATTATCGGGCCAGCCGGAGCGTCTGAACCACTGATTAGACCGGCGTGGGATTTGTACCAGCTTGATTCCGAGGATAACGAGGATGTGTGCAGTGTGCTGCAGTTGTTGGGCCAGTGGATACGGGATGCTTTTGCTTTCTTTCAGATTTCCGGGTCACGGCAAGATCTTTGCCGTGATTGCTTGGGTTTGACTTGGACGTTCTTCTGGCTGCTGCTAAACTACTACCCGTTTCTACTACCCGTTTCTACGACCCGTCTCAAGTGGAAGAAGCAATTTGCATATCCTGGCAAGTGGATGGATCGGATTGGATCGAGGATGGTGCGAGTTCAGAGGACCATGCAAGCACGACAGGCAGCCGGCAGTGGCCTCTTTGCCCGGGGGAGGAGGGTTTGGCAGCAGTTAGGTTAGGCAGGTCATGTTCCGGGCATTTTGGCACCATTTTTGGGCCATGGAAAACGCACGCTTTGCGCCGAACACGTACACCCATGTATCCCGGGGCGATATATATATATATATATATATATATATATATATATATATATATATATATATATATATATATATATATATATATATATCACTTCTTTCTTTCTTGAAATTGTTAGATATAGTAGTATATCACTTTAGTAGTGCCAATGTGGGGCGACGGCTGCGTCCGCGTGACCTTATCCTCACACCTTGTGCTAATCTGATGCCAGTGCTACATGTTATTGTTAGGACAGCTACTACTTATGAATATCCATGAGGCAAAATGGCGTTGCAATTCAAAATAGAATGCTCCAGGCTGAATAATGCTACCAAAACGGAAGCTGAGAAAAAAAAATCTCAAAAACGCATGCATAGTATTGAGCCGACATGTATGTACCCGTACGTGGGAACACCATTTCTGTTTGTGCAGAAAGTAGAGAGATGATTTCAACCTTGACTTTTACCATAGTGGTAAGACATCCTCCGGAATAGAAAGAAGCACAGGAATTTTGGAGCATGAGGTCCTTTTCTCGGAATCCTGCGAAACAAAAATGATTCTTTTGAAGTTTCTACAGGATTAATGTTAAGTTATTGCATTCCAAATTAACATACCCTAGAAAATCCTTTTGGGTTACTATGGGCAATATCAAGCCAAAAAATATCGGGAGGAAAACAAGCATGAGACTGTGTCTCATGGAAACTTTTCTTTGTATCTCTTTTGGAATTCCTTAATTTTCTATGTTGCATCCAAAGGCCATGGTGAAAACTTTCCTACATTTCGAATTTATGTAGGATTCTAGGTTAAATGTAACTTCAATCCAACATTTTTTTTTCATTCCTTGTTTTGAGAACAATGTGATCAAAGGCAAAATAAAAAAAATAAAAAAATAGAGATCACAGCCTGGTCAAACTTATATAAACAATTGTCTCACAAAAAAATATATAAACAACGAACAACAGTTACAAAATCAAATAGTCATACTATAAATGTAATCATTTGACATGGCAAATATGTATTCTCTTTATTCTAAATTATAATATGTTTTTTATTTTTACTGTAGACTTAGATATACGCTATGTGTAAAGTATATATATATTAAAAGGAAATGTAACTAGAAAAGCAATAATATATAATTTGGATAGGGCAAGTAATTTTCTCGGAACTCGTTAAACTTACGATAGTGTGAGTTGGCACAAAATATAATGACATTCTTTTGGCGGCGGGAGAGTACTTGCACTTCTAAATTCTTAAAACATACCACATATGGAGCTCCAGCTTCATAGTTTTGTCGGTTAGAGTCGTGGGTATATTTACATTCTAACCATTCGTTTCAGCTTATCAACTGTTCTAATAGTGTTTTCTAAAAAAAAGCTGTTTTCAGCTTATCAATCGGTTGAACAGTGCAATTGTGTTTGTTTGAGTTGTTTGTTAACAATAATCCGGATATATTAAAAGAAGGAAGAATAACTAACGTTTTTTTTAATTAGAATCCAGATTCAAGGTAGAACTCGGAGTTTCCTTCGTGACAAACAGACTCTCGAAGGTTATTATGTTAGTTTCCGTTCTATCATTCCCTTCTGACATACTCCCTCCATCACAAAATAACTTATCCTCCGTCACAAAAAATAACTTGCTTTCTTTGACTTTTTAAAAACTGCGTTTGACCATTCGTCTTATTTAAAAATTTTATATAAATTATAAAATAAATAAATTATTATCAAAATATCTCTAATGATAAAACAAGTCATAACAAGATACATGATATTTATATAAATTTTTTAAATAAGACGAATGGTCAAATGCAGTGTTTAAAAAAAAGTCAAAGAAAAATACAAGTTATCTTGTGACGAAGGGTAAATTATTTTGTGACGGAGGAAAGTACACGATACACCCACACGGTACGCACCACATGCTGCCATGCTGGGCATGCTGGCATACCTCCTGCCTGACTGGATTGACGAGCGCCGGCATGCGCGACCGTTCTGCTGCGTGCCTGCTTGCCTGCAGGAAAATTTCGGCGGGGCGGCTGCTGCGATACCAATGCAACCGCTATCGCCACGAACAGTGTTTTGGATTAAAGTACTCTATGGCCGTTCTGAGATCATCATTTGGTACGAAGGACGGGAGACAAAGACCCGGTGCGACGTGTATGTTCCCGGCACGACAGAGCTAGTACCTGCCGCCTCCCCGCGGCCCCGCCGGAATAGTGGAAAAGGATGGTACGGCTCCAGTAGTTTTCTCTTCCTTTTTGCCTGCCAGTACGTCCATGGCCAGCCACGGTGCACCCGAGCGGCACGCAACAGCTCACCTCCCACCCACGCAGAGGAAGAAGCTGGAGCTGGGTCTTCGCCCACAGCTCACCCCTGCTGCGTGCGGTGCGGCTAGGATAAGGACCGGAGACAGGAAGCGACACAGCGAGAGACAAGAGCTCGATCGAGAGCATACGCATATGCATGCGTGTAGTATGTGTGACATTGCTTCGATGGTGTGGTGTCCAAAACCCCTCCCGGTAAATCAGGCGGAGAGATTCTTGAATCTTGATCTTGCGCGAGTGACGATCGAGATGTAGGACATGTGTGAACCAACATAAAAATAAAACACTATAAGCATGTTTGGGTTGCAGAAGTAAGCCGACGACCTCAAGACGGGGGAAGGGAGACGTGTCGCGCGCGCCATTCGTCAACTGACATGGATGGCCATTCGCCCATCCGTCGACCGTCTGCTTCGATTAGACCACGCGGCCGATCGCCATTCATCTCGTCCCGTCGGTTGACATGGCTCCGTCCGCCGTGGGAGGTAATTGTGTGCGCGCTTGATAAGTGGCTAGTACTACTACTACTCTAATCGAATTGGATAGAATGGATGGGCCGAAGACCCACCAATCCACAATTGTATGTACTCGGAAACCACACCAACAAGCCAACCTTAACGTCAAGGCAGCGACGTCTCTTCCCGGCTCGTTCGTGGTTACGGAGTACGTCGTACGTGACGCCTGACCGGTGACCAAAACCAAACGCGAGGGAGAAAAATAAGGATCATCATCGGACTGGATAAGGGCGGCAGGCAGGAGTAGAGTAGGGACTAGGGGGTCAGGGTCCAGGACACGGCTCGGCTACACAGGAGCAGGGATGTCCGTGCACAAACTAGGGGACTTTTGGACCCCGTCCGGCCACTACTGCTGACTCCTTGCCTGGGGCCGTTGGGCACAGGAGGGTCACTAGCGCCGGATGGGCACCGAATGGAGCGCCGCGAGTTCTTTTTTTTTTTTTTTCTGCGTGGGGAAGATGCAAGTACAAGGGCCAACCACCGGCGGGAGCCCCAGCCCGGGACGGACGTGGAAATGCCCAATGGGACGACGCTGGATCCGTAGCTCGTGGACGTTAGGTGCGGGGAGGTACATCCCGCACTGTTGCTTGCTGTCTTATCCGATTTCTAGAAGGGGGGAGCTGATTAGCCGATTGGGATTAGGAGAGAAGGGTGACCGGACCGGGGTTGTTAATTGTTAGCGATCTTCTCATGGTTAAGGGAGAAATAGGACAGAGGACGGTGCCGTACTCGTTATTATTTGAGATTGAGCACATGCACAGTGGCATATATACGGCAGGAGCAGTGGACCACGTCGCTGTGATGATGGCATTCCTCTGCGCCATCATCATTGTTTGTGGTGGTGACTGGCGAGGGAGAGGGTGGTGTCGTGTATGCGTATGTGTGTGAGGCACGAACGGAAGAGGAGGGTCCGGATCCGCTTGGCAATTCAGATCAGGGGCATTTGGGGGTTGTTTTGAGAGGCGCCGACGATAAGAGGAGCCACAGAGAGATTTCTGTTTTCTCGTATAGAAAAAAAAAAGAGATTTCTGTTTGCTATTTCATTTTGGACTTGGTGGGCCGTTGGGTCTGTTATTCGTCAGTCCAACTTATGGCCCATTTGTTACTCTGATATGTTCAGCGACATGAAGAGGCAAAGGCCCGAGTCCATAAGGCCTTCTCTTCAAACAAAAGATGACAACGAAAACGGAAATGATCATTCCACAACAAGTAAGCACCATCGGTATTAAAAGTAGGAATAGAACTAGAGTCTCAAATCAACATTTTTTTTTGACAATGTGTCTCAAATCAACATTACTTTGCTTGTACACCATCGCATACATGTTGTCCAACAAACATAGATATACCATTTTACTTAGCCACCACAAATGACCACACACACGAACCAGTCCTTCTCAGATGGAATCTCTATCAGTTCTGTACCAAGAAAACTTTCAGTAAACCAGCCAACCAAACCTTCTAAGAGAACAGGAACAAACTGAACAAAAACCTGCAACTACTCAAACTATTTTGTACAAGGGGAAAAAGAGCTTCGGAGTTAGCGTCGATTTGGTATGCTGAAGGAGCTGACTTTCATTGGTGTAGCAACAACGAGCGGAGGCGGAGCTTCAGGAGAGCCACCGGTTGCAAACTTCTCATGCATGAAGCGGCTGTCCACAATTGATTCATCCTTGAGGACAACTTTGTAGCAGTAGCAGCTCTTGAGGCCCTGCTGATCACGGTAGCACTCATGGTTGCTGTCCTTTACTTGCTGAAAATTCCAAATGACACTGAATTTGCTGACTGTAGCAACAAGGTGCTTTTCCTGCTTTCCATTCTCTGTTACCTGATGAAGTCAATTGAAGGCAGAGGAAGAGACATCAGAACAAATGCTGAACTATACATAAGATTCATAAGAAACCAATTTATAAGCAAATAACGACTACTACATACTAGAACTTTCGAAATGGAAACACACATGAGCAAACTTGACTGTAGTGTTGTACCCAACTGTTATAGCATTAGTATGCAATAATCTGGAACTGAAAATTACCGCTACAGTCTACAAGCAATGTGAAGTGTCCAAGGTGACATTCATAAGCAGTCACAATTTACAAGTAAATGATCACAATAAGAAAATAATGATCTAGCTACATAGAATTGTTCAATGCAAATGCAAATGCACATGCACTAGCAGCCTAGCAATGGAATGCACATGACTGTAGTGTTGAACCCAAGTGTTGCAACATATGCGATATGCGATAAATTGGAACTGCAAATCACCATTACAGGCAATTTGAAGGGTCCAAGGTGAGATATATTTAGAAGTGGCTTTTAAGCAAAGGTTTTTTTCGCCTTCTGAGTTGTTGAAGCCTGTTCTCAAGGATATGTAAACAACTATGACACGATTCTACAGATGTCAGATTAGGAACATACTAATCACCCCCCTCCTCCTACTTCAAATCGATACTTCTTACTAGGTGCAGAAACCATGCAGTAAAAGAGGAGGACAAAACGATCACTGTATACTAGCAGTTACCACTTCGAGATAAAACACATGAACTGGCATTTATAATTGGTACAGAGTTATGTCTCGTGAGAATAGTTCAGCATGTGTTTATACTAATCAACAGAACTTATGCATACAAAGCACTTGCATAAATTAGTTAGCGCAATAATGAACTGTCACTATGACCAGTGAAGCCTAGATAATTCGCTTATCATGCATATCTGAATTAGCATTCTATTTAATTTTACTAGATGAGCAACAGGAACATCTATTATGATCTGCTCAGAACAGGAGATTTGAACTTACCCATGAGAACTGCCCGCCATGGAATTTGTTGTCAGTCCCTGCTAAAATTGAATCCAGTGGAGTGAGCTTCAACAATCTTGGTGCAGCAATCCTATTTCCCATACGGCCACTAAACCCAGTTTTTTCTTTTCCATCTTTGTCCTTGAAGATTGTGCAGATCAAGATCAAGTATGTGTCGGTTGTTCCCAAAATCCATTTCCCATCATAAGTAACATCTACGTGTGTAATCGGGGACCCAAGCCCTGGGAATGCTGTCTTCGCCATACGCATCGAGCTCTTAGAATAGAGCCTAATCTTGCCATCCACAGAACCAACTACTATTGAACCATCCCCTGTACTTGCAAAACAGTTGAAGTTGGTGCCCCGTGAGAACTGATGACCCTGTGCCCAATTCAGAACCGGTGACTCTGATGAGCTACCGATTGTCTGCACCCTGCCTCTGGCGTCGCGCATATCCCATCTGCACAACCTGTTGTCATCCAGGCCTAGGAACGTTGATCCGGAGGATTCCAACTGTGCTCCCTTACTGTCATTGGCAATATCTCGCATAGTGATATCAGCTCCATCCTTCTCAAACCGCCATTCAGCGACAACCTTCCCAGTCTCAATATCAACATGGTGGACGCCATTGGAATGCCGAGCCTCTCCTGGGCTCATCAGCAGCATGTTGGTCTCGCCGCGCATCAGCAGCGCCTTCTCTGGCGTCGAATAGGCGCTCCCACTGCCGCCACGGCCTCCCGAGATCCTCACCGACGCGCCCTTCCCGTGCAAGCCGTGGCGAAAGTTCTTGACCACCTGTATCCCGGCACCACCGACCAAGAAACTGTTGTCAAGCGCCCCAAGCGCGAGGCTCTGGATGCTGTCGCCGTCGCCGGCCACCTCCTCGAACTCCTCGAGCAGGTCCTTCCCGGTGCGGCGGCGGGAGGGGTGAGGCTTTCCTCGGCATCAGCCCAGACAGCGTCGTCGGCCTCGTCGGGCCGCGCCCACGCGGCGAAGTCGGCGCCGAACACCTGCTTCCGCCCGTCGTCCGTGGCCTCGACCCCGTACGTGTTCTCAAAGAGGCAGCGCTCGTACTCCACCTTGAACCGGCGCAATTCGGCGTCGGTCGGCAGTCGCAGAGCCCATACGGAGCCGCTCGCGGCGAAGTCCGCCCGGCGCTGCGCGGGGATCGTCTCGAGCTGGAGCGCCGAGTCCACGGGCGCGGAGACCCGCGGCCCCGGCCCGACCTCCAGGAAAAAGAAAGCGACCAAGAAGCTGTTGTCAAGCGCCCCAAGCGCGAGGCTCCCGTGGGCCCCCCGCAAAAGCACGAGAAAAAGAAGCGGATGGCGCAGCATGCGCTAGGCGACTGGGTGTCCCCACGTTATCCATCCACCATGGCACCATCCTCTCTCTCTCCGTTCCGTTCCCGGGTTGCGTCCGTAGTTACAACCCTACCCCGGCTGCTAATTGCCATGATTAGAAACAGGAGTATCAGCAGTAGTAGCATGGCCCTCATTAAAAACTCGCATGGCCCGCGGCCGTACGGACGCACTGCATTTTTTTTCCCATACCGCAAGTTGCCCATCCTACTGTTCACCTATCCTGTTCCTATAGCTAGCCTAGCTGGCTGTAGTACGTGCCTGGCTGTGGGGGATACACCATCGTCCTCCGTTGTCCTGCCTCCGCAACTGTTCTGCCGTGTACTCTACCGCCTGATCCATATTACTGGCTGCAACTTGCACGTCGTCTCTGTCTGTCAGTCACCACTGTGTGTGCTCAAACTCCTGCTGCAGCTGCAATTCGCAAGGGTGCCCCGTGGGATGGATGACAATGACGCCCGTCCTGTGGGCTGCCAGAGTGGGCATGGTCTCCAAATCCAATCCTTGACAACTAACCGCCCCGGCGTCCACTCCATCCATCCAAATCCAGATCCTTGATCTGGAAGTAATTAAAGCGCGGTATGGACCTGCAAAAAAGGCAATCCTAGGACGACCGGGATAACATTTTCAAAGCGCTGCGATTTGCATGCATGGGGCGATCAACTTTCGCGGATTATACTAATATAATAAAAAATATTATATAGTCCTATGCTGCTGAGAAAGAGCCAGCGAGAGAAAGAGAGTGAAAGAAGAGCAGCTGGAGTGGGACCTCTTCTTTTCGCCGATGTGGCCTCGGTGATCGAGTTAGGTACGAGAGGGAAAAAATCTTTTGGTTGCAGCTCAACAGCAGCAAAAATGTCGACGTGGGCCCGGCCTGGATTTGCCCGGAACGTGAAGGATGTGCCATGTGTGTGCGGTTTTTAAATTAAAACCCAGCAAAACGCTTGGAAAGTAGCTAGATCTTAGCTCGACCATCTACTCCGCGCTGCCAATTAAACTACTCCTAGTAAGTAGACACGACGTACGGTCGATCGGATTCATTAAGCGCAGTGCAAGTTATCTCCGGATAAGGCTATACTTATTACTCGCCACTAGGCATGTGAGCGCGCACTATATACTACTAGTGCTACTACCAGTCTACTACTCCCACTAATTTAATTTTACCTCCTGTGTTTTAGTATTGCACACTGCATTTTGGCATTTGGAAGCAACGACTGAAACGGTCCAGAGCCCACGCAGTGGACGCGTTAATGTCGCTCAGCCTCTGAATGCTGAGTAAAATTTTTACATTCTGAATCAGTCCCGTCTTGACGGCAACTGTAGAATGGCCAGGTAAACACCCTTGACTTTTCAGAAACGCAAACGCGTCAACGGCGCCACGGCCACACCATGTCGTCACCGCGCGCGCACGGCTGGCTCATCAGATGCATTCATTCGCCTCGCCGCCGTACCAGCCCAACCGGAGACCGTCCGTCGTCGGCGCCTCCGATCGAGGTCTTATCGACATCTCCATCCAGATCCAGGCATCTATGGCCCTTGGAATACGACCATCGCGGCGGTTTCCACAACGCCAACGTGTGTGTGACACTGGCACCAAGTCTGTCCTGCCTCCTCGATCGCACTCGCACGAGAAAATCGAACCCGGCCGGCGCCTCGACACTTCAACTGTTCGACCACGACGAGCGCGTCCTCTCCCGGTGCATGCCCTCGTGCCGGGAAACCGCCGGGCCGCCACCGTGCGTGCCCGGAGCCATCGCGATGCCGTGGGCGTCACGGCCGGGCCGAGAAGTCAGCGGCAGCGCCCGACGACGCGCGCGGGGTTTCCATTTCCAGGCTCGTGAACGCGCTCGGTCCACGAGGACGAGGAAACTCGGTGCGCGCGGCTGCCGCCTTGGCACTGCCGCTTGCCCGCCGCGCGTCCAGTGTTTCGGTCGGATGGATGGATATTGGATACAAAAATGTCTCGTAGCATCCATGTGCTGGGCACCCACTATCTACACCGTCTATTTGTCATCTCGAGATCTGTGTCTTACATACCTTTCCTTGTATTCATCTGTATTTCTATTTTTCCTTTGAATGTATTGCAAACAGAAGTACAGCAGGTCAGCAGCTCCCATTCGTACAGGGCCCACCTTGCCAAGTTCCTGCCACCCACGTTGCAGCTGAACCACTCGCTTTTTCTGACCCCACGTTCTTGCCTCTCATTATTCTTTTAACAGCAATAGTTTGTTTTTGAAACAACATCAATAGTTTTTTTAAAAGCAAGTTTAACAGCAATAGTACTTGGAAGCTTTCTCGCCTTTCGTATTTTCTATTCTACCTCCTTTTCGTAGTATCGTTGATTACGTTCATGTTAAACTTAGCATCATGTTTATAGTCTAATTATAATTATCTTTCTTTCTCGAACGTTCTTTCCTAGTGACATTTTTAAATAGGCAGAAAATCAATTGAATTTATTGTAGTTTCTAAAATATTGTTAATTGAGAAAATATGCTGATGGTTTTATTTATTAATTGCTTGTATACTATAATACATTTTAAATATGATATTAAAACGGTTTCTAAAAAACAGAGCGATGGACTGACTATTTATACTTTATAATAGTATTTTTAATTCAATATACTTTCATTGTTTCTAAAACAATATTTAAGAGAAGCAATTATATTATTTTTGAACTAATTATCTTGCCATATATATATATATATATATATATATATATATATATATATATATATATATATATATATATATATATATATATATATATATATACACACACACACACACACACACATATTAAAACAGATGAAGTATTTATACACCTATACTCCCTCGTCCCAAAATAAGTGTTGTTCGGTTCTCAAGGGGTCAAATATTTTTAATTTTGACCAAATATATATGTGAGAAAATATTAATAATTATAGTACGTAATTAGTCTCGTTAGATAGATCATTGAATCTATTTTCATGATAAACTTAATTGGAGATACAAATGTTACTCATTTTTTAATAAATCTAGTTGAACGTAAAAAGTTCGACTACCAAGAAAACCATAGCGACACTTATTTTAGGGACCGAGGGTATTTTTAGAACATCACATCAATACCATCTATGAGCTTATTGTAATGTCTCTCTATATATTCCAAATTAAGTACATATGGTTCAAATGAATCCCAAGTTTAACTAAATTTATAGAAAAAAACATATGTATCTATTATGATATATGATATGATTAAACTAATAATACTTATTTGATATTGTAAATCTTAGTATAGGTTTCGCCAAAATTAAATGTGTTTAACTCCTAGAAGTACCATTCATGAGCTAAGGAACTCATTGTAAATAAGGTAAGGTTGATAACTATATTTAAAACATTACATCAGTACCATCCATGAGATCATTATACTCTCTCTGTTCCAAAAATAAGTACATATCATGCACTTTGAAAAGTCAAACAAATCTCTTGTTTAACTAGATTTATAGAAAATAATATTACCATTTGTACCTCTAAATATGCTTAGTATAAAAATATATGATATGATTAATCTAATGAGAATTGATAGATATCAGAAATCATAGTATTTTTTTTATGTAGATTTAGTCAAAATTAAGTTTCTTTGACACTCCTAAAAGTATGAGATATGCATTTATTTTGGTACTTTGCGTGTAGTATTTTAGAACAACACACCACTACCATGTATGAGTTCATTGTACTGTTTTGTTCCAAAATAAGTATATATTGGACACTTTGAGAAGGCAAACAAATCTCACATTTAACTAGAGTTATATAAAATAGTATTGAGGTACCTCTAAATAGGATTAGCATAAAAACATATGATATGACTATTTTAATGATAATTATTTGATATTAAAATTTTAGTATTTTTTATGTACATTCATCGAACTTAATTTTGTTCGAATCCTAGAAGTGTGAGATCATCGTTCTAAATTATAGGTCGTTTTGATTTTTCTAATATATAAAATTTTTGTTATGTATCTTGACATAACGTATTTCTAGATACATAACCAATTCCATGTACCAAAAAACAAATCACGTCAATACCATCGATAAGCCCATTGTACGACAAAATAACTATATATCACCCATTTCGAGAAATCAAACAAATCTTTAAGTTTAACTAGATTTATATAAGATAATATTAACATTTGTAACTCTATATAGGTTTATAATATAAAAATATATGATATCTTGAGTGCCTTGATGTGATTCTTTATTGTAATATCTAGACCCCAACTACTGTTTAGGCCCAAACAAAATCACTACAGGTTCTAGTCAATGTTTTTCTTCCTTTTTGGAAGCACGTGATATTTTCTTCAATACAAGGCAAATAAATGATAAAAAACAATTAGACTTAGAAAACCAACAACGGAAAATAGTTTTCACTAAAATTATTTTGCGGCACGCTAAGCAAAACTTGTTACCCTACTTCTGTTTATTTATTTATTTATTTATTTTCTCAAGTAATTATGCAGACATATATTCTAAACATTTTTCTATGCAACACTCTTTATCCTAATTTTTTATTTCCTTTTGCTAACTAAGTATAAAATCTTATATAAGTCAGTTGTCCAGCCCATAAGACAAAATACTAATCAATATTTTTCTTTAAGCTCTGCTAGCATTTTAGTCACATATGGTGCATAAAGGACGGAAATACAAATCATAAATAAGTCAGTTCACAAAAGCAAATTCAAGTTCATATCCTCTCAACCCAACGATTCTAAGTTTTTCAAGATGATTCAATGAGTTCTTCACTTTCCCAGTACGCTGGCTAACAATATATGGAGTCGGATGATCATACAATTCAGGCCTGACTCAAAGAATTATAAAGTTTCAGAGATAAGGTGCTTGGGCGGCCCACAGCTGCAATTATTTGAAGGGATGAAAAAAAAATATCTGAAGCAAGCCAAAAAAAAATACTATTAGTACTAGAAAGGCACGCGGCGTTGCCGCTTAGGGCCTGTATTCCATCGTCGTAATATCGTCGTTGTTGTAGACTTTGTTTCATACGTAGAGTAATAATAATTGTTTACAGGTAGGTATTTACTTTTTTTAAGCAATGTAGGTAAGACAAATCCGTCGTTTTTTTATTCTCACATAGTTGTCATGGTATGTATTTTGAATAACTATATTGTTTAAGTAAAATATTATCTTAGCTATTGAAAGGGAAATATCTTTTTTTTGCTATATTTGTTGTGGGGAAAGAAATGTTAAAGAATTTTTTTAAGAGGGAGGAGCATTTCATGAGTAAATAGGAATTTTATTTTTTAAATAATGAATAGTTTTATTTTATACGTGGTGTAGGTATGTTACGATTAAAATTTAGTAGGGTCTATATTTTATCGTCATAGTATTGTAGTTGTTGCATATGTAGAGTAATAGTAATTGTTTACAGGTAGGTACATACTTTTTCTAAGCAATGTAGATAAGATAAATCCGTTGTTTTTTTATTCTCACATAGTTGTCATGGTATGTATTTTGAATAATTGTATTATTTAAGTAAAATATTATCTTAGGTATCGAAAGGGAAATATCTTTTTTTTGCTATATTTGTTGTAGGGAAAGAAATGTTTAAACTATTTTTTTAAGAGAGATGAGAATTTTATGAGTAAATAGGAGTTTTATTTTTTTAAATAACAAATAGTTTTATTTTATATGTGGTACAGGTATGGTACGATTAAAATTTAGTAGCAATCTAAATTGACTCTATTAATTATTTTTAAGAAACCGTTAATAAATCTATATCTATATTTATAGCAATAAAATTATAATAAAACATGTTTATATTGTAGTGCTACTTGTATGGAGTTCAACAAACTTGATTTGGTATTTTTTGATTTTTATTTGATTTGTTATAATTTTTATAAAATTTGAGCCTGTTTAGACAAATACTAAATTCAGGAAAATAGAAAAATAACTTCGGGCCGAATTCGGCCCACCAATGGCCATTTTCGGCCACAAAAGGGCCCAACCGAGGGGTAATCCGGCCCTTTGAAAGGCCCAGCCATAGGGGGAGGCCTGCTAGGACCACGGGTTGATTTGTGCAAAGCTCGAGGGCTTTTTCGCAAGATTTTTTGTGAGAGGAGGCTGGACGGCGGGTTCTATTATGAAAAGCTCGAAGACTTTTTTGCAAAATGACCGGGGTTGGCTAGATCAAGGCCGTCCGTCCAGCCGATCGGACGGCCGAGAATCACCGGCGACGTGGCCACGCTCACGGGCCTTCTTTTATTGCAGCTTTCCTATATAGAGATGACAACCACAAGAATTGACCATCCATATCCCAATCCTCCAAGTAGAAATTGACGAAAATTTATTCATAGGAGTGGTTGAATGTAGCATTTATTTCCTGTATCCAGCATCAGACTAGATAAAGGTGTGCTAATTGATTCACACATTGAATTTAAGTAGTGGTAAAAATATAATAAAAAGGACTGCCAGTATCTTGATGGTGCATCCACAAACAGCATGTTGGTTCTATCCTTAATATTCTACACTTATCTTACAAACATTAACTTGTCACAAAACACTACATGAAGGAATAAAAATAATCTAGGCAAATTGATGTATCCATGCCAATTCAGAATAAAACCACATTATATAATATAATGGCAATAGTTACTGTGTTCATCACACCAAATTCCTAGTTAGAGCACTAAAATACATCAGTTCCTAGATTCAAATAATACAGACATTTAGATTTCTTCAATACATAACTGGGCATATACGATAACCCACTTTAACAGAATTGTGTTGGCAGCAACAATAGAACTGTACATAACTGGGCATCTCAACAAAGTTCAAAAATAATCTATGACATCAACCAGGCATGACAGACAGATAAATGATATCATTCTTTAAACTTACTTAAGAACAATTTAATAAGTGAAGCAAACTAAAAATTATTTTTGTGAGCCATCCAAGTAGTTAAATGTAACCCATCAGTAAAACATCTATGGAGAATAACTAGTAGACTGTCCCTAGACTCCATTTCAGTAAATTAGTAGACTCTTTGTTGCAGAGTTTGGTAAAATTGGCTCACACAAAAATATCCTTCCTAGTACCAAACCATCATGTGACAAATGTCATAACCAATGCCAATAACAAAACGATCAGGTCTACATATCAGGAAAAAAAAAAAAAAAAATCAGTTTGTAAATGTACTTAGCATTAAATGTGTACAAGTAGATTGATACTAGAAAATGTAGAACAATTTAATTTGTAAATCTACACAGCTCGATGTCTTATACAAGTAGATTCATACGGTACACTACACATGTTCAACATTTTAATAACTAATATGTTATAAATTTACTCAACATAAAGAAAAAGATAGGAGTTTTTATGTCTATATTTTTGTGGAGCCCGTTCTCTAGTCCCCTTGGTCTTAAAATTATTGCCTAAGATTATTTAAGAACTGAGTTCAAGTTTATAAAAACCTAAATTTGAAACTCAAAAAAATAATATTTGGCATCAATCAGTTCAGTATAAAATTGCAGAGTTGCAGAGTACCTGACATGCAGATGGCTACAATAATAGTCTAAAGCTGAGGGGCTACTATCAGATTGAAACCGTGTTGTTTCAAGGAAGAAGCATTATGTATAGCTGGGATTCTGCTATTAGATTAAAACAAAGGTACTAGATCAACAAATTGCGGAGTAAAAGACAAATCAAAGTTGGAAATAAACAGTTGCAAATATTGGCATATAAAACTTAGTAACTAGGATGCTGATTCGAGAATAATATTAAATTGATCGAGTATCACTTGTGCTGTTGTAGTAAACAAAAAAAAATGCTATCTTAAAACTATACATTAAAATTCTAGTATGTTTTACATTGTTGATAACACCTAAAATCTTTTGTTTTGTACATCTAATACAAAGGAGTTTTGGTAATAAATTATAGTCACTGAAAGGACATTGCATCTTTTCTTTTTTGCCACAACCTTGTTGGGAAATAAAACAATATTAAAATCATAAGACAAAGGCATTTGGCAAATTCCATCATGGTAGCACAAGCCATTCTTTTAAATGAGGTATGTATATGTTAATACTGCTAAAATTAATAAATTCATCATAAAAAGGATTATTACTGGAAGACACCATCATAGCCATTCAACCCTGAAGGTATGAAAAAAGTAATGCTCATCTATAGGACCGACCAGGTCAGTGAGTATTTTGACAGAAAAATTAATAGATGCATTATTCCAATAATAAGCAAACATATTGACAAATAAAATTAAATATAATTAGAAACATGACCTATCGTACTAACCTTGTTCCGAACAAGGATTTGGATCTGAAATTTATACTGCAGTACATCAAAAAGAATAGCAATGAGAAATTGTAGAATAGAAGGATGAAGAAACATCACTGAAATGTTCATTGACCAATGTATAACTACATACATCCACACACTATTGTTTTGATTTTATTAGAAGCAGAGCAAGTAGTATTTCACCTGGTCTGCACGAAGACATGGATCTGAACTTTACACTGCAATGCAACTTAGAGATATAAGAATGGCTCGAGGGAAAAAAAGATACAATGAAGTTGGTCTGTACTTACCAGTCATTAAAGAAAGAGGTAGTTGTCAAGAAAAAATTGCTGCAAGAGAGAGGGAGATAGAGATGGAGTGGAGAGCAGCGGCGGTGGTGTACGCAGCAGCAGATGAGGGCGGCGAAGAGAGGACAGAGAGAGATTGGGGAAGAGGTCAAGAACAAATTGCTGAGAGAGAGAAAGAGAGAGGGGATAGCGATGAAAGCAGCGGCGCTGGAGTAGGAGCAGATCATGGCGGGCGGCAGCGGTGGAGTACGAGCAGATGAGGGCAGCAGCAGAGAGTAGAGAGAGAATGTAGAAGAGATAGATTGGGGAAGAGAAAGTTTGTGCTCGTTTGGGGGAAATTTGTTAGCTAGTAGGGTTAAAGATTTGAGTGATGAGCAACTGGTCGATCGGAGAAGCAGCAGAGAAGAGAATCAGAGATAGATGGGGACCGTATAGAGGGGTACAGTATAGCTAATGTATAGTACAGTGAATACACAGCGTATAGGAGCAGGAAACAATATAGAAAAGGAGCTGTCAGTGTCAGATGTGCATCTCGAGATTGGGTTGAACGGCTAGGATAGTAGCTGCCCAGCACATACTCCCTCCGTCCGTAAAAAAGCGCAATCGAAAGACTTTCAAAAATTATGTTTGACCATCTGTCTTATTTAAAAAGTTTGTACATATTATAAAATAAATGAATCATTATTAAAGTATCTCATAGGATAAAATAAGTCATAACAAGGTATATGATATTTATCTAAAAATTTTAAATAAAACGAATGATCAAACGCGGTGTTTGAAAGTCTTATAATGGTGTTTTTTTTGCGGACGGAGGGAGTACACACCAAAAAACCGCTTACGGATAGGGGCGGCGGCTGTTGGAACGCCACTGATGGCTGATGCACGAGGCGGACCGCTGGTCACCCACGTGTAAAAGTGACCCGAACAACCTCGGGCACGGGCAGCGATCAAAAAAATCTCTCGTGTTTCTTTTTTCTTGTGCGAGATATCTCGCGTGTTCCTGCGGTGCAGCATTTCTTTGCTTCCAAATTGCACCGGTAGATTATTTAGTGCGCATGTAGCTTCAATCCTCTGCAATGAACCGGATGGCGCCGAGCCGAGCGAGCGACACGGTAGATTTCCGATGGGGCCCTCCGCGTGAGCATGTTTGAAAAGGATGGCACTTCCAAGTGTCGAGACCGACAACCTTTTTCACCAGCACTCGAATGTGTAGGATTGTAGCAAGGCCAGGTGTCTCGTGGTACGTTCGTTGTCAACGAACGCACCAGGGCGTCGTCAGCGGCCCTCACTGTGCGCCGAAAAGCTCGACCTCTGCACTCCACTGCACATTCTGCATGCACACCCCACGGTCCCACACCCGTGATTCCTCCCAGGACAGGAGATCAGAAAGCAACGGCTCGACGCGGGAGGCCCGCCGCCGGTGCATGCACGCGCCGCCATGTGTGCGCCGCGGCGCGGTGACACAGCTCGCGCGGCGCCACCGCATGCTCCGAGCACCACCAGCAGCAGCAGCAGCAGCTAGTACAACGCACTCCGTGCATGATTCTTGCCTTGGGCACCACCCCATGCATGCCATGTCGCGCCCAGGCCGGGCAGTGGGGCACGCTCGTTTTGACCCCAGGGCGCTCTGAACATGCGCCGTGCTGCCATGCGCGGCGCGCGCAGCTTTGTGCTTTCCCCGCCCGCCCGCCGAAATGCTTGACGCGCTCGCTCGCCAAGTCGCCATCCATCTCCGTCGGGCCCCCATGGACGGACGGCACCGCCGCCGCCGCCCGCTCGGGCCCCTGCCCCCGACGTTTTCCGTGGCGACACGCGGCGCGCCCGGTTAGACCGCCGGGCGGGAGCGGCAGCCAGCGGGGCAGAGCCCGAGTCACCGGCACGCGCCAAACGTTGGGTCAACTGCTCGTGCCGAGGCCGAGCTGCGCTGCGTCACACTTCCACGGCGCGGTGGCAGGAGCAGGACAGCCGTCCGGGTCTCGGTTTCCTCCGGCCTCTGACGCGAAATCACCCCGTCCCCGCGCGGCGAATGCCGTCTTCTTTTGTTAACCTGCACGCTGATGCATTCCTGCATGCCGACTGCCGTCGCGTCTGCCCGTATGAGAGCCCCGACCGCACGCAACTACTGCTCCTGCGGCATGTGGTTAACAAAGGAAGAATTAATATCCCAAAGTTCGTCGGGGTAGCGTCATTAGTGGTCAAATGATTGGTCGCATCCGATGCTGGGGATAAGATTATCGGGCCGACCGGTCTCGTTCTGAACCACTGATTAGACCGGCGTGGGATTTGTACGAGATGTTGTAGCTCGATTGATTCCGAGGATAACGAGGATGTGTGCAGTCTGCTGCAGTTGTTGGGCCAGTGGATACGGGATGCTTTTGCTTTCTTTCCGATTTCCCGGTCACGGCAAGATCTTTGCCGTGATTGCTTGGGTTTGACTTGGACGTTCTTCTGGCTGCTGCTAAACTACCCGTTTCTACTACGTACTGGTTTGAGCACGCGGTGAAAAGGAAAAAGGCGGCATTATATATGTCAATCGATCTTCTTCTCAAGTGGAAGAAGCAATTTGCATATCCTGGCAAGTGGATCGATCGGATTGGATCGAGAATGGTGCGAGTTCAGAGGACGATGATAGCACGGTGGCAACCGGCAGTGGCCTCTTTGCCCGGGGGAGGAGGGTTTGGCGGCAGTTAGGTTAGGCAGGTCATGTTCCGGGCATTTTGGCACCATTTTTGGGCCATGGAAAACGCACACTTAGCGCCGAACACGTACACCCATATATCCCGGGGCGATAGATATATATTATCACTTTTTTCTTTCTCGAAATTGTTAGATATAGTTGAATTTCACTTTAGTAGTAGTGCCAATGTGGGGCGACGGCTGCGTCCGCGTGACCTTATCCTCACACCTTGTGCTAATCTGATGCCAGTGCTACATGTTATTGTTAGGACAGCTACTACTTATGTATATCCACGAGGCCGTACGGAGTTGCAACTTGTGTAACGTTGAAATTGAAAATTGGTGCAGGGAAGGAATGGTCGTCGATGGTACTCTATCCAAGCTGAATAATGCTACCAAAACGGAAGCTGAGAAAACAACTTAACAACACAGTTACAGTATTGAGCATCGACATGTATGTACCTGTGGGACACCATTCTGTTTCCTTTTTTTTTTTTCCTTCTTCACATTACATGTGTTGTAGGATTCCAAGTTCCATGTAACTTCGATCCAACATTTTTTTTTTCCATTCCTTGTTTTGAGAACCATGTGATTAAGAGGCAAAAAAAGGACATTTTTTTCCTCATTTTAGTCTGGTAAAATTTATATAAACAGTTGACAACACTTATAAAATCAAATAGCCATATTATAACTGTAATTATTTGATATTGCAAATATGCATTCTCTCCTTTCCAAATTATAAGATATTTTAGTTTTTTTATATATATATAATTTTTACTATGCACTTACTTATACACTATGCATATTTATGTATATAGTAAAAACAGTGTATAGAAAAGAAAAACATCTTATAATTTAGCAGAGGAAGTATATCATTTTCAAAACTTGGTTAAAGTTAAGATGGTGTGACTTAGCACAAAATATAATGATATTCTTTTGGCGATACGAGAGTACTTGCACGCGTAAATTCTTTATACCCCACATACGTAGGTTAGCTCCAGCTTCAAGTTTTGTCGGTTAGAGTTGTGGGTACATTTACATTGTTTTGTTTGTGACAATAATGATGTTTTTTAATTAGTAGAATCCCGTTTCAAGGTAGAACTCGGAGCTACCTTCGTGAGAAAACAGACTCCGTGGTTCTATAACCTTGCAAGCAAGGCAACTACTACGGGTTTATTATGGTCATGTTAATTTCCGTTCCATCATTCCCTTCTGTACATCAGTACATACATTAGAAAATTAGAAAATGTACATACAGTGCATACATAATGTGCTCACACGGTTCACACACCACACGCTGCCTGCCTGACTGGATTGACGAGGGCCGGCATGCACGACCACTCTGCTGCGTGCCTGCCTGCCTGCAGGAACTTCACATGCCCGCTGCTGCAATAGCAATGCTGCAACCGCTATCGCCACCAACGAACAGTGTTTTGGATTAAAGTAGTATGGCTGTTCTGAGATCATTTGGTACGCAGGAAGGGAGACACGACCCGGCGCGACGTGTACGAGTATGTTTCCGGCACGACAGAGCTACTACCTGCCGCCTCCCCGCGGCCCCGCCGCCGGAATCGTGGAAAAGGATTTTTCTCTTTCTTTTTGCCTGCCAGTAACTTGGACGTCCATGGCCAGCCACGGTGCACCCGCGCGGCACGCAACAGCTCACCTCGCACGCACGCACGCAGAGGAAGAAGCTGGAGCTGGGTCTTCGCACACAGCTCACTCACCCTTGCTGCGTGTGGTGTGGTGTGGTGCGGCTAGGATAAGGACTGGAGACAGGAAGCGACAGAGAGAGGGACAAGAGCTCGATCGAGAGCATACGCATATGCATGCGTGTGTGACATTGCTTCGATGGTGTGGTGTCCAAAAACTCCCGGTAAATCAGGCGGAGAGATTCTTGATCTTGCGTTGCATGAGTGACGATCGAGATGTAGGACATGTGTGAATTGAATGAACATAAAATAAAACACTAGTAGTATGATATTAAGGGGAAAAAGCATGTTTGGGTTGCAGAAGTAAGCCGATCGACGTGGTCGTGCACCCGGGAGGCGGGGGAGGGAGACGTGTCGCCCGTGCCATTCGTCGACTGATATGGATGTCCATCTGCCCTCCCGTCCGTGTCTCCTCCTCCGTCGATTATTCAGAGCTGACCGCGCGGCCAATCGCCATTCGTCTCGTCTCGTCGGTTGACATGGGCATTGTGTGCCCTTGATAAGTGGTATTAGTACTCCCCTACTTCTAATCTAATCAGATAGAATTGATGGGTCGAAGCCCCACAATTGTACTCGCACAACCACGCCACCACGCTAACCTTAACGCCAAGCCGGACGTCTCTTCCGTGCTCATTCGTGGTTACGTCGTACTACTACCTGACGCCTGACCAGCGACCAAAACCAAAACGCATGGGAAAAGAAAAAGGATCATCATCGGACTGGACAAGGGCGTCAGGCAGGAGTAGGGCCTTGTTCTCTTTGGTGAATAAGTTGCATTCTCTGCACTGTAACATTTCGTTTGTATTTGACAAATATTATCCAATCGTGGGAGATTCAAAAGATTCGTCTCGTGATTTACAACTAAACTGTATAATTAATTATTTTTTTACTTACATTTAGTGCTCCATATATACGGGTAAAAATTGATGTGATGGAGAGAGAGTGGAAAAAATTGCGCAAATTCACCAAAGAGAACAAGGCCTAGCGTAGGGACTAAGGGGGTCAGGTTCCAGGACGGCCACGGCCACACAGGAGCAGGGATGCATGTCCCTGCACAAACTAGGCGACCTTTGGACACCGTCCGGCCACTCCTGCGGACTCCTTTGCCCCGTTGGGCACTAGCGCCGGATGGGAACGCCGCGAATTTTTTCTGCGAGGGGGAGAAGCAAGTACAAGGGCCAACCACCGGCCCGGGACGGACGTGGAGATGCCCAATGGGACGACGCTGGATCCGTTAGGTGCGGGGAGGTACATCCCGCACTGTTCTGTTGCTGGGTGTCTTATCCGATTTCTATTCTAGAAGGGGGAAGGTGATTGGCCGATTGGGATTAGGAGAGAAGGGTGACCGAGTGACCGGGGTTGTTAATTGTTAGCGTTAGCGATCTTCTCATGATTAAGGGAGAGTAGGACAGAGGACGGTGCCGTACTCGTTATTAGTTGATGAGATTGGGCACATGCACAGTGGCATATACGGCAGGAGCAGTGGACCACGTCGCTGTGATGATGGCATTCCTCTGCGCCATCATCATGGTTTGTGGTGGTGACTGGCGAGGGAAAGAATGTGTCTGTGTATGCGTATGTGTGTGAGGCACGAACGGAAGAGGAGGGTCCGGATCCGCTTGACAATTCAGATCAGGGGCATTTGGGGGTTGTTTTGAGAAGCCCCGACGATAAGAGGAGCAACAGAGAGATTTCAGTTTTCTCGTATATATAGAAAAAAAAACAGAGATTTCTGTTTGCTATTTCATTTTGGACTTGGTGGGCCGTTAGGTCTGCTATTCGTCAGACTAACTTATGGCCCATTTGTTACTCTGATATTACAGTTCAGCGATATAAAGGGGCCAAAAGGGGAAAGGCCCGAGTCCATAAGGCCTTGTCTTCAAAGAAAAGATGACGAGTCTCATTGTTTGGCTGCCAAAATTTACCTCGCCAAAGATTTGGTAAGCCATGATTTTAGCTAGCGATTGATTAGCTACCAAAATTTATCAATTTCTCACATTTAGTTGTCAAATCTTTGGTAACTTTTTTATCTAAGATTTAGCTTACCAAATCATTGAATAGCAAATTTTGGTTGCCAACCAATCAAACCCGACAACAAAAATGGAAATGATCATTTCATATGAAGTAAGCATCATCGGTATTACAAGTAGGACTAGAACTGGAGTCTCAAATCAACATTTTTTTTTTGACAATGTGTCTCAAATCAACATTGCTTTGTACACCATCACATACATGTTGTCCAACAAACATAGATCTACCATTTTACTTAGCCACCACAAATGACCAACACGAACCAGTCCTTCTCAGAAGGAACCTCGATCAGTTCTGTACCAAGAAAACTTTCAGTAAACCAACCAACCAAACCATCTAAGAGAACAGGAACAAACTGAACAAAAACCTGCAACTATTCAAACTATTTTGTACAAGGGGAAAAAGAGCTTCGGAGTTAGCGTCGATTTGGTATGCTGAAGGAGCTGACTTTCATTGGTGTAGCAACAACGAGCGGAGCTTCAGGAGAGTCACCGGTTGCAAACTTCTCATGCATGAAGCGGCTGTCCACAATAGATTCATCCTTGAGGACAACTTTGTAGCAGTAGCAGCTCTTGAGGCCCTGCTGATCACGGTAGCACTCATGGTTGCTGTCCTTTACTTGCTGAAAATTCCAAATGACACTGAACTTGCCGACTGTAGCAACAAGGTGCTTTTCCTGCTTTCCATTCTCTGTTACCTGATGAAGTCAATTGAAGGCAGAGGAAGAGACATCAGAACAAATGCTGAACTATACATAAGATTCATAAGAAACCAATTTATAAGCAAATAACGACTACTACATACTAGAACTTTCGAAATGGAAACACACATGAGCAAACTTGACTGTAGTGTTGTACCCAACTGTTATAGCATTAGTATGCAATAATCTGGAACTGAAAATCACCGCTACAGTCTACAAGCAATGTGAAGTGTCCAAGGTGACATTCATAAGCAGTCAGAATTTACAAGTAAATGATCACAATAAGAAAATAATGATCTAGCTACATAGAATTTTTCAATGCAAATGCAAATGCACAAGCACTAGCAGCCTAGCAATGGAATGCACATGACTGTAGTGTTGAACCCAAGTGTTGCAACATATGCGATATGCGATAAATTGGAACTGCAAATCACCATTACAGGCAATTTGAAGGGTCCAAGGTGAGATATATTTAGAAGTGGCTTTTAAGCAAAGGTTATTTTCGCCTTCTGAGTTGTTGAAGCCTCTTCTCAAGGTTATGTAAACAACTATGACACGATTCTACAGATGTCAGATTAGGAACATACTAATCACTCCCCTCCTCCTACTTCAAATTGATACTTCTTACTAGGTGCAGAAACCATGCAGTAAAAGACGAGGACAAAACGATCACTGTATACTAGCAGTTACCACTTCGAGATAAAACACATGAATCTGAGCTAATATACATACCCCTGCGAACTGGCATTTATAATTGGTACAGAGTTATGTCTCGTGAGAATAGTTCAGCATGTGTTTATACTAAACAACAGAACTTATGCATACAAAGCACTTGCATAAATTAGTTAGTGCAATAATGAACTGTCACTATGACCCGTGAAGTCTAGATAATTCCCTTATCATGCATATCTGAATTAGCATTCTATTTAATTTTACTAGATGAGCAACAGGAACATCTATTATGATCTGCTCAGAACAGGAGATTTGAACTTACCCATGAGAACTGCCCGCCATGGAATTTGTTGTCAGTCCCTGCTAAAATTGAATCCAGTGGAGTGAGCTTCAACAATCTTGGTGCAGCAATCCTATTTCCCATACGGCCACTAAATCCAGTTTTTTCTTTTCCATCTTTGTCCTTGAAGATTGTGCAGATCAAGATCAAGTATGTGTCGGTTGTTCCCAAAATCCATTTCCCATCATAAGTAACATCTACGTGTGTAATCGGGGATCCAAGCCCTGGGAATGCTGTCTTCGCCATACGCATCGAGCTCTTAGAATAGAGCCTGATCTTGCCATCCACAGAACCAACTACGATTGAACCATCCCCAGTACTTGCAAAACAATTGAAGTTGGTGCCCCGTGAGAACTGATGACCCTGTGCCCAATTCAGAATCGGTGACTCTGATGAGCTACCGATTGTCTGCACCCTGCCTCTGGCGTCGCGCATATCCCATCTGCACAACCTGTTGTCATCCAGGCCTAGGAACGTTGATCCGGAGGATTCCAACTGTGCTCCCTTACTGTCATTGGCAATATCTCGCATAGTGATATCAGCTCCATCCTTCTCAAACCGCCATTCAGCGACAACCTTCCCAGTCTCAATATCAACATGGTGGACGCCATTGGAATGCCGAGCCTCTCCTGGGCTCATCAGCAGCATGTTGGTCTCGCCGCGCATCAGCAGCGCCTTCTTTGGCGTCGAATAGGCGCTCCCACTGCCGCCACGGCCTCCCGAGATCCTCACCGACGCGCCCTTCCCGTGCAAGCCGTGGCGAAAGTTCTTGACTACCTGTATCCCGGCACCACCGACCAAGAAACTGTTGTCAAGCGCCCCAAGCGCGAGGCTCTGGATGCTGTCGCCGTCGCCGGCCACCTCCTCGAACTCCTCGAGCAGGTCCTTCCCGGTGCGGCGGCGGGAGGGGTGAGGCTTTCCTCGGCATCAGCCCAGACAGCGTCGTCGGCCTCGTCGGGCCGCGCCCACGCGGCGAAGTCAGCGCCGAACACCTGCTTCCGCCCGTCGTCCGTGGCCTCGACCCCGTACGTGTTCTCAAAGAGGCAGCGCTCGTACTCCACCTTGAACCGGCGCAATTCGGCGTCGGTCGGCAGTCGCAGAGCCCATACGGAGCCGCTCGCGGCGAAGTCCGCCCGGCGCTGCGCGGGGATCGTCTTGAGCTGGAGCGCCGAGTCCACGGGCGCGGAGACCCGCGGCCCCGGCCCGACCTCCAGGAACCACCTGGGGGATGAATCGCTGTCGCTGGACTTGTCGACGAAGGCGTAGGTCGCGCGGCGCTCGGCGGGCACCCAGCGCGCGGAGGGCGAGGCCCCGCCGATGTGGAGGTACAGCTTGGCGGAGGTGGGACGCTGGTACTTGAGATCCAGTGACCTGAGCTTGGCGTCGATGGCCTCGAGCGACGCAGGGGTGGCGGTGCGGAGGAGGTCGTCGTCGCGCTGCCCCGCGCTCGCGGCGGCCTCCGCGATGGGTGATCCGGCGTCGTGGTCGTCCTCGTACTCCTCCTCTTCGTCGGAGGAGGTGAGGTCGATGTCCTCGCGGCTGTGGGAGCCGCCCATGGCGGTTGCGGCGGAGGGGAATTCGGAACGGGCGACCCGGGGTGCAGTGCGAGAGAGGCGATCCTGAATAGTGAATTGGTGATGATGGAGGCGGGGAAAGTGAGGTCGAGCCGCGGGGAGCGTGTGTGTATATACGCTGCGGGGACGGGGAGCGTTGATGAGGGCAAGGGATGGTCGGTGCGTGTGGCGGACGCGACGCGCCCCACGCGCCGGGGACGGCGACGCCGAGGAGGTTCCTTCGTCAAGGGGGCGAAGTTTTTCTTTTCTTTTTTTAATATAGAAAAATTAACTATGATACTCCTGTACTCCGTATATGCGAGATCCGTGTGTTACACGCGTCACTATGCCGCGAGTCGCACCGGGACAGCGAGTTTTTCGACACCTGTGACTACACGCGTCACTATGCCGCGAGTCGCACCGGGACAGCGAGTTTTTCGACACCTGTGACTACACGCGTCACTATGCCGCGAGTCGCAAAATTATCTTGTCCTCCGTCCTTTTTTTTATTCGTTCTTCGTTTACCGGCACAAAAATATCGACAATTTTAATAAATAATAAATATCATCAATTAGTGTCATAATTAATATCATCTCGAAAGATCTTTCGATCTAGTTTTTTAATAAAACTATTTAAAGATATAAATATTGTATGTATTTTCTATAAATCAAGTCAAACTTGTGACACGCATCTCACGACGACAAATAAAAAAAGACGGAGGGAGTATGTTCACAACTGTCCCTCTGTCCCACTGTCTCCGTTGCAATGCATTAGCTGTCTATGTTCACAACTTCTTTGAAGTACTCCCTCTGTCTCAAAAAAGGATGTCGTTCTCGCTTCCCGAAAAATAATTGTCGGTAATTTTTAAAATAATAAATATCATCAATTAGTATTATAATTGATATCATCGGAAAGATCTTTAGATCTAGTTTTTTAATAAATTTATTCGGAGATATAAATATTGTTCGTATTTTTTACAAATCAAGTCAAACTTGTGACACGAACACCCAAAGCGTCATTCTTTTTGAGACGGAGGGAGTATCTGGATAGACGCACCGTATACATCCATCAAATCTTGGCTATACCACTCTAAAGCTAAAACGATGGATTTGGTGGGACGGAGGGAGCAGATGGACATGTCAAAAGAAATCTACGGATCTAATTGCGTAAATAATAAATATAAAGTCTGCTATATATAGATATGTATTTTGCAAGTTTAAGATGATTTGATAATTTTTAGAAAACTAGTAAAAATTAATAAAATATTTTTTATTTGAACCTAAATTATTTTTAAATCCATTTAGTTCTCATCACTCCCTGCACCCTTCTCTTTTTTTTCCGCTCGCTCTAGTTTTTTATATATTTTTCCAAAACAAGTGACGTTGAGATTCACGTTTGCACAAAGTGTTTTTTAAAAGAAGCTTTACATATTTTACTATGTATGATTCTAAAAAACATATTTTACTATGTATGCCGTTTTATTTATAACTTGCTGGGATTCTAAGATCATCTCTAAGAGTTTTTCTATAACTCACTTTTTAACTATTATTTGGAGAGCCATTTGTATAAAAATAGCTTTATATATCATTTTATTCTCCAACAGCTTTTCTATATCTTGCATGTTGTTTGGAGAGTCATTCTCGCTATCTATTTTAGCTAGCGAGGAATTCAGAATAAAAGATAGCATATGATCATTTAAAGAAACTGTTGGATGACGTTTTTTCATCAAAATCTCTATTTCTAATAATTAGGATGGATTTAGAGAGTCTCTTGAAGATACTCTAAAGTGTCAAATAAAACATTTCATAATATAGGAATTAATTGCATGAATAGGTGATCTTCACTCGCCATCTCTCTTAAGAAAAAGAAAAGTTGGAAGGGGCAAAAATTCATCTGTACTCAAAGAGGCAGTTGCAATCAGCAGTTCTGATCTGTCCCGACAAGATATTTACTAAATCTCTTGTTTTACAAGATTTGGTGATCTACGTGGCTAGTTTTGCTTGTTGACTGCAACTCACAGTACTTTTGGGTAGTAACTTAGAACTCAGCGTACACTGAGTAGATGTGCTAGTAACTAACAAAAACAGATAGAATCCAGTGCCAAGGGCATGCCTACTGAGAAAAAAAAAGGTTGGGAACAAAACGCTGTGCAAAATGGGTAATAACACAAGATGAGATGGAGAAATTGAATGCAGCAAACCTGCATGGCGCCGAGGTTCATCCGGTCAGTGACAACATGGAAGACGTGCTTGGAGGGATCGTTGGAGTTGGCTACGGCGGAGCGCACGACGCATGAGGCCGCGAGCACGTTGTCGGAGAAGATCGCGTAGTGGAAGAGCGCGGGGTCCTCGAGCGCCGCCGGCGGCGGCACCGGGTCCGCGTAGTGGTCGGGCCTGGCGATCCGCTCCGCGGTGAGTCGGACGGCGAGGCAGTGGAGCGGCTTTTTTAGAGATGAATGAAATGATGATTAGTTTGATAATGATAAGAGAGAGAGGTGACTAGAAAAGCCCATGGTAGCTGGGTTGGGCATGCCGCTAATAATGGGTATATGGGCCGAGGAAACCAAAAGGCCCACGTCAGTGTACGACTCGGTCGACACACAAGCAGCCCCATATATGGCCCGGCCTCCTAACCCGGACAACCCGTCCGTGTCTCCTTCCTATCGGCTCTACCTCCACACACAACCAGAAGCTTCGCTTCACTCTGCCCTCCGCCGCCGCCAACACCGCCGCAGCAGTTGCCGCCGACGGGAACTTGAACGTGCCTGCACACGACCACTGCTCCTATCTCGTTCTCGCGCAGGTAACCCCAAAGCTCTCTGATCCAGTCTCATGCAAGATTTCGCATCTGTGCTAGTCCCCGCAAGGCCGCAAGGTATTAGAACCCTAGAAGCGTAACTGCTGGTTGTCGACGCTATCTCCTTTCGGTCCGTGAGCTGGTCGCGCGCAATTTTGTGGTTTAATTTAGCTATTAGTTTGGTTCGGTGTTTCGATCCGCGTGCCCCTTAAGTCTGATATAAGTCTGAGTGGCCGTACTGCGCCCATCTCGTGAATGGATTGGAGTTGTTGCGCGTGCGTATCGAATTCGCCTGACGTTTATTATTGTTATGTCATGCGATTTATCATGCAATCGCCTATTCCTTAGGGCTCTTCCGCTGTTCCTTTGGTTCAATAATAAGGTTACCTGCTTGGTTTAGGAAATAGGGATCTGATCTAGCTTTGCTTGCCAGGATCGGAAATTGTTTAGTCTTCCAAATATGATAATGACCACTCTGTTGTAAACTTGCGATGTTTCGAACTGTGCTGTAGCAGCAAAGCATCAGCCATCGGCTGATACTCATTTTTGTTTAGAACATTGTTGGATTACGTATCTGGTTGGTTATTCATACTGGGAATTGTGGCAGGTGGTGTCTGTGTGATGTTCTATGATCATGTCTTGATTTCTGATACTCATCCCTTACTCTTAGTATCTTTTGGACATGGAAATTGTTTATAATGTGTTCTTTCGGTTGATTGTTTGGGAGTTCTAATTTGAATTAACTCTGTGTTCCTCTTGTGACTAATTTCAGGGTTTGTTCACAATGGCTCGCGTGTATGTCGGCAACTTGGATGCACGCGCGTGACTTCTGGGGAACTTGAAGACGAGTTCCGTGTGTTTGGAGTTCTGCGAAGGTCACTTTTTGGCAAACATTATCCCGGTTTTGTATAGAGATGGTCTTATAGTTTTTCATGTTTTCCCTTGAGCCTTGAAGGCTTGGCAAACCAACGTAAGAACCTTGTCATTATGGTGACGAAACCGAAGAGAATAGCTAACTTATTGGAGAGAGTGATAGTTCAGAACCAAACCAACTTTGATTTCACTTTACTCATATTCCTTTCATAGTTTGCTAAACTTGTTTGATTCACCGTGATATTGGACTTTCAAGGGCTTCGGCTGCCTTATAAAAAATATTGATGGCAGTGGTGTTAAACTTTGCAAACTTGATCTTCCAACTATTTTGTCTGTAGAGGTACATTCTCTTCCAATATTATTTTAAGAAAAAAATATATTTTGGATCTTTTAGATGGAGGTATGCAGTCATACGTATCTTCATGTTTGATCTAGTGAGATGGAGATTTTACCCTGTTATGTCCTTTACAACTTCTCTCTTTTATGAGATGAAATGTGCTGTTTCACCTGGTGCAGTTTGCTAACTGTTGTTCTCAATGCAGTGTTTGGGTTGCACGCAAAACCACCTGGCTTTGCATTTATTGATTTTGATGACAGGAGGGATGCAGAGGATGCTATTCGTGATCTAGATGGTATGTTAGCAGCGTCTTTTTTGGTTGAACTTGTTTGAAGCTCTGCCTGGATAGGAAAAATCCTATGATTGTTTCGAAAAGTTTTCCAATCAGGCGTATAATTAATAGCTTGCTTCAGATTTGGCATCTTTTGGGTGAATGAAGCAGCATTTTGATTGTTCTGGATTTGCATTTTGTTACTCTTACTCCTCACGTTGCTCTTATTTTTTCTTTGCTGGCGTTAACTATACTTTGGTACATGGTTTCCAAAATAGGTAAGAATGGATGGAGAGTTGAACTATCTCGTAATTCCAGTGGTCGTGGCGGTCGTGATCGGTATGGTGGATCTGAGTCTAAGTGCTATGAGTGTGGTGAGACTGGGCACTTTGCACGTGAATGTCGTTTGCGCATTGGCTCTGGAGGTTTAGGCAGTGGAAGACGTCGCAGCAGGAGCAGGAGCAGGAGCCGCAGCCGAAGCCCTAGATACCGCAGGAGTCCGAGCTATAGCAGAAGGTAACCAGGTTTTTTACATTGTAATCAGTTGTAAATTAACTCTTAAATCTGTTGCTCAACCTTACATGCTCCTATTTCTTTCTTTGGTAACTGATACTATTCTGCTTTAATCTCCTTCTGATGTAGATTCATTATGGGCTTGGATTTTGGTTAGCCAAGTCTGTACTTTGCCAAAATTTTATTTGTCGTTTAGCAGGCTTCTCCAATTCTCTCTTTTATTTACATTGTAGATTGTACAAAGCAGACTTAAATTAACCACTCTGCTTGCAGGAGCTATAGCCCTCGTTATCGCTCTCCAAGGCGCCGTAGTCCTTCACCAGCTCGTGGGCGCAGCTATAGCAGGTCACCATAGTACAACTGCAACAAATATGCATCTCCCCTGCTAATGGGTATGCAAACGGCAAACCAGTTAAAATACAATTTCTACATTCCTGAACAGCCTGAACAGCTTTATAGAGTACATTTATCTCACATTGCCATGTGCTGTTATGCAGAGGTAGTGATGGCAGTTACTGGTGTAGCAGGAGCTAAGGCCTGAAGCCCGTGCCTGATTCTTCTCTGTGTGAGAACTTGTCCTTGGTTTGGCTGTCAGGAACAAATTTGGAACTGTCGTCAACTGCATGACTTCAGTTCAGGTTTAAAACCTTATCTAGCTTATTGTGATTGTCTTGATTATGCTATTAAAGAACTTCTAAGATTTGAATGTATTATGCCACTAAGACATATTACCTTTCTTCTCTGTTAAAAAGGCATGTTCTGCTTAATCGACTCGGCCAACTACGGCTCCAGTGTCCCTGATAGTCTTCTTCTGAATGCTTCATTTGGGCAATGTTGGACTTCCACATCTGTGCAATAGTGCTTTCGTGTTGCCTGGCATTCATGTTGCATTTTAATTGCGCTTTTTCCAATGGAATGATGAATGGTTCCTGTGGCTCTTGCATTGCATTTGCGTGCCATCCAAGATATGGTGCACCAGTTTAATTTGGATCCCCTCTTCGTTTCCGGTCGCTGTACATATGTAAGTCCTCGGTATGTTGGAAGTACATTGTTTCTGCTCGGTAAATCTGGTGCGGCCTGAGTAAATTCATGGAACTTACTTTTTGGGCTAGATCCTCGCTCACTTATTTTGATGGTACATAATTGTTTTGCTTTAAAATATTTGAGGCAACAGTATATATATATTGTCATCGTGCCTGTTTCCATCTTTGGAGGAGAGATGTAATCGCTTTTTTTTAGTATCTTCTATAGTTCTATGGTATGCGTGCTCGCCTGCTCGGCTACCTCCCAAAACAATTGATTAGCACATGGGGCACAATCTGTTATTTCTTCGCCGTATTGAATATGTTCCTAATTTTATATGTTGGCTAATTTTACATATGCATCCAACGGTTTCCTAATTTTAGTTGTCACCTTCTCGCTTGTGCTAGTTTTGGCCTGTATGTGATTATCAATGGATTAGAATGCAACTTTCACGCTGCACCAGCTTGAAGGTCTACAAACTGGTTGCCCTTTCGAAATCGTGCGCTGAAAATTGCACGTTTTTTCCAGCAAGCAACCGAAAACAAATGTGAGCAGCTTATTTGTCTTGAGCTTAGATTTGGTTTATGACTAGTTAAGTTGTCACGAACATTACTCGTTGTAAATGGGAATTTTCTTTTTCGTACATGAAGACAAATCCATTGTATAGGTGTAGGGTGTTTGGGACTGTTGCGCTTCATGTTTTTCAGTTCCGCTCCATATTTTTTAGCCAAACGGTTTTAGATTCACGCACCCAACTTTAAAAAAAGGGTGGAATTGTGAGAGCACCTAAAGAGGAGCTCAATGAACTTTAGATTTTTATGGAGTTGTTTTACAGTGGAGTTTATGGAGCAGAGTTTGTAGAGCAGTGTCAAACACTATTTTAGCCCTTGTCCGGTATAGCTTCCGGTTGCTCTGGCTCCTGCCAAACACCGTTGTGGCTGTCATTTTTCTTTTTTTTGGTAGTAGAGCCGTTTTGAGTCCTAAGATGAAAAATAAACTATGGGAGAGGTGGAGCTGACGAAGCCACCATTTGTAGCTCCTCCAGCTTCAGCTCTAGTGTGTGAGCTGAAGCAACTAGGAGCTACATCAAACGGCCCCTTAGGCTCTTCATGAATGTAGAACTCTCCCTGTTTGTTCCAGCTAATGATGCGCTGTGGGAACAATGTTTTCTCTTAGAAGAATAGGTAAGCCGGCTGATAAGACAAGCCGGCTGGTTTTTCCTCGAGAGAAAAAATACTGCTCGAATCAGTGATAAGACAAGCAAACAGAGCCACTAAGTTGGAGTAGGTGGGTTCCTGATGCCTGTGGTGATAAATATGATGGCCAGTTTTTTTCCCTTGAAAGGTGGAATTCTCGTAATATTAGAGTATCTCCAAGAGTATCCTATTTTTTTCCTCCCCAAAAGATGAAGTTTTGCAACTCCCCAAAAGATATTAGGAGGAAAAAAGAATATCATCTCCAAGAGTTCCCTAAAAGTAGCTTTCAAAACATCAAATTTGGGTCCACGTCTACTTTTGGCCCTTTTTTTTTATTTCTCGCAAGATTTCAGATGTCGCGAATTGAAGACGTCACTGCCGCCGCTGCCAAGTCCCAGGCCCAAGGAAGAACTGCAGAATTCACGGAAGCAGAAGACCTACCGGCTATCACCAACAAACTGGGTTCGACGAGCACGGTGCCATGCACTAGGCAACAGCAGGAAGTCCCTAGTAATGCTCAAGGCACCGGAGATGCAGGAGCTGCTCACGAGACCCTGATCAAGCTGAAAGCCTGAAACAGGCCAGTGAAACGACAGGAACCAGTACCGTTCGAACGGCGGGCACTGACCTGGATGTTGGCTGTTGCGTGAGCAGGTGGAAATTGGCCCCAAGAAGCCCAACACGAAGTATGCCGGGACATTGTACTTCGAAAAAAAAACGGTACATCTAGCGCTCGGACGTCCGGATGGACGCGCGTGTCCAGACGCCCGTGGCTTGGCCACCGTAAATAAAAAATTAAAAAAATATCCCCACTCCAACTTATTCACCTCCTGCCCCGTCCGCGCCCCTCTGACCTCGCCGAGACCCCTCCGCAAAGCCCCTGCCGAGCCCGGCTCGCATGCGTCTTGCACGCCGCATCCGCGCTGGCCTCCCCCGCCATGCCCCTCCACCCGGCCGCCGCAATCCCTTCTCAATCTGAAGAGGACGGGGCAGCACAAGAGGAGGAGGGCACACTGTAGGTAGCAGAAGGCAAGGAGGAGATGCAACACCCCGATCTATTTTTGAAACATCCAAATACAACACTTGCAACATATGCACAAATGTAGATGAAACACTTGATACATGTACTTGCAACATGTATATAGAGCATATGAAACATTCAAATAAAACACTATTGCAACATGGAAAAAACAGCGTGCTGCAACATCAAGCTGCATAACCACTGAAACACAATTTGGCACATGCAACACCCAGATCAAAATAATTGCAAAACATACGTCTAGCAACGTATGAAATATTTTGAACAAATGGTTGGAACATGTCTCTGAAACCATTGCAACATATGTAACATGTGCAACATTCCTCCGATCTACTTTTGCAACATTCATACGATTCAACTAAAACATACCTTTGATACGTCTGAAACAATTGAAATATACAATTGCAACATGGGGGAAAAAGAGAGTCTGACTCAGGGAGCGCCATGGCCGCCGGATCTGAGGGTGCTAGAAGCTCCCTGTGTGGGAGAACGCCGGTGTCGAGGGAGAAACGCCGTTTGGATGGGAAGGAGGATGTCGGGGTGGGGGAGAAGGACGACGAGTTGGGGGAGAAGGACGCCGGGTTGGGGAAGGAGCAGCTTGGACAGGCCATCGCCGCCGAGCACCCCGACGCGCAGGGAGCTGCCCGACGGGGGCGGCGCTGGGCGAAGCCCCGACGGGGCGGCGATGGCGAAGCGGCCTGGACGGGGCGGCGATGGCGAAGCGGCCCGAATGGGGGCGGCGCAAGCCAGCTAGCATGGGGTGACGCCGGTGAGCTGCTCGGGCAGGGGCTGCGCAGGCGAGCGAGGGAACGCTGGAGAGAGGAGCAGCCGAGCAGGCAACATGTGCGGAGCGGAATGAGGTGAGACGTCGAGGATTTTTCTTTTTTTTTTTTTATTTAGGCGAGCGGACGGAGCGATGGGCGGCGGGCTGAGCCAACACGCGGGTGCCACGTCCGGAAGACGACGGACGCCCTAATCACATCATTACCGGAAAAAAAAAAAAGCGTCCCTGGTAGCTGGAACCTTGCCGTGGACACTTAAAGGGGCAGAAGCTGTAGACAATGAGGTGGCGATGGCGTGAAGAATGAAAACACTTGAACAGGCGACATGTCCGTTTGTATACAGGAGTGCTACCTATCAAATTCGTGTTCTTGAAGACATCCTAATTGAGTTAATCTAAAGATCTGGAGAGAGAATCTCCATCGGTTTCTTTTACGAATTGGTATGTAGAGCTTGAGAGATCCACTAGGAAAAATACTCTAGGAAAAACACTGTGCAAGTGCATGGTCCACGACAGATAGTCATTCCCCAAACCATACTGCTCTTAACCGGTTCAGATAAACGAGCGATCCACTAGAGATGCATTTTATGAAATCCCCGGAGAAGGCGCAAGAACCTCTCACAAATCACCAGGAGGTGGCCACAAACAATCACCAACACGTTCCGACACTCCTCTGCCGCTCCAAACCGTCTAGGTGGCGGCGACCACCAAGAGAAATAGGAGAACTAATGAACACGATCACTAGTGCCACTAGATGCTAGAACACTAAGAAAATATACTAGAATCACTTCCAATCTCACTAGATGGATGAATTAACGATGAAGATGAGTAGGAGAAGTTTAGCTTAGCTCACAAGAATGTATCAATCATCAAAATATCCAAGAAAGTGAGCCCAAGCCGGTTAACACCTATTTATAGAGCCCCCAAAGGTCACACATCTGTTAGGGCTCAAACCACTTATATTCGCATTGATCGGACGCGCTGTTATGTCGTACCAGATATGTCTGGACACATTTCACCCACCGTCTGGTCACTCTGGTGAGGCCATGAGTACTAGCCATTTGAATCTAAACATTGGCCCCCAATGGTCAGCAACATTCACACACTTCAGAACTTGCACCGGATGTGTCCGCTGGGACGACCAGACGAGCCAACAGTAGTGTCTCGTTGCTACTCAGAGAGCTCCAGAACATGCAAAACTCGACCAGATGTGACCGTACGCACCACTACGTTCGATCGCTCTTCAGTTACAGTCAGTGTATAGCAGCTCGACCGGACGCTGCCACCCGCGTGTCCGGTCGATCACTTCGACCAGTGTACGGTCGATTCTAGAGAGATCTTAGAGCTCAACTTTGTCGACTGAAGTCCATTCAACCCCGAGTGGACGTGTGCACAGTCGTTGAGTGCACGGAGGCGTTCGAGCCACACTGGACCAACATTCGGTCACTCTGAAAAGTTCCGAATCCTGGCTCGCAAGTTCAACATGAGGGTGAGAGACCCAAACTCATCAACCCTTGCTCTCATGTGCCAACACCAAAATGTCTTACCACTTGTGCACGTGTGTTAGCATTTTTTAAAGTACTTTCAAGGGTTAGGTTAGCTCATAATAGGTCCTAATGTACTTGCATAGTATTGAATCACCTAATGGTACTTAGACAACCACATTAGCTTAGAGGACACCCCATCTTAATAGTACGGCTATCTATTCTACATCCACTTGGTGTCTTGAGTGGTAAAACAAAATAGCTCCTAAGTCTTAACAATATAACTTTGCCTTGAGCCTATTTTATTTTTCTTTTTGCTCTTTTCTAAATGTGGAGTACTTGATCACCATCTTTTAGAGTTCACCACCATTATCATAATCTTCTTCTTGTCTCCATCATTTGGCATGGACCATCCTATCTTATGCTATACACACTAAGCTCATAGGATTAGTCCCGAAGGTTTCATCAATTATCCAAAATCAAACTAGGGCTTTTAACTAGGTTGCATGCCTTTCTTTAAACAAAATATTACATTAGTTAATCAAATGCCTCCACACAATCCGATAGTTGATACGGACGAAGTGAGGACGAAGTGACCATTCTCCTCCTAGTAGGTTTACGCGGTCTGTAGACACCGAGCTATAACAACAAAGAGAAAATTTCATAACAAATGATGTCTTCGTCCATGAATGCTTGGAAAAGGTAGCATATACAATCCAGAACATTAAAGTCCATTTTGATATTCCTTGTTGAGGGGACACCTTCTAAAGAAAAGATAGTGAAGACATAAATTGTCTAAAGAAAAGATAGCATATACACTTATTCTTGGGGGCAAGGTATATTTTAGAGACTCTATTTTAGACCCCAATTACAAATCTTGAGGCTCATTTGAGTATTTAGGGCTCATTTGTAACTTGAAGGGACTATTTTATAAATATAAATCTATTGAGGACAAAATAAAATCTCCTCTCTCGCCTCGCTATAAAAGGTGTGCAAGGGAAAGTGAATTGAGAGAACCTTAGACCCATCACTAATTAGTGTGCGCTCTCTCTTTTTTTTTTTTTGATGTGTTGTGGCTATACATCAATATTGGAGTCCACCATTCAATATCATAGTCATTCTCCTCTTCTTTCTCATTCTTGTGTTTTACATCAATATTGGTGTCCACCATTCAATATCATATCCTTCGCTATTAAAGAACTTTTAAGATTTGAATGTATTATGTCACTAAGATATATTACTTTTCTTTGCATACTGGTGATTAGGGCGAATGAGTGGAGTGTCCTCGGCATGTAGGCCAAGCAAACATTATAATGTTACTTAGACTGCATGAATTGGGTGGTGTGCCACTGGACATTCATTGTTATTAACATACAAATAATTTTTAATAACTCTTAATAGCATCGATCCTTCGTGGGTAAAAACTCTCATGATTGGGCTACCGTGGAGTCATTGTATAGTGTTGGAAGTTGACTGGACATGTGTTGCTCATAACGCTAGCACACAACTAAAACCTCAAACCAACGATTCAATAGTCTGATCTTCACTTTGTCTGAATAAAAATTATTAAACACATCGGCACTTTGGTCAAAATGAATGGTTGTTCTTTGTCATGTCAAAACTAGTTGATCCTCACAAATAAAATTATCTGCCTGTTGATCACTTATACCAAGTTTATCTTTCATATAACAAAAAATATGCATCTCGTATTTCTGATTCAAGGATGACAATACAAAGAAAGTTTGTACATTTCTTAAAGACACATTCATGGACAATGTTTGAAATGGAGTCGGGTGTTGAGTGTCATCTTTCATCCTAATAAAACAATAAGAAAAATAGTTTACACTATCACACGCTAGTGACTTATGATACTAAAATTGAAGAAAACCAAAATTATCAACAATGTGACATAAATAAAAGAAATCTCAAGTCATTAAATAACTGGTACAGAATTGCACAACACAAAATCTCATTTAGTGCTCAGTGCCACAAAAATAATGCATATTTCTACCTTCTCAGATAAGGACATACGATAGTTTAACCAACATAGTGCCACAAAAATGTAAGATCAACCTAGGCACCCAACAATTACTAATATAGCTATAAAATTTGTTTCAATCTTAATCTACTATAAAATCCATAATAAATATTCAACCACAACTTCACGGATTAGGTTATATTCTAAAAAGCAGTCTAAGACTCCATTGCTAAGCTTTGGACTCTTTATATTTCTTCTTTCATGTGTTATACATTATTAAAAACTTTTTATATTTTTATTTGATATTTTAGCATCAACGACTTGTGCCCCTAATAGGTAGTGTTTGAACGGTCCCAAATGAAGCGCGAGCACCATTGTTAGGTGTTGGGTCATCTATGGCAAAGATACTGTGCATCAACCAATGATGTTGGTTGTGTCTGATGGAGTCACATGCTGCAAAGGACAAGACCACGTGAGATCTATTGCCGACGTTTATTGACTCTATTTCTACGACAATATATCACTATTTTTAGGAGTAGTACTTCCGCATGGAGTATAGTCCGTTTTGGTTGGAGAACAATTTGTCTAAAGAAACGTTGCTTGAAAGTTGCCTATAAATTTGATGGAGAATCTAATAGGATAGAGTTCCCGATCTTCCGCCGGGTTCAAGATAACTATAGAGTTGGTCGAGAGCGATACATTGATCTGGCTTCGGATCACAAAGACCTAAACTCTATAACCTTAGCAATACATCTTGTCTGGTTATCAACCATGTCACAATTCAGTTGATATCGCCATGAAGGCTAATCTATATTGTGAATTGAAGAACACAAGAAAGAACAAGATAAAAAGCAACTCAAGTAAAGTGATAATTACGGATATATGATTAAGCACTCGAATTTAGGTTTACACAAACCGATAACTCTGCGACAGTTCAAAGACAAATTGATCTAAAGCAAAATCTAAACCCCTAACGAGGACGGCAACTACTGAATATAAGGTCTAAGGGTCATCGCTCTCCTAGACGCGCCCCCCCAATGGGCTCAAACATGATGCATGGCCTAATGAACCAAAAATGGTGACGCAACGCCATGACAGATTCTCGATGTTGACTTGTTTTAACAATTCCCATTGACTCTGATGGAATTTGAATCTCAAACCAAAGCCATCAGTTAGCTTATGAAATTTTCTTTTCTCCACATGTTGATCATTAAAAATAGAGTCCACCTGGGCGTCCGTTTTACTGCTCGCTGGTCCTGAAGGCCGAGACTTAATGCGAACTCGAGTTGTACTGAGCCTCCGGCTTGGCTTGGACGCCCTTGCTAGCCCCCCCATTCGCTCCGGTTGAAAAGCCGTTTCAACTTAACAAATCAACAATATTTTTTCTCACAAAAATCAGCCGTTTAAACAAAGTGTTTTGGCTTATCGGCCGGCTTATAAATTCTCTCCGAACATCTAAGATGGTGGCTAAAGAAGAAGATGTCCAAAAGCTTCTTTGGTGTCCTCTCCATCTCTTTGAGGCGTGCTCAATATCAAATTTGGCTCGTGGCCCTAATATCAAATTTGGGTCGTGGCTATCGTACGTACTCTCCTCCGTTCCCAAAAAGAATGACGTTTTAAACTTCTCTCCTATGACTGCCGGCAATTTTATAAATAATAAATGTTATCGATTAGTATCATAATTAATATCATCGGAAAGATCTTTAGATCTAGTTTTTTAATAAATTTATTTGAAAATATAAATATTACACATATTTTACGTTTGACCAAACTTCGCACGAACACCCAAAAACATCATCCTTTTTTTGACGGAGGGAGTAGTCTCCTATTCTCAGCACTCCTACAAGTTGGGACGAATGCCATCCACTGGGTCAGGCAAGCATGTAGCAGCAACCCCAAAATTCCCTGTTTGACTTGTTCCTCGACCCAGAATGCCTGCGGCCGCCTTTTACCAGTCTGAAGAACTGAGCCAATCCCATTCAAATCAAATACGACCAAGAATGCCTATTTCTGAGGTGAAACTTTCAGTTTACTGAATTCATGCGTACTCCATTGTCTTTAAAGTTCCAGATTTTTTCACTCTCTCCATCACATCAATTTTTAGTCATATGCATAGACCATTAAATGTAAGTAAAAAATAACTAATTATACAGTTTAATTGTAAATCATGAGATGAATCTTTTGAGCCTAGTTAGTCCACGATTGAACAATATTTGCCAAATACAAATAAAATGCCACAGTTGTAAATTTTTTCTAACTTTAGCAATCTAAACAAACGCTTATTATAGATAAGTAGTGAAATATAATTTTGTTTATTTTCAGTTTAGCTTTAATCAGTTTAGTTTTTATCTCAGTTGTGGTTCCTGGTGTTTTAGTAGCTGTTTTTGCTCTCTTTTTATCATAAGCTGGTATCCACAAGAAGTTTGTGTTAGATCAACCCTTTATTTGGTTTATACAAAATTAGGGTTTTTACCTCCTTAAAAAAAGATAAGTGTGCAATGAAATTTATTTTTATAATGAATAACTTAGAAGTATAAATATTAATAATATTTTCTATATAAATTTGGTTTTGTATAGTCTTTAAAATGTGAGTTGTCAAGTTATTTTGAGCCCAGAAGAGAATATATAGATAACAATAATTGCAAAAGGAATGTTGCAAGCCCTCCAAGCCAACTCCGTTTATAGATGAACGCTCGCCTCCCTCCCGGCGACTACTTGCCCGCTAAACTTCATTGAAAACTCCATTTCCCGGCTATCGAACGAGTCCCCACAGGAAAAATGCATTCACCGTCCGCGCTTTGCACTAACCACAGTGAAAACTGCGGCACTAACCCCAGGTTTTAACCCCAATCCAGTCAATTAGTGGCGACTAAAACAAAGTAATTAAGCCGCGGCGAAGCGTCCGCATCGATCCGGTCCGCGAGTTTCCGCCCCCACGCCCCACGCGCGCCCGCCCCGCTCCTTCCTCGAACTCCTCGCCGCCGGCCCTGCTCAACTCCGCCGACTCGCTTCGCTGTCCACCTCGCCCCTGTCTCCTGATACCCGATTCGCCTCGCTAGTCGCCGGCACGTCGCCGGCGGTCAGGTACTCGTCCCCACCTCCCGGCTCCCGCCACGAGCGCCGTCGAGCGAAGCCGTTCTTCGCCTGGCCGCGCGCCGCTGGCGCATCTGCCAGGCTCCTTCCGCCGGAGCACGTCGCGGCCAGTTGCTCTCCCGCGCTCCGTCTCCTCGATCGTCCTCCTCCACGGTCGCCGCGGCGGCCTTCGTCCTCCCGGAAGTGCAGATCCACACGGGGCTCGGATGCATTTCTCCTCTTTGCTGGTAAGGTAGCTCGCTCCGATGGATTGCTCCGAGGGCTAGTTCGGTAGTTCCGCCCTGGTCTTCCGTTTCTACGCTGCCAGCAGTCAAGTTCCAAGTCGTCGATGGACTGCGATTTGTTCGCTGCGTGGTGGAGCAGCAGCACCAGATTAGTCTCCAGGATTTTTCGGGGGTCAGCTGATGCGCCGGGGCCGTCGCCAATGAGGTCAGCCATACCGCTTCACCAGAAGCAGGCAGGGCTCGCTGCTAGCAAGCTGGGCGTGGGGACCTCGAAGAAGCACAGGGCTTTTGTCGCCAGCGATGAGCAGTGGTACAACAAGATTTTTGATCCGTCAAGCGACTTCATCTTGACATGGAACCGCATCTTCCTCTTCTCCTGCTTCGTCGCGCTATTTATAGACCCCCTCTACTTTTATGTGCCCAAGATCAGCTACGGCAGCCCCAAATTCTGCATCGGAACAGACACCCGTTTCGCCGTTGGCGTTACATTCTTCAGATCGATTGCTGATTTATTGTATGTTCTGCACATCATAATAAAGTTCAGAACAGCATATATCAACCCGAGCTCGACTCTGAGGGTGTTTGGAAGAGGAGATCTTGTCACAGACCCCAAGGAAATTGCGTGCAAATATATCAGATCTGACTTAGTTGTTGATGTGGCGGCTGCATTGCCTTTGCCACAGGTAACTTGATACTTCTATTGTTTTTTGTTCTTGTTAATTATAGCATGCTACTTATGACCCTTGCTGATATGCTGGTTTATCATGAGTATTTGCTATTCTTGATCTTATTTTAGGCAATTACTGTCTGCATACAACCAAACTACTAAAGCTCACCGGGCAGTTGCATGATACTATGCTAATAATTCTAGTTATATATGTTAAACTTGAACCTGGCATTATAATAACTCTATGCTGTTCTGATGCAATACAAATGGGCTGGGAGTCAGGCCCCTTTAACTCTTAAAAAACTTGTTATAGATATTTGTTAATGCTGCTTAGGTAACACTTCATACAATAATTACAACCTTTTCACGTTCTATCATACTGGCCTGATTATCTGAAACAAAGGCATTCCATAAAAGATCAGTCTTGCTAAATAGGCGTCAATTCAACTATGGTCTACAGTGAACTTCATTTTTTAAAAATGGGATTTAAGTGGCACTCTAAGATATATTGGAGCTTAAGAGATAAACCTTCATACAATGCAATTCTGGTGTGCATATAAAAATTGTGGATACGTGCATTATTTCTTTTGGAAATAGGTAACTGCATCCATTCCAATATGGTTTCACTAGTATCGTTGTTGCATCATTGCCAAACACATATCATTGTTTGTCCCATACTGTACTTTAGCTAAACTTTAACTTCCTATCGCTTCATATCTTTTTGTGTTCGAGTACTGAATATCATTTAAACATCACTTTCATGTTAGTCTGCCAGTTCATGAGCTTACTAGTTACTACAATTGGCTTTTTAAATATGAAACTCTTATTGTGTGTACACCATCTGTCTACTGAAAGCCTAGGGACTTTTTTGCTCCCTTTTAACAAAAGGCATTGCCCCTGCCATTTTTCTTTAAATCACCTAGTTTGTCCTAGTTCATTTTTATTCAGCTATGTAAGCCTTAGAAGCCAAAATATTAAAGAAAAAAAAAAACCATTTCTCTGTGTTCTCTTTTGGGAACTCTGCCATTTTTGATGGTCCCCCAAGTCCTGATGAAGGTTGGACAGGGCTTTTTTTTTTTGGCTTGGCGAACCAATGTAAACATAGCCGTGCATATGGACATGAATCCCACCCTCTGATTGTTATTATTTGTTTCCAGTTTGGACTGTACCTTTAACTTACACAGCTTCCTCTGTTTATGCAGATTATTGTCTGGTTTGTGATACCAGCCATAAAGTATTCCTCTGCTGAGCACAACAATAACATTCTGGTGCTCATAGTTCTTGCTCAGTATCTTCCAAGATTGTATCTTATATTCCCCTTAACATATGAAATTGTCAAAGCTACTGGAGTTGTCGCAAAGACTGCTTGGGAAGGAGCTGCATACAACATGGTGCTCTATCTGATAGCTAGTCATGTATGATATTCATATGCCTTAAGTGGTTTCATCGTTCCGTATCTTGTTGTAGCTAATTGTAAGATGTGATGCAAACTGTTCGTCTCTTGTTTCTCTTCTTTCAGGTGCTAGGTGCACTATGGTATCTGCTATCTGTTGATCGCCAGACATTCTGCTGGAAGACGAATTGCTTGAATGATACTGATTGCAATATGAAGTACCTAGATTGTGACACGGCACTGAATGCTACTTGGGCAAAGACAACTTTAGTCTTCAAAAACTGCAATGCTAGCAATACTACTATTGATTTTGATTTTGGCATGTTCCAGCCTGCATTGTCTAATCAAGCCCCTGCTCAAAGTTTTGCAATGAAGTATTTCTATTCCCTCTGGTGGGGGTTGCAGAATTTAAGGTATGCTTAGCAGGCATTTTCATAATTATGGTTCAGATTAAAGAGCCAGATGGAAACTTATTTTACGTGTTCCTTGTATAAACCAAATGTTGTTTAACACCACTTTATGGGTTGCCCAGCATCTGTGGAATGCAATATATCAGGTGAGGATCTCTGATCCTCCCCGTCTTTGACCTCAAAACACCACTGTATGGGTTGCGGACCTTGACAAGAACAACATATTGTCATGTGTTCAACAAAATGTTTGGATCTTACTCTTCATTTTGCAATTGCAAGTTCATGTTCAAGCTTTGAAAGTTCTACCTAATTCAGTAGTTCTTTAGTGTGTCTTCATTCTCATATTTTTTTTAACTTACTAGTTCTAAGTTAGTAACTTTATATATGTGTTTTTGCTGATATTGCTTTAATTTTTGAACAGCTGCTATGGTCAGACTCTTACTGTGAGTACCTATCTTGGTGAGACACTGTACTGTATATTCTTGGCGGTACTTGGTCTTGTCTTGTTTGCGCATTTGATTGGAAATGTGCAGGTACTTTTTATCCCTTAACTGCATGCTTTGCATTGTAGACATTTTTTTATACGTGAATCTTAATAATCATTTTGAAAAATGTATTATTTTGAACCTAATTTGGGATTTTCTATCTTACAACGCGATGATTATTGTCAAGACCTACCTGCAATCAATTACTGTGAGGGTTGAGGAATGGAGACTAAAGCAAAGAGATACTGAGGAATGGATGAGACATCGTCAACTTCCTTGTGAACTGCGGGAAAGGGTGAGACGATTTATCCAGTACAAGTGGCTTGCAACTAGGGGTGTGAACGAAGAGTCAATATTGCAAGCTCTGCCTGCAGACCTTCGACGTGACATTAAGCGCCACCTTTGCCTGGGTCTTGTTCGACGGGTAAATACTTTTACATGCCTTTGTCAATGTACACACAAAGTAAACTTTTGAAACTTCTATGCTTGTATTACGGATGATGGTTACCACCTCTTCATTTCTGCATATATCAAACTTTTCTATCACCATAATAATCATGAATTTATGTGGTTTTTTTTTGTGTGTGTCAAAAGTGAGCATCACAGTTTCAGTGCCGCGGGAGAAATTTTAGGTGATTTGCTTCTCATTTCTAGGACACAATTGTAGATAAGAAATGTCGATCATTGGGTTGTTATGGCCCTGTTTTCACCACTCTAATGTTGCTGACAATCCGCATTCATATTTTATAGCAATTCAAATATACACCCTCACCCTCTCCTCTGAAAAGGATTCCTCATAAATTTGCACTATATATTGCTTTATACATGATTGTGTGGTAATCATGCTTCGTATCACATTGTTGCAGGTTCCATTTTTCTCCCAGATGGATGATCAACTTCTTGATGCCATCTGTGAGCGTCTTGTATATCATCACTGTGCACAAAAGGCACATATATTGTCCGTGAAGGCGATCCAGTGACTGAGATGCTCTTCATCATCCGTGGAAAACTGGAAAGCTCCACAACAAATGGTGGCCGCACTGGCTTCTTCAATTCAATTACCCTGAAACCTGGTGATTTCTGTGGTGAGGAACTTCTTGGATGGGCTCTTGTCCCCAGGCCTACTACAAACTTGCCATCATCAACTCGGACAGTGAAGGCACTGATAGAAGTGGAGGCCTTTGCACTCCAGGCAGAGGATCTCAAGTTTGTTGCCAGCCAGTTCAGGCGGCTGCACAGCAAGAAGTTGCAGCACACTTTCCGGTACTACTCGCATCACTGGAGAACGTGGGCCTCATGCTTCATCCAAGCTGCGTGGAGACGGTACAAGCGGAGGAAGATGGCGAAGGACCTGAGTATGAGGGAGTCATTCAATTCTGTTAGATTAGATGAAGTGGATAACGAAGATGACGATTCTCAGCCCAAGAATAGTCTTGCTCTAAAATTCATAGCTAGGACTAGAAAAGTGCCTCAGAACATGAAGGAGTTGCCTAAGATAACGAAACCAGATGAGCCAGATTTCTCAGCTGAACCTGAAGACTAGAGTTGTGATTGCTTATGCTACGTACAGTGGTCATAGCTGACTATTGTGAATTAGTCCTATTTGGTTCGTGAAGGAGGTTACAGGCCAACTGGTTGCGGTGCATTGTGCTTCTGTTGATGGTGCCCTCTGTGGATGTGAGGAAGCAAACTCAATCTCAATCAAAAGCCTATCCGTGGTCCGTGGATGTGAGGAAGGTAACTCGAATCTCAATCAAAGCGTGATGAAGCTTCTGACGTATAGATTGAATGGTTGTAAGTTAACTGGTAGCTATGTTCATGTTGTATATTCAGATGTCTCTGTGCTTATAGATTTCTTGAAAAAGAAAAGAAAAAAAGAAGAATACATTGTTACATAGACAGATAACTTAAACATCTAACATCGAAAGGTGTGACTACGATGTTTATGACCGTGGAGGACTCTGTAAATTATGAAGCGTGCCTTCTGGCAAAATGTTAGTAGACTGCTCTGTCATGTACAAATGCATCTGCGGCTGCTTTTGAGCAGGGTCGTGCTGTAATGTATTCTTTTGTTAACTGTACAAACGTGGTGTTCCTGCGATATGTTATGGCTTATGCCCAGTACACGAAATTATATTACCATCAATAGTTGCCTGAGGTCAGGTCTGAGCATAGTGCAGCCTGTGCAGGCCTCTGCCCCTAACCGAGGACCTATTTTGTTCAGACCTTAATAATGTTGTTTGGTCCAGAAATAATCTCAGACATCTGATTTTGATTGGTTGTAATTGGATGGAGTTGCATGGGTTAGACAACTTTCAGCATTTATTTTTGAGAAAAACTAAATTTCAGCAGATGGACGCAAGTTCCTGGAGCGGGTGTGGACTTTGCGTTCCTCGGTCCATGCGCCTTTTACTCCGTAGCCATTTTCAGTTGCGTGTCCCAACTTTCTTCAGCCAGTCCAAGATGAAGAACCTCTTCTCTCTCGTCAAAAGAAAAAAGAAGCAAGAAAGAATCACTAGAGCCTAGTGGCTGCTGCTGGAGGCAAGCGTGGGGACTGGGGACCCGCAGAATCCAGGACCTCGTCGGACGCTGACGGCACGCATCTCAGGCGGACCTATATACAGCTCTGATTCTGAAATGGAGGCGAGGTGAGGAAGAGGAAGGCAGGAGCAGCCCGCCATGTGGATGTGGGCATGCTGCTGCGGTGCTGGTGCTGCTCTGCACGACTCCGGTGCGATGGCCATGCCTAGTCGATCGCCGGCGCCACTATTGCTTCGTCGTTTCTGCAGTAGCTTTCTCTCCTCTTCTTCCTCTCTCAAGAAAAACAAAAGAATATATAAATCCGTTGTCTGTTCATATCATTTGGTACGCTAACCAAGTCCATTATTTTCTACAAAAATATATTGACATTTTGCTGCATAATTAATTTTATAGATCAATATTAAAAAATATTATTATAGTTAACATAGTTGAGATGTATAGTTATTTTGACGAGTAATAAAGTTAGTAAACAAACAGACAAACAACTCACCACCTTGAGATGACACAACTCAAGCAGCAACTACAAGAACCACGTGCATGTTACTCATGCCATGTGGCCTTTGATCACGACAATTGTAAGCACCTCCATCCTTAAAAAACTACAATTTTATGTTTAGAAGAAGTCAAACTTTTTTAAAATTTTGTTCAAGTTGCTAGAAAACAATGTCAACATTTATATTTTTAAATAAATATAATATAAAAAATAAATTTCATACAATTAATTTAATGATATTCACTTGGTGTTGAAATATTATTTCTGTTTATATACATTATTAAGTTCCTTCTTTGGATCTCATGGTCTTTAAACCACTTTAGCTCTTAGGGCTCCAAATAAGAGGTTTAAACTTCGAAACTATCATGTAATTGGGTCGATGAACCTCCTAAGAGTATCCTAGGAGCCTTGGTGAACGATGTAATCATGTTCGAAGATCAATAAAGTGCGCCGAATGGCTTAAAAATTATACATGTGACCTAATAAAGTGGTTTAAAGTTTTAGTCCTTAACTTTAGCCAACTAAACTTTATTCTCTCTATCCCATAAAAATGTTATTCTCGCTTTAAAAAAAAGGTCAAACATCATTAACCTTGACAAAAAAATATAAGAAAATATTAACATTATGTATAATTAGTATCATAATCTTTGAATATATTTTCTAAAAAAAAATAGTTAGAGATAATTTTTGCGAATGGCTATGGTCATTTTGTGCTACTTGTGCGGACAAGCCAAGGTTTACTGCTTTAGTTGCTCACAAGCTAGGCTAGCGTGCATCCACATCAACAGCATTGCAAATGGCTCTTTCGATCAGACTCAATGTTTTTTTTTATTGATCTAGTCAAAGTTAAAAAAGTTTCACCAATACAAATATCAGCGACACCCTTTTCTAAGACCAAGAAAGTCGAACAGGGTCCAGTTAGATTAAAATTGTTTGATTGCTCGGAAATGAGAGTTATAATTTTTATTTTGGATGTAGGGATTCTTGCTACAGCTGCGGCCATGCATGTTCGCAGGGACCCATGTAAGTATATTCTGAAAGGAGGTTGAGGATTCTTGCTTCACTCTACTCCCATCTGTGTGACTACTGACTATATACCATAGCTTAGCTGTTGCATGCTAATTCATTGGCGCGACGATACAGTAGGCAGCTGGGCACATGCCATCCCGACACCTTTTCCATATATCCGTCTCCCCAATACGCCGCGCGTACTTTGTCACGTAGCCGGAAAGTCGCCCTGTCCGTCCGTTCGATCGTCTGGATTGCCTTTTCTCCTCCCCCTCCCTCCCTGTCCCTGGGCGGAAAAAAAATTGCGTGCATACACCATGGGCGGCGGCGTCGTCGTCCAGCATCAACATGCACGTTACGTGCCCACTAAAGTTGAGAGATATATTTAAAAATGGTTGGCAATTGCAAGCAAGCACGTCCGGCTCATCAGTGACCATTGTTCTATGCTCCCTCCTCCGTTTCTAAATATTTATCATTTTTTCACAACAAACAATTTTAATTAATCATATATTAAAAGGTATTAATATTTATGGTGCATAATTAGTATCGTTAGAAAAAATTTTAAATCTATTTTTAATAAATTTATTTTTAGATATAAATAGTAGACGTATTTATTATAAATTGAGTTAAACTTCAACAGCGATCGGAGGGAGTAGTACGTATATATAACTAACTCATGTGTGGTTTCATAAAAAAACTAACTCATGTGTGCACATCCGGCCCAGTCATCATGTACACGTAGCTAGCTCGATCCTGCCCCCCCCTCACCCATACTCTCTGTCCCATGGACTTTGTCGTTCAGCCGGCGCATGCACGCTTTCCGGACGACGTTCTCCATGGGACGGAGGGTCTTCCAGGCAAGCACGTAGAGCGAACGAACGGTCTTGTCAAGCGTAGAGCCAGCCAGCCAGGGAAATAATTGCTAGCGTATCCATATGTATGGTCCTTTTTATTTGTCGTGCACGCCAGGCCGGCCTCTACAGGTTGCAACGCCTTCTTCTGGTCGAGCATCTCAGCATCCAGCGGCCCATCACTTATTACACCTGCTCCGGGCCGATCGGTCCAGTGGTGCATGCACACATCCCATTCCCATCGATGTACTATAGCCAACACGAACGAGCTAGCTCTGGCAGTGGTAGCTCTATTTTACATATATATACTACATGTGGATATACATATCATGCATCATATGGTCAGTGGCAATAAATATAATTATCTCTGGAAAGAACAATTTGCATATGTGTATATATAGGCTCTCGTTGATCTTACCTACTCTCGTCCAATGCACACCCAACCCGTGGTGAAGATAGGACAAAGAAATAGACAGATGTGTGCAATGCGCTCATACGTTGATCCTTTATCACCTATCATGCATGCTGTCTCCTCAAATCATCAAATATACAATACAGCTCAAAATTAGTAGTACTACTTACGAATTGCATTTGATTATTTTATTTAGGGAATAATTTATTTTCTGCCACCATAATTTATTTCTCAAACCAAACACACCCTACCTAGAATGACACGTTATTTTAAATTTAGTCACTTACTCCCTCCGTCCCTTTTTTTATTTGTCGCCGTTATTTTGCCTGCAATTTTAATAAATAATAAATATTATCGATTAGTATCATAATTAATATCATCGGAAAGATCTTTGGATCTAGTTTTTTTAACAAAATTATTTGGAGATATAAATATTGTACGTATTTTCTATAAATCAAGTCAAACTTGTGGCACGCATCCCACGGCGACAAATAAAAAGGGACGGAGAGAGTATGCTTCATTCGGATCGGTGCGTGGAGACTTCGAGAGTATTTTATCTTTTTCCTACTACTCCTATACAGATAGGGAGTAAAGATGTGCTTGTTAAGGCTTCTTTTTAGCTTCTTTGGAGGAGTTCTACTAAACGGTTTAAGAAGAAGAATTGTTTGAAGCCATATTTCAATAAAAACATAAAAGAGTCAGAGCAATTTAGTGACTCCTCCAAAACAGCTCCGGTTTCTTCGAAGCAGCCCTCCGAAACACACGTCCCGACCCTTATCTGAACACCTTGGCCAGCAGGCTTGCCTTTTGGCCTATGAATTTCAGCCATTATTGTATTTTTCCTTTCTTTTGGTTCATGAAACTTTTGGTTCTACGATTTTTTGTGCATCCATGCAAGCATGCGTCATGCATGATGAAACTTTCTTTGGCAGTTTATACAGCTCACTCATTCACTCTGCATGCCAACCTAGTACAGTACAGTGAAAACTTGACTCTGCATTGCGTGTCAATTTACGAGCATGCAGCTTCAGCAGAGGTGATCCAGAAAACACCCAAATGCAAGTACACCGCCAGCGCCAGGTCAGCGAGCCCCCACCAGCCTCGCCCGGGCCCTCACGTCAGCCTCTCCCCCGCGCGCGTCCAGTAGAGGCGTAGAGCCAACTGGCTGCTCCGAGCAGCTCGCAGCCTCGCCGCGCGCGTGTGCGCGCTTCCCTATATTTCGGCGCCGCCCCCTCCTTCTCCCCCGCCGCCGCACCTGCACCGCGCCTAAAACCATTCCCAGCCGTCTTCCGATCCTCCTCGTCTCCAAGCGAGTTCGTTTCACCCCTCCAAACCCGGGGCATTAACACGCGCGTGAGGTAGGGCGAGATGGCGGCGGCAGCGGAGTGGGAGGAGGAGCGTTCCGTGATGCAGGCGGAGGAGGAGGACGGAGACATCGAGGACGTCCCGCCGCCACCGCTACTAGGCAGCAAGAACGGCAGCGAGGACGAGGACGAGGCGGAGGCGGGCTCGTTGAACTCCCAGCGGTGGCCGCGGAGCTTCCGGTACGTCCGCGCGCGGTGCATTCCCTACGATCTTGTTCCGAAACGATTAAACGATCTTGTGTTCACATGTGACATGTCGTTGATTTTCCAACCCCCCTAGGGAAGCGACTGACACCTACACCATTGCTGCGTCTCCGGGCTTCGCTCACCTCGGCGGCGGTGACTGCAGTGGCCTGGGCTCTGACCTGAAGCTGCCTCTTCTGTCGGACGAGCCAAAGGGGAAGCAAGATTCAGCCAAGAACCTGCTGCTAGCAGAACCAGAGCCCTTCGGTTCAGTTCTAAGTGTAGGTGATGGGAAATTCTCAGATAGTTTGCAACAAGCGGCAACAGCCCCAGTCACTCCGGGATGTAATCTGACGCAAACCGTGTTCAATGGTACAGTTCTGCCCTTGCAATTTACTGTAACTGAAATGGCACTTACTGAATCTTCCTAGGAATTGGAATTGGACGTGTCTCATGTTTTGCCTTGTCGTTGGCAGGGGTGAACGTGCTTGCTGGCATTGGCATTTTCTCTGCTCCCTACACGATTCGTGAGGCCGGATGGGCCAGCCTTGTGGTTCTAGCTTTTTTCGCTGTGGTTTGCTGCTACACTGGAGTTCTCCTCAAGTATTGCTTTGAGAGCAAAGATGGTGTGAAAACTTTCCCAGACATTGGGGAGGCTGCCTTTGGAAGGATCGGTCGGCTTCTTATTTCAGTAAGTTCTGGTTCTGTACTTCTGTTTATTTCAATTTACGTATTTCACAAAATTTATAGATAGTTTTTGAGAACTCATTTTAAATTCAGGTAAAAAACACATCATTAGTTTCTACATCCCCTTCATGACTCTGACCATTTAATCTTTGTGTTTTCTCTGTGCAGGTAGTTCTGTATACCGAGCTCTATGTAAGAAACCCATTTTTCCCGGCTTATACTTTGCATAATTTTTTTTTATTGCTGTGCTGGTGGACAAACACAGGACGACTCTTTTCACATTCGAGTTATCGATGTTTTTTAACTGCAGTCCTTTTGTGTGGAGTTCATTATTTTGGAGGGTGATAATCTGGCGTCAATTTTCACGAGCACCACTTTCGATTGGAATGGGATTCATGCCGATGGGAGGCACTTCTTTGGAGTTTTATTTGCTCTTGTTGTCTTGCCTAGCGTGTGGTTGCGAGATCTTCGAGTAATATCTTACCTTTCAGGTCTCGCTGCTCTCATCCAACTTCATTTTTCTATATTTCGTCATTCATATTATTACTGATTGATTGATATATTTAATTATTCCTTCAGCGGGTGGTGTGTTTGCAACTCTTCTGGTTTTCCTATCTGTTGGTTTAGTTGGTGCTACTGGCAATGTAGGGTTCCATATGGCAGGAAAAGTAGTGAAGTGGGATGGTATACCATTTGCAATTGGTATTTATGGTTTTTGCTATGCTGGGCACTCAGTATTTCCAAATATCTATCAGTCAATGTCCGATCGCACAAAATTCAACAGGGCACTCTACATATGGTAGGTAGTTACTATCGAGCTGCATTGTGATGGGAGTAACTTTGGTGTTCAGTGATGGCTTTTCTCATTGTTATGTCTAATTGCGCTGTTCAGTTTTGCAATATGCACAGCAATTTATGGCGCAATAGCTGTTATCGGATACCTCATGTTTGGAGATAAGACTTTGTCACAAATAACTTTGAACCTTCCAAAAGATTCATTTGCATCAAAAGTTGCACTCTGGACCACGGTAACTATTTTTTGTTGGTTGCTCTGATTCAATTAGCTGAGAGCCCTCTGTGTTCCTTCATATATATACCCTCATTGTGCCATTTTTGTGTTTCAGGTGATAATTCCTTTCACAAAGTATCCTTACACATCTTAATTATGAATTCAGAAGCTCGAGGGTTTCATGACTGCATTGTGTTTCTGAAATTGTCTGACTCCTTTAAGGGCATCCTTAACCACTTGCAGATATTCTTTGGTGATAAACCCATTGGCTCGGGTATAGAAGAATTGCGTCCAGCAGGGTTTCTGACAGATAGAGTCTTCTCTGTTACACTGCGGACTACCCTTGTTGCATCAACCATATGCATTGCCTTTCTCCTGCCATTCTTTGGTATGTAACTGACCCATTATGCTTAGATGTGGAGTCCTGTCTGCATCTGTTGTTCTGTTGTTATCAACAATTTTTTTTATGTTCAACCCTGTTTTATCTCATATTAAAACAAAGCCACCTTTGATGTTCAGAAATTTTCAGAAAACATGTTTGCTTTTTAATTTTCAGAAACAGCTCAATCTTTATTTGCTCACCTTGAGCAGGTTCAGAAGCTATAGAGGAAAAAAATGATTCTCTTGCTGTTAATGAAGCATATATACAAGAATTTTACGGTTATTAGGCAGTGGAACAACTTCTAAAAAATAAACAGAAGACCTATGCATCTTCATCTTTTTTTTTTTCTTGGTTTATTGTCGATTAATAACATGTGATTCTGAGTTGTATTACACATCCAGGTCTTGTGATGGCTCTCATTGGATCTCTTCTTAGTATACTCGTGGTATGTTGCTTCTCTTCAGTTTCACTAGTCTGGTCACGGTAGTATAGTTTGGGTACCAATTCTTTCTCCCGAAATAAGACCTTAATAATGGTCATGCTAGTATAATAAAACAAAATGAATGAAAACAAAGCTGTCAAGTCAAAAATAGCTCTTACTGAAACAAAGCTTAGCTACTAGATTCTAAAGCCTGGTTCTACATAATATTTTTTATAGAAAAAACGAAGGGGCCTATATATATCTGATGAAAAACAAAGTGATAACTAACTGAAGGAACACGTCATATCCCGTATGGTTGCCTATCATTTTACTTATCTGATGAAAAACAAAGTGATAACTAACTGAAGGAACACGTCATATCCCGTATGGTTGCCTATCATTTTACTTTCTCCATATCCTATGCCAGCAGCAGTCTTGCTCTTATCATTGCATCTGCATGATTGATTGCCTACCATTTTCAGGCGCTCATAATGCCCGCCCTGTGCTTCCTGAAGATCGCTCGGAATAAGGCGACACGCTTGCAGGTAAACACTGGGTCTCTCTCTCTCAAGACAGTACATGTACACAACGTCGTTCACACTCCAGATCCAGACTGACACCTGCTGGTTATTTGTCACTCTAATCCGTCGCCGCCACCGAAGGTCATCGCAAGCGTCATGACCGTGGTTCTGGGAGCCGTCTGCGCGGTTCTTGGGACGTACAACTCCATCGCCAAGATAGCCGATAGCTACTACTCCTAGCTAGCAAGTGTCCAGGACCATGGTCTGCTATGGCCGCCATGGGCATAGCCAGGCCGCCGCGCCTGCACAGGGCGCCATCGTGCCCTGTGTCTAGGCCTCCCTTGTATGTACTGCACCGTGCATGCACAAGCAAGTGCTAACTGATGTATTCGGTCTGTCCGTGAACCGTCCCGGCCTGTACAGGGTACCATCGTGCCCTGTCGTCGGTCTGCAATAAGAGGGCACCTCTGTGCGATGCGTGACTGTGTTTTATGAAGACTTGGTGTTTCTGCTCGCATTTCCATGAATTGTTGTTTCTGCCATGGCCCGCGAGGCCGGGACCGAGCCGTGCCGGCGGACGGGCGTGACCGATGAGGATGAGGTAGTTTGGGCGTCGCCGGCCCACCACGATTCAGTTCTTACAACCTGTCAAAGCGAGCTCGCATGGACTTCCCACTTGGGTGACACGACACCAAGACTACAACACTTCGGCAAGGAAGTGCAAAATTTTAGTTCATCTGATCTGCTAGCATATATAAAAACACTCACAGGAGTGAGCTGATGAGAACCTAACAAAAACACAGTAGGCATTGCTGAATTTAGATGCTGCCACTGATTCCAGGAAAAAAAAAACATATGGACCTTTTCTTCAATCATCCATTCAATTCAACAATGCCCACAAAGGCACCAACTTCCTTTTGCCTATTTGCTAAAACGATTTAATTGCAACTCCAGATAGCTATAAGCTACCATCAAGGAGAAACACCATACTTTCCCTTCTCCAAACGGCGGAAAAGGAACCTCCCCGTCGAACCCTCTCACAAGTCAGAACAGCGCGGGTGAACCTAGAACAAGCACAGTTCACATTGCGAACACAAGGTTTATACTTGTGGTTCAGTTGTGATGATGAGTGATTGATTCAACTACTAGCATCTCGGATGGGGTGCTACTGACGGTGGTGAAAGCCACGAGTTCCACATGTGCCTTGGTTTGTGTTGTGCAGGTGTCGAGCATGGAGGCGGTGGCCGGGCGGCGAGGTGAAGGTCAAGTGATGGCGGGCCGCGCCGAATGGACCGGAAGCGGTGAAAGGGCGGACGATCGAGACTTGGGCCGAGGGACCCGGAATCGCCGAGGCGGGATCGTGTTGCTGGCATTTGGCCGACAAAGCGCAAGGACATGGGCGGTTTGTTGGTTTGGGCCTCAAAACCAACGGAGGCGGGTTTCGGTGGTTTGGGCCTCAAAACCACCGGCGGGTTTTAAGGTTGAGCCTCAAAACCACGGGCGGAGGTCCCGGAGCGGACGGACGGCACGTGGCGGCATCGGGGAGTTCGCGTCGGCGGCTACCGGTGAGAAGGCGCGGTGGCCGTCGGATCAAAGATTGCATCAAGTCGGTTCGAGTTGGACCGCAATGTCCCTAGGGCTAGGCGGTTTGCTCGGAGTTGTATCGAGGGGCAAAAAAGCGGAAAATGAAATAAGCCCAGTCGACAAGTAAGGTGGAGGGAGCTCCATCTCCCTCACCTCTCCCATTTTGCATTTTTCTTCATCCTTTCTAGGGTTTCCCTCTTCTAGGTGCTAAGTGAGAGAGAGGTCCACTGATTTTTGCAATTAGTGTAAGAACCAAGTTTACTCATGGGAAAGGAGGTCCCGAATCCTCCTTGTTTCCTCGTTGGGTCAGATTGATGTGTTGATTCGCGTTTTGATTGGTGTTCTTCGCGTTCTTCGTTTTCCCTCTTCTCCCCCGTTTGTTCCCGAGTTGATTTCTCGAGCTATGGTTGATCATTTTGCGCACCGTTTGTTGCTGCTCGATCCTTGCTTGTAGGAGAACACTTCCACCGAAGGGTTTCCTCCAATTTGTCCCGTGCAAGGAGATCGAAGCGATTCTTGGTGACGCCTTGTTTTTGCTCGTTTTCTTCGTCCCCTTTGTGATTCCCGTTGATTCGTCCAATCTCAAGCTATGATCTCTTAGAGGGAGCTTCTCCACTGCCTTGGGAACACACGGTTCAAATTTGGGTGCGATTGGTTGAGATTTGGAGGAGATCGGGGCGGATTGAAGATCATGGCGATTTTCGTTCTTGGTGTTCTTGTCTTTGAAGCCCGTCTTTGAACCTCGGCACTTGAGGTGCTTGAGCCTCGGCGGTCTATAGCGTTTTTACGTCGAAGTTCGAGAAGTGCTGAACCTCGGCACTAGAGGTCTTGAGCCTCGGCCGTCTGTAGGCGTTTTTTTGTCATGCGAGTGCATTTCTGCTTGAACCTCAAAGACCGAACCGAAACCTCGAGGTGCATTGCGGTTTTTTCGGTCTTGAGGAGTTCTTTGTTTTAAACGGCTTTTCGTTGCCTTGAGTGTTTATTTGTGTTCCCGGGGACTACCGGAGAACATCCAATCACTTGTTGACTCGAGAACTACTCACGTGTGAGTTTTGGGTTTTTGGAGGGTCGATTGGGACGGTGGCCATTCGAAAGAAATTTTGATCGGCTCTCATTCACCCCCCCCCGGTCGCCGTATTCGGTCCTTCAATTGGTATCGAGGCGGGTTAAGGATCATTCCACCTTAACCGGTTCTTGATCCGCAGAAGGCGACATGGCTCGTGGTTCAGGGAAGCCACCGTTTTTCGATGGAACCAATTACCCGTACTGGAAGATTCGGATGTCCGCATATCTCCGAGTCTCGGTGCGAGGGTATGGGAAATTTGTGAGAATGAGGCTTACGTTGTTCTCCCCGCTCGTGTTGGTCGGGGAGCAAATGGAACAACACGATGCCAATAGCGAGGCACGTAATGCTCTCTTCTCGAGTCTTTCCTCGAAGTCCGAGTTTGAGCGTGTCGGACACTTGACTACTTGCTAGAGATGCAGGTGAAGCTACAGAGCTATCACGAGGGGACTCCCCAAATTAAGACCGACTCTTTTGACACATACAAACAGGGGAGTATGAGAGTTTCCGGCGGCTTGATGGCGAGACCATCGATTCTATGTTCTCACGCTTTCGGACCCTTGTCAACAAGATGCGTGCGAACAAGCCAAACCTGCCCTATGACGATCATGAGAGAGCTTTGAAGTTGTTACATGCTCTTGATCGGAGGGTTTGGGATGCGAAGGTGCAAGCTCTTCTCGAGTCGCGAGAACTACGAGACCCTCACGGTGTGGACGAGCTCTTGACAAAGCGAAGTCCGGTGAGATCGACCACCGATCCAGGCCAAACTTCACAACCCCTCTTTCCGACTATGGCGCTGTGTCGGTAATACGGTGTCACTAGTTCTTCACTAACCCCTCCTCTGCGATGTTTGCCTTGTCTTCATTGATCACAAAGGATGAGGAGCAGGTTGGACGTGCTTTCGAGGCGATGAGCTGGCCCTCGTCATCGGCCCGGTTCTCGCGGTTCCACAACAACCGCTTGAATCGTCGGCGAGGTGGACCGAAGGATGGATGCTATGGATGCGGCGACCCCGACCACTTCGTCGCCAAGCTGTCCCAAGCGAAACAAGCACTCCTTCGGCAAGTCCACCTCCGACAAGCACAAGGAGAAGCGCGAGTACACCTCCGGCAAGTACAAGTCCAAGGGAGGCTTTGACAAGGAAGCGATGAAGCGCAAGTTCGTGAAGAAGTTCAAGGCAAGAGAGCGCCTTCCTCGCCTCCCTCGGCGACCTCGACTCCGACAACGAGCATGCTTCCTCCTCTTCGAGCGACGGCGAGTCCGAGAGGAAGGTCAAGGACAAGCTGAACGGACTCCGCTTCCTCGCCGACTCCACCCACGGAGGCTTACGCACCATGGCACTTGGTGACGAGGTGGAGAGCGGCAACGGCGATGCTCCCGACGACGACGACGGCGACCCATCTAAGGTATCACCTTCCGTCGATGCTCTTGTCGGCGAGGTTGATGACTTGACTGCCACTTTGCTTCGTCAAGATAAGTTGCTTAAGCATGCTTGCTAGGGATAGAAAAGAGTACAAGGCTAAGCTAGAAGATGCGCTTAAGGAGCTTGAGCTAGTTAAGAACACTCCCATAGTGTCCGACGAGCCGTAGTGTGAGTTTTGTAGCGTTTACATGGCTGATCTTGCTAGTCTGCAGGTCAAAATGCAAGCTAAGTTGGTTGATGATTTTGATAGTGTGCATGCTTCACTGTTACATTTGAGTGCGTGCAAGTCTTGCTCGGACTTGCAATCTGAGTTGGCGAGAGAAGAATGCCAAACTTGCTTTGTTTGAAAAGGCCAACTCGAGATAGCACTAGTGTGGCTAAATGTGCTCTTTGTGAGGGTTTAGAGCTTGAACTTGCAAATTGTCGGCATGACAAGGTGCGTACCGAGGAGGAAAAACACATACCTTCGGACCATCTTGAGTTGGGTGTCTTGCGGTGAGCCGCAGCTTGGCATGATGGTCAACCAATTCGGGGGGAATTGGTGGACCGGGATTAGGCTTTGCTTTAGGTGGGAAGGGTGATGATCTTTATGGCAAAGTTGGTGAGTTTAGTGGTGTGCCTCCGAGTGAAAAACCTTCCACTACTCCCAAGCTACTCAAAATCACTCCACCTAAGCCACTTGTGCCTCCCACCAAAGATGGAGTGTATAAGAACCTCCAAGAGCTCCACCCCAGAAACAAGTGTGGATTCCAAAACCGAACCACCTAAGAAACCCACTTGACACACTCCCTTCCATCTCTGAGGAACCCCTTCCCAAAGTCAAGCCACCTCCAAGAGTGAACCATACCCACAAGAAAGTGAGCCAAACACCTAAGAGAGAGGTGTACCATTGTGAGTATTGTCATAGGGATGGTCACTTGGTTGAGTTTTTACTTTAGGGAAGAGAGATGAGAAGCGTGAGTTTGAGTTGAACAACCGGAACATGTACCGTCCTCCCCATGGCGTACATGTACCGCCTGTTCGAGGCGCACTACTAGGCCTAGAGGTGCAATGCCTCAAGGTGCTAGGCCTCGGGTTGCGAGACCACGTGGTGGTGGGTGCACGGCGGGTTCAGTCGTGGTCAATATGACTATGAACCTCACGGCGGTGCTTTTGAGTCCCACGGCTCTAGCGGACCACGTTTTCCCTCTCGTGGTGATCGCTTTCCTCAAATGGGATATGGCATGTTTGGTGTTTTTCCTAACACTTTTTCAGGGCAAATGATGCATCACCGGTATCCTTCTCGGTTTACTAACCCCGATGGTGTACCATTTGCTCATCCTATGTCTTTCTATTGATGTAGGATGGAGGCTTGGAGAACACATGGCTCATTGATTCCGGATGTTCGCGCCACATGACCGGAAGTTCTAAATGGTTCTCCGGCCCTCGACCCCGTGCCCACAAAGAGTACATCACATTCGGGGATAATAGTAGAGGTAAAGTGGTCTCTCGTGGAACCATTCGGGTTAACGAGCTTTTGTTCTCAAGGATGTTGCTTTGGTCTCGAACTTGCATTTTAATTTGCTCTCTTTTCGCAACTCCTTGAGGATGGCTTTGAAGTGCGCTTTAAACATGGTTTTTTCTCGAGTTCTCGATTCTCAGGGAGATCTTGTTTGTCGGATCGTCCCATTTGGCCGTGTCTTTCGAGCTGATTTTTCTCACTCTTTTGGCTCTTCCCGCTGTTTGGTGGCCGGATCCTCTTCTGAGCTTTGGAAGTGGCATAGGAGACTTGGTCATTTGAGCTTTGACCTTCTTTCTAGGTTGAGCTCACTTGGTTTAATCCAAGGATTGCCCAAGTTGAAATTTGAGAAGGATCTTGTTTGCCACCCTTGTCGTCATGGAAAGATGGTAGCCGCTTCTCACTCACCTGTGAATCAAATCATGACCAAGGAACCCGGCGAGCTACTTCACATGGACACAGTTGGTCCAGCTCGGGTTCGGTCAGAAGGTGGGAAGTGGTATGTGCTAGTGATTGTGGATGACTTTTCGAGATACTCTTGGGTGTTTTTCATGGAGAGTAAGGATGAGGCTTTTTCACATGCTCGAGATTTGATTCTTCGGTTGAGAAATGAGTTCCCTAAGAATGCCATGAGAGCTATTCGTAGTGACAATGGCACAGAGTTCAAGAATACTCATTTTGAAACCTTTTGCAAGTCTTTGGGTCTTGAGCACCAGTTTTCCTCACCTTATGTTCCGCAACAGAATGGCATTGTTGAGCGCAAAAATCGGACCCTTGTTGAAATGGCCAGGACGATGCTCGATGAGCATAGGACTCCTAGGAGGTTTTGGGCCGAAGCAATCAACACTGCTTGTCATGTTTCCAATCGTATCTTTCTCCGTGCTTTTACTACGAAGAAAACTTCTTATGAGTTGCGATTTGGGAGGTTACCCAAGGTGAGTCATTTCAGGGTGTTTGGGTGTAAGTGCTTCATCTTGAAACAAGGTAATTTAGACAAGTTTGAGTCCAGGTCTTCCGACGGTATCTTTCTTGGTTATGCTTTGCATTCTAGAGCTTATCGAGTACTTAACCTTGAAACTAACCGTGTTGTGGAGACCTGTGAGGTCACATTCGATGAAACTATGCCTTGTACAACCCCTGTCTTTGAGCGTGCAGGTGATGAAGAGCTTGGAGAAAGCATTTTTGTGGAGGAGGAGCAGGACGATGCCGATTGGGGTGATCCCGAGCCGACTCCACCGGCTGCCCCTATCGAGCCTGCGACGACTACTTCAGCTCACGGTCCGGACCCATCTACTTCCACTTCTTGGGCACCGTTCGAGCAGCTTCCTCGGCCGGCCGCACCTGAGGAGGCAGGCACCGTTGTTGTTGGGGGAGGCGACTTCTTCGAGAGAGGCTCCACGACACATTCAGCGTCGTCACCCCCTCGAGCGATGATCGGTGACATTGACCCGGCGAGTCACGCGGTCCAGTCGTATCACATCTCTCACTTTGCTCATTCTGCATTTGTAGCTTCTTTTGAGCCCCGAGATGTTGGACATGCTTTATCGATCCCTGATTGGGTTAATGCCATGCATGAGGAGTTAGAAAACTTTGAGAGAAACCAAGTCTGGGTCTTAGTTCCTCCACCTCCGTATCATTCTATAGGTACAAAGTGGGTGTTTAAGAACAAGCAGTGAAGATGGGGTGGTTGTTAGGAATAAGGCTAGGCTTGTTGCTCGGGGGTATTGCCGAAAAGGGGGATAGACTTTGAGGAAACCTTTGCTCCTGTGGCTCGCTTAGAGGCTATCCGCATTCATTAGCGTTCATTTCTTTAAGGCTTTAAGTTGTTTCAGATGGATGTCAAGAGCGCTTTTACTGAATGGGTACATAGAGGAGGAAGTGTATGTTAGGCAGCCCCCGGGCTTTGAAAATCCCAAGTATCCTAACCATGTCTTCAAGTTGCACAAAGCTTTATATGGTCTTAAGCAAGCCCCTAGGCGTGGTATGAGAGGCTGAAAACCTTTTTGCTTAAGAAGGGGTTTAGGATGGGATCGGTAGATAAGACTTTGTTTCTCCTCAAGCAAGGCAATGACATCCTTTTGGTTCAGATTTACGTGGATGATATCATCTTCGGTGGTTCTTCTCACGCTTTGAATGCCAAGTTTGCGAGTTTATGAGCGGGGGGAGTTTGAGATGAGCTTGATAGGCGAGTTGACTTTCTTCCTCGGCCTACAAATCAAGCAAACACGGGATGGGACGTTCGTGCATCAAGGCAAGTACACAAAGGGCGTCCCGAAAAGTTTGACATGGGCGAGGCCAAGCCTCTTTTCGGCGCCCATGTCGACTACGACGACCCCTCGGCGCCCGAGGATGAAGAAGCGATCGATCGGAAGAGTACCGAAGTATGATCGGGTCGTTGATGTACCGACGGCGACAAGACCCGACATCCGGTTTGTTTGTGTGCCTACGTGCACGCCAAAGGGCGTCGCCACAAGCACCTCTCACCGTCGAGGCGGTGAAACACATCATGAGGTACCTCCGCTTCACTCCCCGAGTTTGGACTTTGGTACTACTGCTTCTTCCTCGCTCTCTCTTTGCGGTTATTCGGATGTCTGATTTTCTTGTTGGCCGCCGCTTAGATAGGAAGTCCACGTCGGGGACTTGTCGGTTTTGGGTTCCCTTGTGTCTTGGTCATCCCGTAGCGCTAGCATTGCACAATCCACTACACAGCTGAGTATGTCATTTCGCTGCCGCTTGTTGTTATCACCGCTTTGGATGATAGCCACCCTACGTGATTTTGGTCTTGAGTTCTCTAGAGTGCCCTTCTTGTGTGATAGTACTAGTGCCATCGGTGTTGCTAAGAACCCGGTACTTCACTCTAAGACCAAGCACATAGATGTTCGCTTTCACTTTCTCCGTGATCATCAAGAGAAAGGCGACATTGAGTTGCATCACGTAGCCACCCGGGATCGGCTTGCGGATCTTCTCACTAAGCCCCTCGATCAAGCGACTTTTGCTCGCTTGCGAGGAGAATCGGGTGTGTGTTTCCCTTTTTAGAGGAGGGAAGCACTTTGTTTGTTGTACACTAGTTTTAGTTTCTTTTGTAGTCTAGGTTTTGATTTGTCTTTGTATGATAGTGCATTTGCATTGCATTTTGCGATATACTTGTATTTTGAGCTTCATGTATATAACATTTAGAATGAAACTATGCTCTTGTTAGTATGCCTTGTGAGTACTTTATGGTGCTTGTCGGCTTAGGCTCTTATTGATCATCTGGTATATGTTATGAGTTGAGCATGATTTTCTAATGTGAACTTGATTAAGCTTTTTGAAATCAAAAAATGTTCACCGCTTGAGATGGTACCTAGCATGTGTAGGATGTTGAGATCCCTTTATGCTATCTTGTATATGCTAGGTTGCTATGTCTCATGCTTTGAGTCATTCACTTGCTTAGACACTTTACTTGTGCTAAAATTTAATAACTAAGCTAAGTGAGATGAAAAGATCGAGATGGGTCATATTGTCCCACATCAAGGTATCGAGACGCTTCCAATTGCACATTTGGATGAACTTGAGCCTTGTAGTGGATGACCAAGCCATTGCTTTAAGCTCCCGATTGTCTTTTGACATAGGCTCCGCTTGGTTGAAAAGTTAGGCTTGACAATACAGATAACCTCTCGCACACACATGTTTTGACTAATTCTTGTGCTAAGCCGCAAACTCGATAAAATTTAATGAAAAACACAAGTCTTAGGTTCGTCTTTGACATGATGTGTGACCGCTGTTTGGGGTAGTTCACCTTGTATATCCTTGTTTGCACTAGGTTGATTTCCAGCTTATACTTGCTATGTGCTATCTTTGGTGGTGAACCCCTCTTTGACATGCTTGAAAAACGCTCAAAACTGCTTACACTTTATATTTCATATTAGTTGATCGGTTTGAGCATTTGCTAGCACTTGTATATTGTTGCTATACTCATTTGTCTTACCGGCTAGAGCATCTTTTTCACTCTGATGGCTATATACACAAGCTTACGCATTTGTGCATGTCATTGCATTTTAGGCTTGTTGTGTGCATTATTCAACAAGGGGGAGAAATTTGACACACACACACATATGCCCGACACATCACATGCTTATGTCAAGGGGGGAGTCACTTGACATGTCTTGAAAGGTTGTCTTCTCGGAGGGAGAGACTAGTTCTCAAGGGTTGAAGGGGAGAAGATTGTGTGCACTCATATATGCATTTGCTCAGGGGGAATTGTTTTGCATTGTTTCTTGCTAGATGTGTTGAGCCTTGCCTCTTTCTAGAGGATCTAGCATTTTTGAGTGCTTCTTGCTTGGCTAGTGGTGTTGAGCCCGTTTTCTGCCTCTTCTTGAGGGCTAGCCATGTTTTTTGCTTGGTTGCGTCGACCGTTGCCCATGTCTTTGGGGACCAAGTTGTGCTTGCTTCAAATAACCACATTTGGCTTCTCTTTGGCTTTTGGTCGTTTAGTAAGCTTTCTTATTTTCTTCTTCTTCTTCTATTTCTTTTTCTCAGCCGTGGTGTGTTGGTGTTGAACAATGCACTCATCAAGGGGGAGATTGCGAACACAAGGTTTATACTTGTGGTTCAGTTGTGATGATGAGTGATTGATTCAACTACTAGCATCTCGGATGGGGTGCTATCGACGGTGGTGAAAGCCACGAGTTCCACATGTGCCTTGGTTTGTGTTGTGCGGTGTGTCGAGCATGGAGGCGGTGGCCGACGGCGAGGTGAAGGTCAAGTGATGGCGGGCCGCGCCCGAATGGACCGGAAGCGGTGAAAGGGCGGGGCCTCGAGACTTGGGCCGAGGGACCCGGAATCGCCGGGGCGGGATCGTGTTGTCGGCATTTGGCTTCGACAAGCGCAAGGACATGGGCCGGTTTGTTGGTTTGGGCCTCAAAACCAACGGAGGCGGGTTTCGGTGGTTTGGGCCTCAAAACCACCCCGGGTTTCGGGTTGAGCCTCAAAACCCCAAGGCGGAGGTCCCGAGGCGGACGGACGGCACGTGGCGGCATCGGGAGTTCGTTCGCGTCGGCGAAGCTACCGGTGAGAAGGCGCGGTGGCCGTCGGATCAAAGATTGCATCAAGTCGGTTCGAGTTGGACCGCAATGTCCCTAGGGCTAGGCGGTTTGCTCGGAGTTGTATCAAGGGCAAAAAACTGGAAAATGAAATAAGCTCAGTCGACAAGTAAGGTGGAGGGAGCTCCATCTCCCTCACCTCTCCCATTTTGCATTTTTCTTCATCCTTTCTAGGGTTTCCCTCTTCTAGGTGCTAAGTGAGAGAGAGGGTCCACCGATTTTTGCAATTAGTGTAAGAACCAAGTTTACTCATGGGAAAGGAGGTCCCGAATCCTCCTTGTTTCCTCGTTGGGTCGATTGATGTGTTGATTCGCGTTTTGATTGGTGTTCTTCGCGTTCTTCGTTTTCCCTCTTCTCCCCGTTTGTTCCCGAAGTTGATTTCTCGAGCTATGGTTGATCATTTTGGCGCACCGCTTGTTGCCGCCGATCCTTGCTTGTAGAAGAACACTTCCACCGAAGGGTTTCCTCCAATTTGTCCCGTGCAAGGAGATCGAGCGATTCTTGGTGACGCCTGCTTTTTTGCTCGTTTTCTTCGTCCCCTTTGTGATTCCCGTTGATTCGTCCAATCTCAAGCTATGATCTCTTAGAGGGAGCTTCTCCACCGCCTTGGGAACACACGGTTCAAATTTGGGTGCCCGTTGGTTGAGATTTGGAGGAGATCGGGCGGATTGAAGATCATGGCGATTTTCGTTCTTGGTGTTCTTGTCTTTGGAGGCGAGGTGCTGAGCCTCGGCCTGTGCATGCGTTACTACGTCGAAGTCGAGAAGTCTTGAACCTCGGCACTAGAGTCTTGAGCCTCGGTGATGCATAGCGTTTTTTCTTTGTCACGAGTGCATTTCTGGCTGAACCTCGGCCTTTGAACCCCATTGAACCTCGAGGGAGTACATTGCGGTTTCGGTCTTGAGGAGTTCTTTATTTTTAAACGGCTTTTCGTTGCCTTGAGTGTTTTATTTGTGTTCAGGAGACTTCTGGGAGAACATCCGATCC
>JADLZL010004913.1:0-200293 GCA_015844335.1 Chrysopogon serrulatus | reverse complement strand
ATTACCAACAAAGCCCAACACGAGCAAAAGCAAGAAACATGAGGGGGGCGCCTCTGCAGGACATCCCAGCTAAGCAACCAAATACAAAAGAACCTAACACTTTGGAAGCCAGCGGTGAAGCGAAGTCGTGGAAGATAACAGCAGCAAAGCATCCGCAACAAACTCCAAACGGCAAAGCATCCGCCCAAGCACGTCGACCATCGGCGCGGCAAAAGCATCAGCGGATGGGGCCGACACACTCGCCCGCAACAAAGCATGCAAGAGGGGGGCTAAACATTTGGCGGCAATATCCGCCCAAAGCACAACAACCATCGGCCAGCGGCGGAGCATCCGCGGATGGGGCCGACACACTCGCGGCGGCAAAGCAAGCATGCGCATGCGGGGGGGCTAAACGACAATGGCGGCGAAGCATCCGCCCAAGCGATAAGACCATCACGCGGCAAAAGCAACCGCGGATGGGGCCAACACACTAGCGGCGGCAAAGTATCTGCGCATGATAGGGGGCCTAGGCGACGACTACGGCTACCACAAACACCCCGTTGGACAGACCAAAGCGAAGGAAAGCATGAAGCGCAGATGGTGCGGCCACGGAGGTTCACCGCCCGACCGCCGCGGCCCTTGATGACCCGGCCCAGGGTGGCGTAGAAACATGGGGCTCAAACGCGGCGCCTCCCGGGAAGGTAAGTGGCGTCGGGATGGGCTTTTCACCCGAGCTCCATGCCAACCACAACCACCCGAGGAAACGGCCAGCCAAGTTGACCCGTCGAGCAAGGCTTGCCCGCTTCGACCCACCCGTCACGCCCCCCAGCGGCTCACGAACACGAGCGAGGAGGCCGTCGCGTCACGCCACCATGGCGCCGACGACAGAGCCCCACAGGTGCCGATGGCCAACGTGCCCCGAGCAGCGGAGTGCTGCCCGTCGGTAAGGTAGCACGGCGAGCGGCAAACGGCGCGACCGGGCAGCGGGGCAGCGGCGGCAGCCGTGGCGGCGTCCACCCGCCCACCCACGACCACCAACACCCGCGGCAACGACCGAGCGAGGGCCAGCAGCCAATGACGGCCGGCGGCCCGCAGCGGCACCGGCAAACAGCGAGGCTCCCCACCCCGAGCGAGGGCCCGAGCCGAGCCGGGCGTCGCCGCCACACCAAGGGCCGGTGTCGGCGAGATATCGGCGATAAGCTCTACCACGGTATACCAATGGCGGTGATTTATGTGGAGGCACGCGATGAAACACAAAGCGAGATGGAGCAGGAAGAAACGACACACCACGGTTTACCCAAGTTCGGGCCGCGATGCGTAATACCCTACGTCTTGCTCTTACATTATTGCAAAAAGCTTTGATCGATGTCTAGGTGGGGGTCCTTGCCCGCCTTATATAGTCCGGGGGGCAAGGTTACGGATCCTAAGATCCCGAGGTGGTCGGTTACAAAACAATTGTGTCCTAATAGAAGTACAATTGGTTTCCTAACCGACTAGTTTCTTGTATGACAAGTAACTCCGATTGTCCGCCTAGGACTCCGACCAGTCCAAAAAGGCCGATCGGGCTTATTCCTGCGGGCTGGGCCGCCTTGTGAGTCGAGACTAAGGACTGCCGTAAGGGTATAGGGGCTAAACCCCCACGGCTAGTCCCCGAGCACCATGGATCTTGAGGAACGAAGATCGTCTTCTTCTTCGTCGACCAACTCGATCGGCAACTCCTCCGAAAAAGCTTGCAATCAATCAACCGACCCGGTTTGAAGAAGCACCGACCAGCTCGAAGAAACACCGACCAGTTCGAGAGGAAAAGGTCGACCTCCATTCCACCACAACTCCCTTTCAATCGAAAAGATGCATGTTGCTCGAGAAAAGGAAAGAAAAAAAAACACTCAAGTCCGGTGGCGTGGGCCCACGATAGCACATGATATTAGATATCATTGGTTGATTTGTGAAAAAATCACTTTCCGAAAAAGCGATACATGCTTGTAACTTTCATATAGAGACGAAAAATAGGCCCGATCCTTCGCTGAAGTGACGTGGGCCCACGTAGTCCCCAAGGTTGGTAGAAGATGAAAGTCATGTTGTGGCAAGCTTACTGATAAACTTCTTCATCCCTCGCCCTTGTGCCGGGCAGACTCAGGAATGGTCTTCGTGAAACCCATCTTTCTAGAAAAAGACAGAATAACCGTGCTGCTCAAAAATGCTAAGTCCAGTAATATAACTAAATGGGCCAGACACCCATCCAGAGGCTCAATGGCATAACTGAAAATATCCTTCGTCTCAGAGGACAGAAAAGAGATGCCCGACGCGAGAACCGAGTAACGGTGCGGGTTACCATGCCGCGGCCGCTCGGCCGGCTTGATCGTGGGAGTAATGATGGCACCGTCCCATCGTGGGAAAGTGGCCTATCATGAAGTGGAAACGCCGACCCCTCGTTTGGCTCACCGCTCGCCTCCTATACAGCCGCCTATAAATACGGCGCGTGGCGGGGGAGAAAAGCAATCTTCCCCGGAGCAAACCCTAGTTCCAATCTTCGCATTCCACCAACCCTCCGCCACTCGCTTGGAAAATGGAGTCGGGAAGCCTTGGGAGAGAGCTTCGCCGAGCACAACAACCCCGGCGGCAGCCGCAACGAGCGGGTAGGTATCGCATTGTGTCAGATTCACTTTTTGTTGGAAGATATCGACGCCTTTGCAGGTGCGCAGAGTCCGGCTTTGCAAGGCGCCAGCGCCTCCCCTCACCCCCAAGAACCCGGAGAAGGGAGCAGCGGCGCACCACGGGATAGGTGACACGGACGGCCATTGCCATGGCCGGCCTCCGTGTCCCGGCCGAAGCGCCCGTGATGACGGCGCTGGAGGTCGCCGAGGCAGGCGCAAGCGGCCCGCGCTAACGGGGAGGCCGCCAACACGGTGGCCGAATCGAGGAGGGAGTCGTGGCGGTGCCCCGGGCCGGGTCGTCGTCGACCTAGTGGGAGCGCGTTGGTGATTCTCTCCTGTGAGCAGGTGGAACGCGCCTCGGGCATCCGGGAAACGGTGTCCGTGGTGTGCGCCAGGGCGCGGCCGAGATCGCCGTGGCTCGGGCCACGGCTCGGGCAGAGCTCCGGGACCTCGTCGGCCTCCCGGAAGGCGAACAGCGTCGCCGACACAGAACATCTTATCCAGACTTCGCCGACGCCGCCGACGCCATAGCGTAGGAGGTGACCGCAGAGAAGGTCATCGAGGACGCTCCATAGGACACCGGCGGTTGTACCCAAAGGCGCTTGGTAGAGGACCGCTTGTCGGCCGATCCTTTGACGAACTTCTTGGCTTCACCCCGATGCTCTAGCAAAGGGCGCTTGGTTGAGGATTGCTTTTTGCAGTCCCATGGGTTTACTAGCCTTGCCCCCAAGCGCTATAGGATTTTGTAGTGACAGAATATATAGTCTCCGTATCTAGGCATCTTTGTGAACAGCTCTTAAGTAAAAAATTGCTACCTTATATCTCCATTTGTAATGAAAAACTTGCAATGCCCAATATGCCTTTGCCTTGTATGTTATGGCTCAAATCATAAATTGATCGAAAAATGCGCTTTGAAGAGAACCAAGATTCTCATCTTTTGCGATCAATCGGTTGTTAATACCCTTATAACCGGTCGGCAGTCCCGATAAGGATAGATCGACCACTGTTTAGTACATTGTAGAGCAAAATGCGTGATCGCCCGACGATCTGGTCGACCAATTCGAGTAGAAAAAATATCAAGTCCCCGGTTGACCGGTGGACCTAATGAGCGATATAAAATGACTCGGGCCCATCATAGTATTTTATACCGTATCATTTGTAAAAAACATACCCATGTAACGTGGCCCAAGAAAGCCCGGTTAAAAATTAGGGTAAACGGTTGTCAACGGCGATCTCCTCGGGAGTCAATGGGCCAGACCACATAGTATAAATAGTCCGCTCGGTTTGCCGCCCGCATTTCACCCCGCATCGGTTGTTGCCATTTCCTTCGCCGTCAATCTCGTCAATCTAGGCTTCCATCCAACACACCACCACTACTCATTCATCCCTCATTGGAGATCATGGGGAAGAAGGCGACAAAGGCCGAGACGGAGCGCAAGAAGTCTGCTGGAGGCGAACTGAGTGGTCACTTTGCCGACACCGGAGTCGTTGGCGGCAATGGCGAAGGGGCTTCTTTGCCGGCCGAGGACTTGCAAGTGTGGAGAGCACCGGCCAAAGGTGATCGATTTCGAACCCGCACCGATGAGATTGTAGTTTTCGAGGATTACTTCCTGCGGGGATTAGGGATTCCAAAGTGCACAACTTCCTCGGGGATTTTTGTATTTTCTCGGGGATAGCATTGTGCAATCTTCCCCAAACTCAATCTTAACCCTAGCCATCTTAAGTGACATATTGTGAGTGCTATCCGGGAATAGCGCCATATTTCAATCTCTTCCGGTACTTGTGTGTCCCGAAGAAGAAGGGTGTTGGATCCGAGGATCTCGGGTAGCGCGCGGGTGCTACCTCGGCTCTCGAGAGAGGGTGTGAAGTCCAAGCGGATGACCATCCAAAGACACCTCCAACACAAAGAACTGGATGAAGCGCCGGTTCTATATTAACCCGAGAATCTGAAGGCCGACCCAGTCCCCCGTGACATTACGAGTGCGGGAAGCAAACCCTAACCGGCCGGAGATGCCGGATAATAATGGAATGTCCCAAAGTTGAAGAACCGTTATCCTTGATGGATTTCAGCAATATTGATGGCATTGTGGTGGCCACCCGGTTTGTAGGGCACCGTATCCGCCCCTTGAAAGAAAGAAAGGGTGCACTGCATGTTTGAATATGAGGGCCGCAAAAGATCCTTCACGGGAAAGAGAGGAAAGTCCGGAGCCCAAGGAGATATCAACCCTACTGCCTAAGATGTTTGAGCTATGCCTCGTATGAATACCCGAGGGACAATGTGGCTCCTTCGTGTCAAGAATCCTCGCCCGAGGTATATAGTTATAAAAACTTTTCCTTTATCATTCTCAATGCATTTGTAATTATAACCCGACGAGAATGACTGTTATTGGAACCAGGCTCTTCGCGTATGTCTCCGATGTGCTGTGGGAGACCGGCCGATTGGTGAGGCACTCCTGGGAGCGAGAAGAAGGCCAGCCAGCCTGGATGCCGAAGATGTTGAAGAGCGACCCGAGTCCCCGAAAGACAACGGAAACACAAGGCTACTGGCAAAGCACCAATGCCACCGCCACCAGAAAAGAAGGCGAAACCCACCAAGAGCAAGCTTGGTGGTAAAAACTGAAGATTGGCGAGGAGCGGGAACAACGACGCCGAGCTATTATTGAGAGCTCGGACTCGCACTTCGGAGGACGTGATTCCTCCGAGCAAGAAGTTCGGAGCCAAGCCCGCCAAAAGAGCAATCCTAGCCGGCGCCGACCTCACGAGAAAGCGCCGCCTAACCGTCCCCATGCTCGACCCGGGGGGCCTCGGGTAGCGCCAACAAGGAAGCCGGACATGGCCCCGAAGCCAACTACCGATCGACGCCCCAAAGGAGCCAAGAAACTCCAAAACGGGCGCGCAGCCCGAAGACAGAACCGAGGGAGGTTGGTGGTCGGCCTCCAGGTGGAGGTAGCGGCGGGGTATTTGGCATGTCCTTCAAACAGTCCTCCGGTATCTTTGTTGATGAAGTCCTTGCTCATTTCTACAATGTAATTGATAGTGCCGGTATGATTTAACATAATTGAGTTGATAATTTGTGCCCGAGAACCCAACGTTGATGAAGAGGGAGGCGAGGATCGGCAAATTCTAGGTGGCGCCGACCGCACCGATGTGCAAGAGGACGGGGGACCGAGGTCGACCACCCCGTTTTGAAGGTACTACTGCATCCCTCCTCGTCGGTCCCCCGAAGAGCCGCGAGGCGGGAGATCGGTCATGTGGTGCGGACCGAAGCTTCGCTTCCGCCAATGTCGATAAGAGTGGACCAAAGAAAACGCCAAACCATCAAGACATGCCGAGCCGATGGAAGAAATTAAGGGGCATCCGAAAAAGCCCGGGTGGGTCTATGGGAAGTCTAGCTTCATAGCCCGCCAGGTAAGTGGTGCTGAATGGCTGGTCTTTGAATCCAATGTCGACTCCCCGATTCAGGGCAACATCGAGCATGGCTTTAAATTCTTACGAGAGCATGTGCAGCGTACGCCCGATGGTCCTGGGAACCTTGTCAAAGTGTGAGCTATTAGTTAGAACTAACAGCCATGTTTATTTAGGGGTTGCAAAATCTTCTTTGGCGGCGGGCGCAATGATCGAGCGATTCCGACCAATCATGGCCGAGAACCGGCGCTGCGGGGAAGACAATGCAGCCCCGACCTATAAGGTCAATGTTCTGGAGGAGGGCCAAAAAAAGGTAGAAATTTCTATCGCTATTTTGTCTACATTCACGCGCAGGCCGTACTCTGTCTTTGACACATGACTTCATTGTAGATCTTGAAGGCGAAAAAGGAGAAGGCTGAGCAACAGGTCAAGGACACGAAGGCTGAGATAGCAGGTATGTAAAACTGCCTTTACCCGTCTTATAGGTATGATATGCCCGCTGATTTATGCTACATGGATTTGCCGGACCTCCGGAGCAAACACATGGCTCGATTCCGACGCTATCGAGGAGAACACACGCATCAAGGAGCGGTGGCGGTTGGTCGAGACGGGCCCGAAGCCCCTAATGAAGGTCTTGTCGCCCGGAGAGGCAGCCGTGCTTGATCCGACGCACCGCCCGGAGCGGTTATAGGTGTGTGTCGGCCGAGCATGGGAGCTGTTTAAAGACTACACCCAAGATCTTGGCCGATTTGTTCTTTGCCGGTCTTTGTCCCCCCCGGTACGGACGCATTATCCCAAGATCGACCAAGAGGATCGAGGAAGGAGCAAATGGCGCTACACATCGGATCAAATGAAGACACTCCACGCCGACTTCTCGGACAACTGCCGCCGTTGTAATGCAAAACATCTCTCTCCTTGATGAAGGATCTGCCCGACCTATCTCCGGCAGCGGGATTAGAGTCTTGCTTGTTGTAACATGAACACACTCCACTTTATTTTGCGCCCGCCTGTCTGCCGGGTTAAGTGCGCTGGTCTTATTGATACCTTCGTCGTGATGGATCTGGGAAGAAAACAAATAAGATGGGGGTTATAAAAATTCGTAATAGAATCTAGAGAAAGCCGTAATTCTCTTTAAATTTTTAGTAAAAGATGGGTGAACTTAAAGCCCGTAATTCCTCTCGAGCGTATCAGCCCTTACGTGCGTAGGTGACCTCTGTGGAACGGCACCGATGCGGAACTCTTAGGACCCTAGTACCCATAGGGAGGCGGTCAAGTAACCCTCCAAATGCTCGTGGCTCGGGCCGTAACACGTAATGGATGAGTTAAGAGAAGCTACCGCTTACGATAGTCCCTGTTGAGGTATTGCGGATTGGTCGGTAAACCTAAAAACATCGTTTGATCAATACGAGAAAACATGTTGAAGCAAGTGGGAGCTTTTTATTGACCACGAAAAAAAGGTATATAAAAGAGGAAAGGTACATATCTTTATTCTATTCTTACGTCGGGGATAGAATCTTATAAAAGGCTTCTATGTGCCATGAGTTAGGCTCTTCGATGCCATCTAAAGTGCGAGAGCCTATAAGATGTAGGCCTAGTTCTTGCCTTTATCATGAATGGCCCCTCCCAAAGTGTGAGGACAGCTTGTGTAACCCTTAAATCTTACGCTTTGCGCCGGAGAACAAGATCGCCGACCACGAAAAAACGACTTCGGACGTTACGGTTGTAGTAGCGGCATAACGTGGCCAGGTACCGGCGTTACGAGCGTTGTGTGTCGGCGTCGCTCTTCCGGGCGTTGATGTCGAGCTCTCGTGCTTCATCCGAGGTGTCGTCATTGTAATATTCGATTCTAGGGGAACGGTGCGCTACCTCTGCGGGTAGGGCGGCTTCGAACCGAATATCATGAAATATGGAGAGACACATTAACTGCTACGACATGGGCGTGTGCGTAGTCCCCGGACTACCGCCGGGAGCTCTTTCATCCGGCGTCTGGGTAGAGGCCGTCTTCACGGAATAGTCGTTTCCGTAGGGGCGTCGATAATCATCCCGTTGGCGCTCGACGGCCGTTAGCCCTTGGATGAGCGACAGACACGCACTTCACTTGTATGGACAAGTCATCACAAAAAGTCCCGAAATGACTTCCCGTGAAAGTACAAAGGTCGGTGATGATCTTTGTTGGGTATGCCAAACCGGTGAATGACATCATTGAGCATCTCGGCGGCTTTTTGGGCTGTTGCCGTTACCGGGGGTTTATACTCTATCCACTTGGAGAATTTGTCTATGAGGACATAGACGTATTTAAAACCGCCTAGTGCTGTTTTAAATGGTCCGATCATATCGAGTCCCCAGCATGAAAAAGGCTAGGAGACTGGGATCGTCTGGAGTTCACGTGCGAGGGGCGTGTATCTATTTTTGCAAAAGAATTGGCAATTCTTGCAATGCCGGACTAGGTATTCAGCGTCGGCCCACGGCACTAGGCCAGTAGAATCCAGCTCAAGGGCTTTGCCAACCCGGTGTTCGGGAAGCCGCATGGTTTCCACAAGAGCTGAAATGAATTTCTCGGAGGAGGTCGATGCCATCCTCCGGTGTGACGCCTTTTCCGAAGCACCTCGGACTTGGCGTTCTTCCGCATGAGCTGACCATCGACCGGTATATAGTGGCGGCTTCTCGGATTAGTCGATCAAGCATCATCCTTATCACTCGGCAAAGACCTTACTCGTGAAGTAATGGATGAAGGGTGTGCGCCCGGTCGATCGAAGACGTCGTAGGCAACTGGTCGGTCAGCTCATTAACCGAGGATACCACCGGCTCCGGTGCTGGTTGCTCATAGGGGACCGTCTGTGGTGATGGTTCAAGTGCCGCGGCTTTCGCCGACTATTGCTCTTCCTGGATGGAAGGAGTAACCAGATCTTGGAAAAAAGACTCCGTGTGGGACCTCTCGCCGGGCGACCGAATTTGGAGAGCTCGTCCGCTGCTTGGTTTTCACTTCTTGGGATATGAATGAATTCAAGGCCGTAGAATTTGTCCTCAAGCTTGCGGATTGCCGTGACGTAGGCGTCCATCTTCTCATTGGCGCAGCCCCAGTCTTTGTTTACTTGGTTGATGACCAAGGCTGAGTCACCATAGACTAAGAGCCTTTTGATCCCCAGCTCAACTGCAATGCGGAGTCCGTGCGGTGCAGCTTCGTGATTCGGCCGCGTTGTTGGAGGCTTTGAAGTGAATACGAAGGGCGTATCTCAACTGTCCTCCCGAGGGAGCGATGAAGAAAAAAAATTCTGCGCCCGGCTCCTCCTATGTTCAAAGATCCGTCGAAGTACATCCTCCATTGCTCCCCGCACCGTGTTGGACACGGGTAATGTCATATCGATCCATTCGACCAAAAAGTCGGCCGGTTGCCTGAGGCTTGATGGTGGTCCCGCTTGTGGAAGCGTAGTAAAGAAATTTGAGCTCGATCGCCCACTTGACGATCCGACCGGTAGCATCTTTATTGCGCGGGATATCTTCCAAATAAGCATATTCGGTGACAACGGTAATGCTATCTTGTTGAAAGTAATGAGAGACCTTCCTCTTTGTGACCAGAATCGCATAGAGGAGTTTTACGAATATGCGGGTACCTCTCGCTTAGTTTCATTGAGCACCTCGCCGATGTAGTAAATCGGTGGTTGGACGGGGTAGACAGATTGCTGCTCTTTCCGCTCGACCACCAATACGGTCTTGATTACTCTGTCGGTTTGCGGCAATGTAGAGTAGCAAGCGCTTGTCTACAACGGGAGCCGTGAGGACTGGTGGTGACAACAGGTACGTCTTTAGCTCGTTGAAAGCAGCGTCGGCTTCTTCGGACCACACGAACTTCTCTTTGGCCCCGAGTAACCGAAAGAAGGGAAGGCCTTTGTCACCTAACCGGGATATGTACCGCTAAGGCTGCCATGCACCACTGTCAACTTTTGGATATCTTTTACGCACTTGGGAGGCTTCATATCCAGGTCAAGGTTGCGCGGCTGTCGGAGTCCGGAGATAAAGATGCCGATTGCTTCCGGAACTGAGAGGTCGGGGGGCGTTACCTAGACTTCTGAGAAACCCGCGAATGTAGTGCCGGAGTGACTCGTGAGTCGAGTCGTGTATTTGGGCCAGCTCGTGCCTTCGAGCCCTGGTTGCTCACAAGTTGGTCGGTAGTTATCCACAAACATCTCTCGCAACAGGCCGGTTGTGGATTGAACCATCCCTCGACGTAGTAGCCACCGGTTGGCGGATTCGCCGAGTACTACCGGGAGGTAATTGGCCATGGCGAGCTCATCGCCACCTGCTGCCCCCAGCCGGTGGTTTCGTAGAGAACACCATCCATTGCTCGGGTCGGCCTTGCCGTCGTAGTGCCCGAGATCCCCGATTACTGAAGTTTCTAGGCGATTGACTTGGCGCAGCCTCACTCGGAGAAACACACAGGGCCTCAGGGGCCCCGTACGAGCTTGGTATCTGTCGTTGATGACGTCGCGGAGATCGGACAGATGTGGTTGGTTGACTTCTTGCGGGGCACTAGGTGGCCTGTTGACATGGCCTTCTGGTCGGTTAGGACGACCACGGTCCTGTCCCACGTGGTGACTTTCCATGTCCCGATCATTGGCTCCACCTCCTTCGGCTCGATCGCGTCGAGAGCTGCGGGAGCGACGGCTGCTGGAGGGTCCGGCGGACGGCTCACGCATGATGTTTACCTGAGCCTCCGCGGCGTTGAGGTGGTCTAAGACGGCCTCGATCTTTAGGCGTGGGTTGCATGTTCTTGAGTCGCTCGACCGCTCAACCCGATGTTGGCCTTTGGGCGTCTTGTGGACCCGTCGTTCGCCGACCAGATCAAACTCGTTGGCGAGGTTTCTGGACGGCATCCTCCCTCTTTGGCGTACTGCTTGAGGGGCGGGTGGCGGATCGGCGTCAGCGTCTTGCGCTCCGTCTGCCGCTCCTCCGCCGTCAGCAGCTTGGACTTCTAGTTGGGGTGGTGGCTGAGCCTCGAGCCGGCGTCGCGCCCGATCTGCATTGTGGGTCAACCTCTCTTCCTGATCTTGAGGAGTTTCTATGATAGGCTCTCCTTCGTCTTGGCTGATGTTGAAGACGGTCCTTCCGAAACCCGGCGGATATTCCGGGAAATTGGTGACGTCCATGAGCTGCGCCATCCTCTTGGTGAAGTCGTCGTCGTCGGACTCAGTGGCCGTCGAGGAGCCTGCTGCGTCGTCCAAACCCGAGATAGAGCTTGAGCCGGCCTCCTCCTCGATGGTGGGGAGGGAGTGACTGGAGGCCTCCTCGCCGAACGTAGTTGATGGTGTGGCTAGCCATCCCATCAAGGTGGAATTCGACCGGTTGAGTGGGTGGCGTTCTTGAGCATAGAGCCGTCTCTCCAAATTGCCGATACGCCGCAGATGCGTTTGGCATTCCAAAGGGAAGGGTTCCCGTATCGGCACGCCCCGTGGACCGATCCACGGGCTCGACCGACCCAGTTGCCGGGCCGCCGACTCGCCGCCCCTAGCCGGGCTCTCCGCGGACCCAGATACTTGGGAGGAAGGCAACGACCAGTTCGTCTGAGGTTGGACCATGGTCGGTCTCTGGACCTGCTGTCCGTGTCGATTTGTGCGGGCCTGAACACCGCGTTGAGGACGAAGGCCGATCAGGTCGGACCTTGGTCCCTGAACTCGCCTGGCACGGGCCTGTGCACCGTGTAGCGATTGTACCATGGCCAGATTGGAATCTGGGCAATGGAACTGACTGGCGCGAACCTGAGTGTTACGCCTGGTCGCGGTCGCCCGGACCGGGCGACGGAAAGGATTAGCGGGACACGAGTGCCACGCCTAGCTTTGCCGTCGATCCGGGCGGCGCGGAAGGACCGGTGTGGGTTGGGGCCGGCGCCCCGGCGTCGTTGGACCATGGTGAAGCCGTCATCGTCGGGCCGGTTGCGGACCGATTCCAACTGCTCGATAATCTCCTCCAGACCTCTCCCGAGGTGATCGATGGACTCGATGAGATCGGAGTTATCGATCTGCCTCCTCTGGTAGCGAGGCAGCGGTGGGACGAAGTTGCCGGTCGTGGTCCTCTAGGGCTGGACCGGAGGAGGAGGCGGCGGTGCTTGATGCGCCGACGCTGGTTCGCCGGGATCTCCATAGTGTTCCCCGTTGCGGTGGGGTCTAGGTGACCGAGCCGACGGTGAAGGTAGATCCGGCTTCGAACTCTATGGTTGTTGCGAAAGACACCATCTTGCCTGCCCTAAGATCCGTCGCACACCCCTACTACGGGCGCGCCAAACTGTCGACGAGATATCGGCGATAGCTCTACCAGGTATACCAATGGCGTGATTTATGTGGAGGCACGGGATGGAACACAAAGCGAGATGGAACAGAAGAACAAAGACACACGGTTTACCTGTGTTCGGGCCGCCTCGATGCGTAATACCCTACGTCCCCGCTCTTACATTTATTGTAAAAATCTTTGATCGATGTCTAGGTGGGGGTCCTTGCCCGCCTTATATAGTCCGAGGGCAAGGTTCTGAGATCCTAAGATCCCGAGGTGGTCGATTACAAAACAATTGTGTCCTAATAGAAGTACAATTGGTTTCCTAACCGACTAGTTCCTTGTATGACAAGTAACTCCGATTGTCCGCCTAGGACTCCGACCAGTCCAAAAAGGCCGATCGGGCTTGTTCCTCGCGGGCCGGGCCGCCTTGTGAGTCGAGACTAAGGACTGCCGTAAGGGTATAGGGGCTAAACCCCCCACAAATGGAGCCGGGCCGGATCCGGAGCCAACAGGGGCGCGGACCGAGCCCCGCCCATGGCTCCACCCAGCGCCGCCGGAGAGCCGGGGGAGGCGCCAAGGGCCGGGCGCCGAGATCCTACCCGCGCGGGGGCGGATCCGGCCACCCACCGCCGCCGGGCCGCCGTCGCCGCCGAAGAGGAGTGGAGGAGGTTGGTAGGAAGAGAGGGGAGGGGAGGAGGAAGGCAAAGGGCGCGACCAAGGCCCATTTTTTGGGGGCCGCCGCCGCTGCCGCCGCCACCACGGGCCGGGAGGGCGGCGACGGCGGCCGAGGAGGCCGGGAGGGGGTGCTTGGTGGCGGCGCCGTCGCCCCCTGAGTCGCCCGTTGGGAGGGCGCTCGGGGGTCAGTTCATCTTCCTATTTGGTTCTGGCGTTCTAGAGTCCCATGAGGTACACGCTGAGAAGCCATTTTCGAGAGAGAAAGAAAGAAGAAGAGAGAAACAGCTTAGTACTAGTAATGATCAACGGGAGCCCGGCCGGAGATGTGAAGCGACGTCCCAAACGGGGGCTGCCCCATTATCTCATCGGAATCGGACCCCTCGCTCCCGCTAAGCCTACGGCGATGAGCCGGCCACATCCCCTGGCCACGCATAAATGCCGCACGCTGTAGCCTTCGCCCTTCGGTCCCGGCCCGATTCCTCGATGAGATCACGAGGGAATTAATGGGCGGTGAATGATTGGTGGGCGAGGCTATTGTGACTCGACTCATGTCAAATCAGGCATACCGGGGGAGCCCGCCGGCGTTTGGCACATTGCTACCGACGGGGCGTGCGACGCCAGGCGGAGCATGCGTTTTGAGATCTGGATCGGGAAGGAGACGAGCCCACAGCCCAGTCGAAACAAACTAAACAAAGAGTCTTCTGTTGCAAATACACGTGACATGTTGGTCACGGTTCTGTTGATGGCTTGCTTCTCAAGGGAATTCATAAACAGTACAAAAGTGAAACCCGGGGCTGAGAAACTATAGATAGACTTTATATGATTATTAAGATACGGCTCTTTGTTATTTCAATATTTTGTTGTTTCCTTGTACTGTAGATAGATTAATTCATAACTTTTTTCCACGTAACAATCTTTATTGTCTTGTGCTCCAAGATTTATTGCCACGCTAGAGGTCATTTCTAGCCTATATATCATACATAAAGCCATGAGCCTAAGAAAACATCATGTTACGCCTATTTCACATGGTATTAGATCTAGGTTTATTCAAGATCCAGTTCATGGCGTCCACTTCCACGTCGAGTGTTGTGGTCTTCATCGGGTGTCCAATCACTGAGAAGCTCACGAAGAACTTCTTCTCCTGAAAGACATAGGTAATTTCGCTCCTTCATTCGCCTACAACTTATCACTGGGAGGCTCTTAAGAGGATTTTACGGTACATTAAAGGGACTATTAACTTGGGTCTCAAAATTATAAGATCTGATTTGGTTCTTGTAGTTGCTCTTTCTGATGCAAACTGGGATGGATGTTCTAATGACAAGGCATTCGACAACAGGTTTTGCACTTTTTTGGGTAGTAATATGATGTCTTGGGTGCCAGAAAACTAATTACAGTCTCTAGATCAAGCATAAAAGTTGAAGGCCTGTTTGGAACAAAAGAACAAAAAAACACAGGAGTGAGAGAAACAAAGGAATAGGAAAGAAATAAGGGACAATTGCAAGACTGCCCTTGCTTTGAGGCTCAATTGCTCGTTTACCCTTATTTTTTTAACTTTGCACGTTTGCCCCTGTTATTTGAATCGGAAGGTAGCGTCTGCCCCTGATTCTTGACACCGTGAGCTGGGAGTAAATAATGGATTAAAAAAATGTTTTGAAAAAAGAAAAAAGGGCAAAAGACTATAATACCCCTTATCCAAAACACACCTCTCCTCTCCCCCATTCCTCACTCCAGTCGACCGGCTTGCACGCAAAAACACCGGCCGGTGCTAGGTTTCTGGACGGCGGGGCGGTCCAGCGGGCGACGGCGGGCGGATCCGGCTGTGTGCGGCGGGCGGCGGCGGATTCAGCGCGCTGCTCGCCGCGCGCGGGCGGGGACCGAAGCCGCGCGACGCTGGGGGCTGGTGGGGGGCCGGCGGGCGGGGCGGGCGCGCGCGGGCGGGCGCAGGGGCGTGGCACGGCGGCGGCGCCTGGCGGCGCGGGGCCCGGGCTGAGCGGGCGCGGGCGCGGCGGCGGATCAACGGCGCGGGCGGCGGGGCGGGCGGGCGGCCGGGTGTAAGCGGGCGGGCGGGCGGCCCTGCCAGGCAGCCGGGCCCGGCCGGCGGCGGGCGGGCCCGGGCGCCGCGGGCCTAGCGGCCGGTGCGGGGGCTGCACAAACCCAGGGCCGGGCGGCGGCTCGCGCCTGGGGCGAGGCGGCCGGGCCGACCGGCGCTGCTCGGCCCTACGGCAAGCGGCCGGCGACCGGCGTGGGTGGGGTGCCGTGGGAGGCCGACGCCGGCGGCCTTGAGCAACAGTAGCAGAGAACCGACGAGGCGGTGCGCCGCGACATGGAAGCAATTAGGTAAGGGATATACAATTCTAGTCCATGATCACACAATGCACTTTTTTTTTTTCCTTCTCTAATATGCTCGTGATCTGCTTTCGAAAAGATTTCTTCTTTTAAGTGATGAACATGCACATCCTGGTTGTTTCTTTGAATCATCGGTTATTGTTTCAAAGATAGTTGTACCTAGGAGAATTGTCTATTACTACATTTTACTATATTTGTTTCAGTATATTTGTATATGGGAAAGGGGGAATTGAAGGTGATGAGCTGTTGAGCTTTCTATCTGAGACAAAGCAAAAGCCAGGATGGCACTTGGATGGCACTTGGTGGCACTTGCTGTGGCTTGCAATGGCAATTTTACGAGTTCTCCTTTTAATTGTACTAGTTGATTGTGTAGGAATGATGCCTGAAAATTCCTAAAAATTCCTAAAAATTCAGGCACCTAAAATATAAAATCAAGCAACACTATGTTGTGCATTCATATTGTTGAGTTTCAGTATTTAGTAGTACTCCTAGCTAGAAATAAGTTGGCATTGATGGTGGATAATGTGTCTCGATCTTCATGACTCGTGAGGACACCGCAGCAGGCACTTATTCAACTACCCCTGCAGCTTGCACTATGTTTTATGAACAACTAATGCTAACTATAAACCGCCCAGTCACATTCTTCTATTCAGTGTTTGTCAAATATCCCTTGCTCATCTTCTACTACAAGCTGTTATTCTATTTCCTGATCTTTTATCTTGGTGAATGACTACCTTCTATTTCTACGATGAGCTGGCTTATGAAGCATGCTATGATTTGTAGGCTAAATGACAACCACATAAAACTTGTTGTTCTGGTTCGGGCACATTGGAGCATGCCGGATGGGGGTCCAAAAACATATAGAAAGAGGGAAACCTTGACTATAATTGTTGACAGCCATGACTATAGCTTGCTGAAATTGGTAGATTTCATTGCTGAAAGCTTTGTATGGGGTTCAAAGCAATACATTTCTTTGTGGCGGGCACTGGAGGATTATTCTATTGAGATTACAAATGACGAACAGCTGTCCGAGTGGTTTGAGATCAACAAAGACAAGGGGGAAGTCCACATTGTTGGTCAAGTCAATGACTTTGAAGGGCCATTGCAGTTCTCACCGACCAAGCGCAGGCTTCACCCTACTGTTCGAAACCTTCCGAGTACTGCACCTATTGATTTGGATCCTTTCATAGATCCAACACAGCCCACTCAGCATACAAATGAGTCTGCCAAGGAAGGCAAGAAGGTGCAGAGGAAAGTCTCAGATGATGTACTGAATGATAGCAGCTATGACTCTGAGTTGGCTGCATCTTCTGACTCTGAATTAGATGTATTTTCTGACTCCGATTGCTCTGACCCTGAGTATGAACCTGATCATGAAATAGTTGATGAAGATGACAATTATGATGTTCCTGTTTGTTCTTATGATGTTGATGCTCCATGTGTTGATGTTGGCTGCATGTTTCCCGATGTGAATCGGTGCAAATCGGCGTTGACCCAACATGCAATCTTGAATGACTATGGTTTCCGTGATCGTGAAGAAAGATAACGAGCGATTTCGAGCCAAGTGCTTGAGAGCTGAAAAAAAGGCCGCAAGTGGACTTTTTATGCTTCTACTAGCAAGAAATTTGTTGGATGCAAGGTATAACATTACCTTTATGTTGGGCTAGTTTTTCCATAAATTTTGTTCTTTGTTACACTATCATCTTAATTAGATGCTTATTTCTCTTGCAGGTTAAGACAAACGGTCCCAAGCACAAATGCGAGTCGGTTGAATCAGTGTGGTGACACAATGGCATCAAATAATTGGGTTCTTTGAAAGAGTGGTTGAATTCTTGAAGGAGGACTCAACCATGGGACCTATGGAGTTACAACGTACGCTGAAAAAGAAGTATGGATTTGAGGTTCCTTACCACATTGTCTTCGGGGGTAAGGAAAAGGCTCTAGACATGATATTTGGTAAGTGGGATGACGCTTATGACCTGCTGCCCACATATAGAGCCGAGCTACTCAAATCAGCCCCAGGAAGCATTGTTGAGCTAGATACCGAAGTTCATCAAGGAGATGTTTGTTTTAGGAGATTCTTTGTGGCCCTCAAACCATGCATTGATGGTTTCTCGCAAGGATGCAGGCCCTACATTGCTATAGATGCTACCCACCGACAGAAGGTCAAGGGGTCGGGCTTAGGCCGCCGCTTGTTCTTTGTAGATGGAAATAATAGCCTTTTTACTGTTGCCTATGGTGTAATTGAAACTGAATCCACAGAGAGCTGGACATGGTTCATCCAGAACTTGAAGGCCGCTATTGGTACACCTACAGGTTTGGCTATCAGCACAGATGCATGCAAAGGACTAGGTGGGGCTGTAGAGGATGTGTATCCTGGTGTCGAACATAGAGAATGTATGAGGCATTTGTGGAAGAATTTCAAGAAGCATTACTCTGGTGATTTGTTTAGTTATAACATGTGGCCGGCTGCCAAGACTTGCATTATTGAGAAGTTCAATTGGCACATGGAGAAAATACAGGAAAAGTGCCCTAAAGCAATTGCTTACTTAGATGAGAATCATCCATACTCGTGGAGTAGAAGTAAATTCTCTGATCAATGCAAGGTAGACTACATCAATAATAACCTCTCTGAGTCTTTCAATAACTGGGTGAGAAATTGTAAAGACTTGCAGATTCTGGAGATGCATGATATGATAAGGCAAATGATCATATCCAAATTTGAAGAGAGGAGAAAAATTGCTATGTCAATGAAGGGCAGCATAATCCCTGATATAACAAAGGCTCTAACTGCTCAAAGCAAAGCTATCAAGGACCATGAGGTTTTAAGATGTGGCAATAATGCAAATGAAGTTACTGCACCTACATCATCGTGAGCATCTTTTCGTATGCGCTTAATTTGGAGCTCAAGACATGCAGTTGTAGGTTGTGGCAAGTAAGTGGAAAGCCATGTAAATATGCTTTTAGCATTCATAGCAAAGCTTAGTAGAGAGGTGCAAATGGATGACTTTGTCCATGATTATTTCTCTGTTGACAAGCTGAGAAAGACATATTCAGGTGTTTTAATCCGATGACATCAAAGCATTTCTGGCCATGTGTTGATCTGGGATACAAAATCAAAAAGCCTAAGTTGAGAAGAAAGCCTGGCAGGCCAAGGAAAACTAGGATTAAGGCATCAGATGAACCTGGTGCTACGAAAAGAAAGAGGTGCTCCGACTGCGGTGAACTAGGCCATACCGCAAAGAAGTGCCAAGGGGCCGACTGCTAGGCAGAAAAAGATGTTTGCATCTCATGAGAATGCATCTGAAGTGGAGAGCAATGACCCTCCTACTACTGGGTCAGCCAAGTAAGTCATCCCATGTGTACTTGTTTATTATTTCTTATGATTTGAATATATCACCTGATGCATTTTTCCTTTCTCGAAACAAGTGATGCTGCAAGTAATATTGGAGGATCTCAAATTGGGATAAGTGGAAGTACAAGTTCATCACATACTGAAACTGCTAAGTATGCCACTTTTTCACTTTACTTTGAATACGTTCATGCCCACAGCCAAGTATTTACTGACACATGCCCACTACATTTTTTTTGAAGTGATGGTGCCACTCATGTTAGAGAGGGAAGGCCACCAACTGGGAGGGGGAGGGGTAGAGGCAGAGGGAGGGGAGGCCGAGGCAGAGGAAGAGGTGCTTCAAGGCTTGCTGCTTTGCTCAATGTGTAAAATGGACCACTGCTTGGGATATTATATGTAATAATTAGTGGATTATTAGTTGTGTATGTGCTAAGCCATGTGTGACCTGGACATGATTTTAGCATGTGGTGAACTTTATTTTGGTATGCTTAGCTGTGATCGAGACATGAAAACTTAATGTGGTTATTGTCAACTCTTGCATTATGATGCAAATATTATGCTTTATATATTATCTAGATCTCTCTTCATGTATTGTCATTTGTAAATATATTGTGCAAATATTGTGCTTATATAATATCTGCAAATATTATGCTTGCAAAAATATGTACTTTGAATTTATACAAAATATATATTGTCATTTGTCCAAGATATGTGCATAGTCTGTACAAAAAAATTCAGATTGATACGTCATTCAGGTCGAGGGCATTTTTGTCTTTTCAGCCTGTACTTAACACTGTTAAGTCCACTTCACGGACCAGGGGCAACTGGTGCCTTCGAATTCAAAAAACAGGGGCAAACGTGCAAAGTTAAAAAAATAAGGGTAAACGAGCAATTGAGCCTCAAAATAAGGGCAGTCTTGCAATTGTCCCAAGAAATAAAGGGGTAAAATAGAGAATCGGAAAACACGAGAATTTTATAGGAATGCATGTTTAGAACACAGGAATATAACTAATATAGGAATGTTAGAGTTAACTGCAAACTCAATGCTATAGACACGCCTGTTACGTTGAGTGCTTCAACACGCAGCCATAGACACGCCTGAGCTAACGGAAAACCTTCATTAGTGCTCCAGCACGCAGCCACACACACACGCGAGCGCTGCAGGAAAAAAATTTCCATTAGCTTTGAGTGGATTTTTTCATTCCTCCAAAAGTACAGGCTTCTTCACTGTTCCAAAGGAAAGTTCCTGCTCGTTCCGTATTCCAAACGCCGCTACAGTAAAAAACTATAGAAACTGCATTCTTCTTTTTTTCCCCCCTATGTGCTTCCCGTAAACCCAACAGGGCGTGAGCGTAATATAGATTCAGTAGTTGCTTGATGAGTTAGGAATCCCACATCTCCGTGCAGCGTGTCTTTGGTTTGGCAATATCACAATAATGGCGCTATCACATATTTAGATAGATTTTTATTTCATGTGAGAACAAGTTGTTTCAAAAATATTTTGTTATATGATTCACCAGTTCTACAGATCAGATAATCGATGGGTTTACAAAGACTTTGCCTACGTAACAAATGGTGATGTTTTGAAACAATCTCAATTTAGCAGGTGCGTTGTGATTGACTGGGGGTGTTAGAAATACACGTGACATGCTGGTCACGGTTCTGATAATGGTTTTGTTGTTTATTGCTAAGTGCTATTGGAATTCTGTAAAAATTGTTACTTTTGTTCACTCTGTTTAGTTGACCTATAAATCAGCTCATAAGTCGAAACGAGAGAAAAATACATTGGAACAGCTGATAAGCCGTATGATAAGACAACATGAGACAAATAACGAGAGAAAAATACATTAGAACGGTTGATAAGCCGTATGATAAGACAACATGAAACAGATACACATCACAGAAAATTAGCCTGCTTATATATTGGATAAACCCAAACCCGAATTATCGGCTATCCTTTTTTAAAAAAAATCTTTTTTGGGAACAACATCAGGTACCATTTTCTAATTCCCAAATTACGTATCGCAAAAGTTTCTCCTAATCCACGTATGTTTGGTGGTATTAGGGTGGATAATTAACTATATCGACAACCGATACCTCCGAACCATATAGATTACTGGCCCTTAATGAATTCGTCTCACGCCTCAGTTTGCAAAGGGAAGCACACAGTAGTATTGGAGGTTCAGATAGGCGCATCAAATGGTCAAAGCCTTGAGACAGATACAGAGGAGCTCTGGACTAGCATACAGTGGATTCGGAGGTTCAGATAGGCGCATCAGATGGTCAAATACCTGAGAGAAGATGCCTTTCGGGGAGTGATTTGATAATGGAGTTGTTTAGGCGGAGTTGCAGAATATGGAAGGTCGTCGACGGGATTTTTTATTTATTTTAATCCTTTTTTATAAGATATTTCAATAGTAATCCCCACTAAAAAATATTTGCACATCCTAGCCCTTTTGGTCGCCCGGCCAATTTGGCGTGACCAAAAAATCTTCATCACGCCACATGCATTGGCGTGACAAGATGTTCCACGTTGGATGGCGTTTCCGGCGTGGAAAACCTTGTCACGCCACTCCTGTTGGCGTGACGATAAATCTTGTCACGCCCACCGGGGTGGCGTGACAAGACTGGATTTTTAAAAAATTATAATTCTTTGATACGACGTCGGATAAGATGATTTTTATATGAAAATTGTAGAGCTTGACGAGATCTACAACTTTCTAGTTTTGAGTTTTTTCATTTGAGGACATTAAGAAGGTCAAAAAAATAATATAAAATTTCAGCACTATAATAATCGCGTACTAAGCGCTTCTCGCAGATTGAAAAATAATATCTTTTTTCGTATGAAGTCAAATGAAGATACATGTTATACCAAAGTTGTAGCTCTCAATGAGATCTACAAGTTTGTAGTTTTTTTGTTTTTACATTTGAGATTGTTAAGACGCTCGAGAAAATAATATAAAGTTTCAGCACCATAATAATCGCGTAATAGCGCTTGCCGTATCAAAAAATTAATATTTTTTCATATAGAGTCAAATGAAAACATTTTTATACCATCAAATGAAACACTTTTATATCAATGTTGTAACTTTGTATAAAAAATGTTTTCATTTGATTCTATACGGAAAAAAATATTAATTTTTAATGTGGTAAGCGCTAGTACGCAATTATTATAGTGCTGAAACTTTATATTATTTTCTCGAGCACCTTAATGATCTCAAATGTAAAAACATAAAACTACAAAGTTGTATATCTAATTGAGAGCTACAACTTTGGTATAACATGTATTTTCGTTTGACTTCATACAAAAAGATATTATTTTTCTAACATAAAACGCTAGTTACGTAATTATTACGGTGCTGAAACTTTATATTATTTTCTCGAGCTCCTTAACAACCTCAAATGTAAAAACACAAAACTACAAAGTTGTAGATCTCATTGAGAGCTACAACTTTGGTATAACATGTATCTTTATTTGACTTTATACAAAAAAGATATTATTTTTCTACTGCGAGAAGCGCTAGTACACGATTATTATAGTGCTGAAAATCTTATATTATTTTTTTGACCTTCTTAATGTCCTCAAATGAAAAAACTCAAAACTATAAAGTCGTAGATCTGTCGAGCTCTACAATTTTCATATAAAAATCATCTTCATCCGACGTCGTATCGAAGAATTATGATCTTTTGAAAATCCAGTCTTGTCACGCCACTCCGGGTGGCGCGACAAGATCCTACTTGTCACGCCAACGGGAGTGGCGTGACAAGGTTTTCCACGTCGAAAACGCCATCTAACGTGGAACATCTTGTCACGCCAATGCATGTGGCGTGATCGAAGATTATTTGGTCGCGCCCGGCTAGGCTAGCGCGACCAAAAAGGGCTAGGATGTGCAAATATTTTTTAGTGGGGATTACTATTGAAATATCTTATAAAAAAAAGGATTAAAATAAATAAAAAATCCGTCGTCGACGTCACGGGCAGGGGCAGGGATGTCGGCCGGTTCAGGTGACGCGGACACGAGGCTCCGCTCCTCAGCGCACGCGCACCTCGTGAGAAGACCAAACGCGAGCTTTTTTCGGTTCGTCGCGGCGACCGGCGGCGGATACGGCCCCATACCCATACGGGCACGCGAGGCCCGCGTTTGAGCCCAAATTAAGAAGCGAATGAGTGTGATAGGGGCCTCAATCGAACCCCAAAGCCTCGATATAGAATAGTACTCCCACCATCAAATTATAAGGTATTTTAAAAATTTTAGAGTTAAAGATTTTAAGTTTAACTAAATTTATATAATAAAATAGTAACACTTATGACACCAACTAAGTATCATTGGATTTTTTATTAGTTACTAAGAAATATGCTCGTACGTTGCAATGCGAGTAAAAAATTATATCAAATAACGTCGAGGAGTTTGATTCTAAATAACTTGGACTCACGTCTTGTGCTTATATAAGTTAGAACAATTCGGATCTAAAAATTACAACAATACACATAGAAAGCAATAGCATGTTTGTTAACCTATCTAATACCTAGCCTATAAATAATAGAATACATTAAAAAGGTAATTTCTGCTCATGTTTTTTACTGACCTTCTCCAAACTAATCGAAAATTCATGTCCATGCTGTCCATATTTATATTTATACTCTACTCAACTCCAAAGTCTAAATCAAATCTATACCTAATAATAAAGAGCTAATAATAAAGAGGTAAAAATTTCAGCCTATTTTTTCATTCACCTCTTCTTTCATCCATCTCTTTTTTCGTCCAACTAAGAGATCGATTCGGTTTCGTTTATACGAGTTAGAATAGGGTTGCATCTAGCACTGATCAATACAAAATCGGATTCCTATGTGTATTGTGTCAAGCCTCCATATCACAAACTCATAAACGTTCTTGTTTGACTCGCGTATGAAATCATCCTTCTATACGCTTATCTCCTATTTGTGAAAAATCAAAACGAAGAAAAAGGAGAACAATGGACGATGTGTCCGAAATGGAAATAAACAAAAATAACAGACGGCCACTGCAAAGGGGAAAAAAACGAGCGACAGGCCCGTCCAAACAAAGCACCGAATAAAAAGCTCTCTTAGGTAATAAGATAAATAAAATATTTAATTAAAATTAAGATAAGATTCATATGTCCTTTCGACCCGTTTTATATTTTCAAAAATACTCGATGTTCTCTTGTGTCCCTTGGTCTTACTCTGTACCTGCTGATATGGAAGAAGTTAGAAACTAGCTAAAATGAGTCATATCATATAAAATAGTTAAAGCTACTAACAGAATCAATCAAAAATAAAATCCAAATTAAACCAAAGGGCACCCACGTCATACCTGTCCAGCTCGTTCTTCATCCGGATTGACTTATGCTTCTAGAATTAGAACATGCATATGCTTCTTTTCATGGTCAGATCTACCATGCATATGCTTCTTTTCATGGTCATCGATGCATTGCCGAGCACACACCATTGCGTCGTTTCATCCGAGAAAGAGGATCTCGCCGTTGATTCTTTTCATGGTCAGATCTACCGAGTATGGATACTATATCTCAACATCCTCGACGCATGTGATCTCTGTTGCTCTCAACATCCTCGACGTATGTGATCTTTGTCGCCCCCCTCCGCAATTCACACCACTGCTACCGTGCATTGCTCGGATCACTAGATCTGAGGAGTATATAGCGCCTGCAATGCTAACCCATGTTCATCGGAGCAATCATACTGACCATCACCTTCCTTCACGGGATCATCAATGTGCGCTGTCACGCAACCACATCATCATCGATAGAGGTTTCGAGCCAGAACCTAATCGAAGTGCCTGCCATGGACTGCCTGTCGTCCAGGTGCCAAAGACGAACTGCACGCTTGTGGATCGGATGTCTTTGCCATTGGCACTGGAGGTGCGGACCATGCCACCCAACCTGGAGTCCCCGATGTCCTGCTATCATAGCCCCAATCATATTGTGCGCTTTCCCATCTTGACTTGGCGGAACACGGCCAAACTTGCCTAAACTGGAGTAAGATGGGTAGCAACAACTACAAGAATTGCCAAAGAGATGGCATAACCATGGAAGAAGCAAATACAAAACAAGAAAAGTGTATTTCACTGTCTGAGTTCTAATTGACAGGTTAACATGGAGAAAGATAGATATACAAAGACAAGTTTATTAAAATTTATAGAAAGAACAAAACATAAATACAAATGCACTATTTCTATTTTCATTCCTTATAAATAATTGATGGTTTTTCTTCCAGTTGCAACGGACACTTCTGCTAGTAAGATAGACAATAAATCGAATCAGCGCTGAGTGTTAGATCATCTCTGGTTAAACCACGACCGTTGGATCACAACGAGCATCCACTGGGTCACTCCAGCCTCCTTTTCTCCCGTGACGGCGGCACTGCTCCGGTCTCCCTCTCGCTTCCTTCCTGAATCCCGTCCTCCCTCTCGCTCTCTTTGCGCACATACGGAGCAGCGGTGTCGCACGCACGGCTTCATGCCAAGCCGAGGCCGTGCGGCAACGGCGCCGGCGCTAGTCTGCGTAACGGCGGCTGCGCTGGTGCGGCAACCAGAAGCAGCATTGCACGCACAACCGCGGCTGGTGGCTCGTCATCACTGCAATGGTGGGCAGCAAGGGACGCATCTGCGGCTCGACAGTGGCGACGCACAGCCAGGGTGGCGACGCACAGCCGTGAGGAACGCAAAGATCAATCGTTTGAGCTCAGTGCATCCGAAAAGCAACAGGACACGCAAAACTGTAGTCAAGAAAAATATAAAAAAAATATATATAAAGAAAAAGGACCCGGACTTGAAAATGGAAAAACGTTGACGGTATCAGAATCGATTTCTTAGTTGGACGAAAGATTTTGTTGTAAAATTTTTGCTTTTTTAGTATTAAAAAAATAGATAGAGATAGAGAGTAGAGATATACCATATCTCTAATCTCTAATCTCTATAATAATAAAACACCAAAATTTCAAGCAAAATTTTTTTCTACCTATTTTTTTGTCCGTGTCCTCCCTAACTACCGGATGATCAAAGTTTGCTTAGCGATGATGGATACAATGTTCGGTTTCAATATGTATTAGATTGTGACCAGCCAATGTGTCTAGCGATAATATGGAGTTTAATTCATATTCATGTTGGGTATTTTTTTCAATCTGTTTTTGCTGAAACTATTCTTTTTAGCTTTTCTCTCGTGTACGTGATGGTTTCCATCTAGCTTTTATTTATTTCATCCAAATTATTTTTGCATGAAACTTATGCGAGACATATGAGTTATAGAAATTAGACAATCCCTCGTCTGTACTAATAGAATTCAAAAGGAGGTCTAAATCAAAACCAAAAGGACACCACGTGGGTAACCATGACAAAGGGACATATATACTATATATATATATATATATATATATATATATATATATATATATATATATATATATAATCAAACAAGTAAGATAATTACACATGTGAATCTTATTCCTCGTGTACTAATAGTATTGAAAAGGAGGTCTAAATCAAAACCAAAAAGGACACCACGTGGGCAACCATGACAAAGCACATATATACTATATATAATCAAACAAGTAAGATAATTACACATGTGAATAATCTTATTATGGATCGTGACTGTCCATGGGCCCGATGGTGCCCAAGGGACCGCCAGACGCAGGAGACGGCGGCGCCCAGGCCTCAAGACCAATCAGTCTTCACGATGATACACGTTTTCTTAGTCGCTCGCCTTAGCTCCAGGCCTCCAGCAGCTCAACCGTCGAGTCCTCATTGTTGATATCTTGGTAATGACTCCCCCACGGTCTGCTCGCCGGCGGGTCGCTCGACATCAACCTCTTGGCACCACTAGACGATGCCCACAACCTCCGCATGGAGCTGTAGCTCCGAGCGACTTGAATCCATGAACACGCACAGAACCTATCAACCTAAACACCAGCGGCGCAAGGATAAGGTGGTTTTGCTTTCGTTTCTTTTCTTAACCAGATTCTAGTTTGATTTGTCATGATCGAGTTGATGAGAGTAGACACACCGTGGATCAAAGTTATTGTTGTTTCGGGGAAACTAACTTGTATTATATCATCGGAAAATGGATTACACAGAGTCGGAGTGCCGAGGTGGTAGGCTAAAACACACTGAAAACCACTTAGGCCTCCTCCCCCTGTTGGTATAAATTAACTATACTCCTTTAAATAAGATTTAAGTAAGATTATCCGCAAGCGCACAGATATCGTACCAATGTCACATTTTACCCGGAGGTTTTAAATATCGTATCCACAGGGAACAGTTGTGATGATGACAAAGTCTATAAACTTAACCCTACAATTAGGCTAGATAAAATCAAGAAAGAGGAAATAGCTATTGAACTCTAGTTCTGACAACCGGTAAGGTTTGTATAATATTTTTCTAACTGGGCAAGTATCCCGAATAAGAGAAAAAACAGAGTAATCTCCTACCAAGAACCTATAAGCCTATCAGTCCTATCAACGGGAAGTGGACTACAGAGGAACCAACGCAGCTGTCACCTACGCGGACTACCACTATCCGGCTAATTAGGGGACATCCACAAGTAAACTTAGCCTAGGCACCACGCCTACACTATGAAATACAACTTCAACCAAGTAATGACCAAGATCAAAGCACTCAATATGAGCTGTAAACTTAAGAACAAATAAGAACAACTGCTTACTTAAATCAGAATGATGAATACAAAAGTACCTCGACGCAGCCTCGGACGAGGGAGCTGAATCCGAAAGAATACAAATGACGAAGAAGCACCGACAAAGCCGGAACTCCTCCGAAACTCTACTCCTCTACTCAATCTCTCTAATCTCTAAACAAGACTAGATCTAGAAGAACTAGTCTCTCCTAATTGCTACAACTAGATGAACTAGAACTAGATCAACTAGAGGGACCCTAACCCTAATTATGTAGAGAATATGAAGCATCGGGGTATAGAATGCCTCTTTAAGGGGCCTTGGGCGTCATTATATAGACCGAGGTGGAGTAGGGGCAAGGAACCGCCACGTCATCGATCCGCGTCTTCATGTTGTGTGCACCGTCGGATCAAACCGACCTTAAATCGACGTAGGGATGCTTTGCTTGACTTCCAAGGAAGCGTGGGAGGAAGACTCCCGAAGGGGAGCGCCGTCGCTTGACCTAGGGCGCCCGGCCGGGCCGGGGGTGGGGCCGGCCGGCCCCACCAGGGTAACCCCCCGGGTTCGCCGCTTGCCGGGTGTCTTCTAGACGTTTTTACGAGCCCGATAACGACGTTTGCCGATGTGGATAAATTTCGTGATAATTATGCACTCTAATCCCTCTTTTATGCTTTTCTGGAACAATCCCTGAAAAATATAGAATATGCAAAACTCGTGGAAATTGTCAGTTAAAACCCTAGACTAGTGTGTACTCATGTGCCTTTTTATGTCTAAAGTTCTAATAAAAGTTGACGTTATCCATCGTCAACAACTCCCCCAAGCTTACCTTTTGCCAGTCCCTTGGCAAACAATCTAGGTCTAATTACTAATAAACTTGGATCGGGGGTTGCTTTGCTATGCTTTTATTTCTTTTAAGTACACTTATTTTTAAACATAAATTTTCCTCCGGTTTAAATAAAATTGCTCTAATTTTTAAACTTACCCATTTTACCTTTAACCATAGGGCTTTACAAACTTATGCATGAGTCTTGAGCAATCAGAAGATAGAACAATCAAGTCAAGCAGTATATCTCAAATTCTTCACAGTACCAATATTTTAGAGTTTTGTAAGTATTCGAAATAAAACTCAGAACTTAATTGTATGATACCCTCAAGTCTCTTATTATATATGGTATTTATGGATCTCACTGAGGCATTAATGATGTTATGCCTTCCTACAACTAAGGATCTTAGTGGAGCTTATAGGAGTGGCAATAATAAGGATAAGCATACTTGCAATTCATATATTGTAAAGTCAAACAATGGATCCACAGAGAATCGAGGCATACAATCAAATCAAGATGTGCATGTGTATGGAATATGGTGGATAGGTGTATTTATGGTATTTAGTGGCTATTCCTAATTCTACTTTTGCTCTTTGAAAATAACTCCCTCCTTAGAACTTTTCATGGAAAAACATGGGCTACCTTTATTCTCTCTTTTTTTTAATTAATCTGGGAGGCGGGCATCTATGTACCCATTGTTTTAATTGTTGGGACACTTATCCATCTTTTACTCTCTTTTTTTCTTCTTCTATTTTTTAATACTTTTTGCATAGCCACATGCATCCTTTGAATATAAATAATTAGAGAGATAATGATAAGAAATTAGAGCAATTAAATAGGGCTGTCCTATAGGGTATATTCTGAGTGTTTACTCCTAGTGTAGGAGAAAACATTTTTAAAGTGGATCTGGATGAAAGTGGAAATGACTGCGCTTACATCCCAGAGTAGGAGTAATGCATATGTGGGTGGAGTGCGTAAGTGATCTTGATTTTAAAAGCATGACAAGGCTCTCATAAGGTATACAACAAAAATTGACTAAACTTAATGTAAAGCAAGCAGCATGAATGCGTAAAGGTTTTTCTAACTCTAAATGTATTATATGGCTTTGGTAGGAATTCAAACTTTATCATACAAGAGCTCATCATGTAAGATTTTAGGTTTTCAAAATAAATCTCCAGAACTTAGTAATGTTAGAAATAAGATAAATAGTAGCTTAGACCTTTATGTACCATATCAATCAATTACCTAGACTTGGCTCAAGCATATGCCTCCACAAGTTTCAGATTCGAGTAAATTCTTATATCAAAGCAGTTATGTCTAAAACTCAGAAGAATTTATGGTTAAAAACTAGGCACTTAAAAGGCATTACGGTAGAGCAACTATTCATCATCTCCAAGATAAAATTTTAATGTTCTCTAGTTTTTATTTAATTCTTACTAACTAGACACACTCTATGATCACACCTTAATACATAGATAAGTATTTTGTTTTTGATTTTAATTTATTATTCATCTTTTTATTTATATTGGACTCACAAGACTCTAAAGACATGGACCTTCATGTGCCCATACATTTTTGGTATTTTATGACTATATAAAATAGACTCGATAATCGGCTAGGTATAGTTACCTGATAAATAGAGGATGCTCCTCCCCAAGCTAGATGTTTGCAATACTTGGTGTTGATGATCTTTAGGGCGAGCTTGTCAGCGATAGTTAGTGGGCTCCACCGATAGACTCACTACTTAGTCATAATGTTATCCTGTATAGTTATACTCCAACAAGAAAATCAAAACTCGAGGCTCGAATTTAATAAGAGGTTAGCGATCAGCTAATAATCAATTGATTATTCTTATGAGTTGATTTTAGATTGACAAGTTTTAGCAGGATTCTCTTTTTTTTTAGGATTTTTTAGTTTAATTATGCAGAAATTAAATATGTGTGCATGATGTATAGTTATATTTTTATGCCACCATAGAGAATATTTATTCTTATGAGGTTTAGGCTTTTTATAAAGCAAGAAAGCGAATACAGGAGCTATTATTATTTTTTATGCCACCACAAAGTAAATATTTCTACTGAGGTTACCATAAGTTTATTCACATGGAGCTTTTAATATTTTATGATGCAAAGAAATAAAGCAATAAAGATTTTTTTATTATTTTCTTTTTAATATTTATGAAGATGAATATGTTAAAGTAAATTTATTAATGTAGATAGAAATACTAATTAATTGGATAACTACCATATTACCTTGTAGTAAGGGTACAAATTTTAAAGTTTATCGACGTGGACTTCTTCTTCCACTCTTGTTATCTCTCTATATTATAGATGGAGGTCTTGATGGTTGCATACCTCTAGTGATGATGATGTCACTTTTATTCTTTGGTTTAGCCAGCAGGTTGAAATGGAGCTTTAATAGTAGCTGGCAGCATCTTGCTTAGTGTGCATGTTCACATAACTTTCACTTGTAGAGTTAATAAACTTTGCTCGATGTGTTGTCCTGTTTGTAAAACCAAGACAGAGATCAAGTGCATGGGCTCTGCTGGTGAAAAACAGCAACAGGACCAAATTTATCCTTTTATTTATTTTTTCTCTATCCTTAGACACTTTGAACAAGATAAAGTTGGTGTTACATGATTTGTTTATTTATAACATGAGTGGTAAGATCAAAAGACTAAGCATTGAATGTTGCATTTAAGTTCATATGGCGAAAAAAGAATAAAAATGCTTAACCAATGGAAGGATTGTCTATCTCTATATAAATTTTCACATAAGTATGACTATCGTCTTCCCAAGATCGAATATAATATTTTAGCTTGTTTAGTTAAGACTGAGATTAAGAGAACGGTGCCATGAACAATTTTAAAGAACAAAGCATGTTGAGTTAATTAGGTTAATCAATTTAAGTTGTAACTCTAACATGTTTGTGTATTTATGTGCACCAAGATCAAGAGAAGAGCAGTGACCACTTACCTTAGAATATTACCTTCATTATTAGAGTGTGACGTCACTAAGTTATGAAGGGTAAATGACTGGTGGTCCTTTCTCTTGCATCTTGAGTTGTTCATGGATATCTTGTCTCCTCTGTTGCACTCATTCTTTTGCCATCTTTTGCTTTTTTGATCTTTTGACTCTTTTCACTCCAGTCATTATTATACCTACAACAGATTAGTGGACAATACATACCCGAAGGAGTATACAAATTTTAAACATAGGTTACTTGTCCAGTATTTCATTTTGTTCTGTCTATGCTAATGAAAAGATAGTATTGATATTATTTTAGCATAGATCATGTTTTATACAGACATGACTTGAGGCAAAGTAACTTGCAGTAGAAGATAAAGTGAATAAATCATTAATACTCACAGTTCTATCATTTATGATGAATGAGCTATGTCTTCTATTTCAAGCATGTGCCCTGTCTCATCTCTAATTCGAATTTATCTCATGACTTACCCAAATTAATTTTAAAAGTTTTCTGCAGGGGTTAGCCCAATAAAAATATCCAATGTCTACTACAACAATTTCTAGTTCAATAACCAAGCTAAACTCCATGTCTAATTTAGTTAAGGAAGACTATTTAATCTAAGCACCATGCTTAAATCAAAAAAAAATCTTTGAAAGTATGTGCAGTACTTCCAAACCAAATCTTACTATAGCAAACAAAGGTAATATGAAAACACTTAAAGAGATTTATTCATTTAGAGATAAAAAGATAAATAATTGAACATGAATTAAAAAGTAGATACAACCAATATTAGCAACGTAGGATTTTCTAAATAACTCCATTCCCCAAGCTTGAATTTTGTAAGGCAGATTTAAATTTGGATGGATATAATTAATGTTGCATGATAATTGGTTCGATATATCTGTTGCTGCCATTAGTCATTTTCTCACTTCAAACCTGAAATGGTTAGTGACAAAAAACATTCAAAGAAATATTTTCATGAATTCACAGGGGGCATTATAGCTATGCTATTTTTTCAAGAGTGGTTATTTTAGTACACAAGGTTATTCTTGGAAAACCTTCTAATTATTGTATATTGAGTTTGTGCGGCGGTTTCCTCTAAAACACTAGCCTTTGTGCGCCTATATCAAGATTACAACGAGATCTATAATATTTATGATAAACATGTACATCTACAACCACCCTTTTAATGATTTTATGAATAGGTATAAAGAGGGGGTTGAAGATCTCATGTGTGGTAATATTAGAGAGACCAAAAGATTCAGAAGATCTCTCATATGACCGTGGATTCGATGAAGTGTTTATGAGATAATTTCTATACTCATCGATGTGATTTCCCTTTTCAAACTCCAAGGGTGTTTCTTCATGAATGTCTATAGGCAACAAGTTTGCCTCTATTATTTTATGTCTATGACATTTATTGGATGTTTTATTTTCTAGAATTTTCCATGAATTGATATCTCTAAGGTTGGTCTCTAAAGCTTTCTCTAGACTTGAGTGAGTTTTGTTTATTAGAGAAATTGATTTAAGCTCACTATTTGAATTTAAACCAAGTTTAGATGCTAGTGCTAAAGCTTCATCCTCTTCCATCCATTCTTTTACAATAGCATATGTATTTCTAGTATGTTTTATGTATTCCTGTCATTGTTGTTGCTCTTCTTGGGCATTCCTATGACTTTTATTCTTGAGATGTCTTGATAGATTTTTAGGGTTTTTATAAAGTTTAGTAGAAAGAGCATAAAAAGATTTATTAGGGTCAAGAATGGGTTTAGAGATGGGTTCAGAGACATTTATTGTGGGCATAGAAGGGGAGAAGATAGAATTTACTCCTAAGTAGCTTGGCTCTCCTTCTATGACATCACTTGACATGCCATCCTTGAACTCTCCCCAGTGCCTTTTATGAGGGAAATGAAGTTGACGATACTTTTTTCAAGATGCTCTTCCCGAGAAGTTCTGATGTGTATTGATTTACGAGCATCTTAGCTAACTGGAAGTCTTAATCATCAAAGTGGAATTTCAAAGGTTTAGGATCGATAGCTAAATCTTGGGAATGAAATGATTGTGTTTTAGCTACCAAGACTTCCGTTTCTAGTTCGGGTGATAAGTTCTTCTCTTCCTCGGAGAGCTCAGAATAGGCTTGAACAACCTTTTCTAGCATAGGCCTTGCTTCAGTTATAGGTAAATGAAGAAAAGCTCCTTCAGAGGCTAAATCAAGGGATTCCTTAGATTCCTTGGTAAGACCCAAATAAAAATGTTGAATAAGCACGAGGTGCGGAAAATCAAGGTCGTGGCCAAATGTAACAAGTTCATTAAAAACGCTCCCATGATTTACTAAGAGATTCTTGTTCTAATTGCCTAAAAAGTTAGAACCTCTTTTTCGAAGGTTAACTACTCTATGGATGGGAAAGAAATATAAATAAAATTCAGAGTATAATATTTTCCGATCACCTTGCATACTCCCTACGGCTCGATTATACCAACGTTTGGCTCTTTCAGTCAAGGAAAACGGAAAAGTTTCCATCTAATAGTCTTATCGGACATGCCAGCAATGCGCAAGCATACACAGGTCTACTCGAATTCTCGTAAGTGTGAGTATAGGTTTTCGTTACCTTCTCCCGAAAAGGGTTTATCCCGAATCATATTAATTAAACATGGGTGCAGCTTATAGCCAGGTGTTATGATAGGTTCATTAGATTTTGGTGGCCCAAAGCTTTCGCGCATGCCATAAAGACAGATAGGAATAGAATTAAAAGCATCCATAAGGATGAACACAAAAATAATGAAGAGAATGGGATAAAATAAGAAAAGATAAAAGTATAATACAAGATTAAGCTAAACTAAGTCAAAATCAGCAAACCGTTCCCCGGCAACGGTGCCAAAAATATTTGTTGGTATAAATTAACGCACTCTTTTAAATAAGATTTAAGTAAAATTATCCGCAAGTGCACAGATATCGTACCAATGTTATATTTTACCCGGAGGTTTTAAATATCGTATCCACGAGGAATGTTGTGATGATGACAAAGTCAATAGACTTAACCCTACAATTAGGCTAGATAAAATCAAGAAAGAGGAAATAGCTATTGAACTCTAGTTCGACAACCTGTTAAGCTTTGTATAATATTATTCTAACTGGGCAAGTATCCCGAATAAGAGAAGAAACAGAGTAATCTCCTACCAAGAACCTATAAGCCTATCAGTCCTATCAACGGGAAGTGGACTACAGAGGAACCAACGCAGCTGTCACCTATGTGGACTACCACTATCCGGCTAATCAGAGGACATCCACAAGTAAACCTAGCCTAGGCACCACGCCTACACTATGAAATACTACTTCAACCAAGTAATGACCAAGATCAAAGCACTCAATATGAGCTATGAACTTAAGAACAAATAAGAACAACTGCTTACTTGAATCGGAATGATGAATATAAAAGTACCTCAGAACGCAGCTCTAGACGAGGGAGCTGAATCCAGAAGAATACAGCCACGAAGAAGTAACGACAGGCCGGAACTCCTCCAGAACTCTACTCCTCTACTCAATCTCTCTAATCTCTAAACAAGACTAGATCTAGAAGAACTAGTCTCTCCTAATTGCTACAACTAGATGAACTAGAGGGACCCTAACCCTAATTATGTAGAGAATATGAAGCACCGGGGTGTAGAATGCCTCTTGAAGGGGCCTTGGGGCGTCATTATATAGGCCGAGATGGAGTAGGGGGCAAGGAACCGCCACGTCATCGATCCGCGTCTTCATGTTGTGTGCACCGTCGGATCAAACCGACCTTAAATCGACGTAGGGATGCTTTGCTTGACTTTCAAGGAAGCGTGGGAGGAAGACTCCGAAGGGGGCGCCGCCCCGCTTGACCTAGGGCGCCGGCCGCCAGAGGTGGGGCCGGCCGGCCCCACCAGTATGGCCCCGGTCCCGTCCCGCCGGATGTCTTCTAGACGTTTCCCTAATCCCGATGACGACGTTTGCCGACGTGGATAAATTTCGTGATAATTATGGACTCTAATCCCTCTTTTATGCTTTTCTGGAACAATCCCTGGAAAATATAGAATATGCAAAACTCATGAAAATTGTCAGTTAAAACCCTAGACTAGTGTGTACTCATATGAATTTTTATGTCTAAAGTTCTAATAAAAGTTGACGTTATCCACCGTCAACACCCCCTTTCTAGGACTTGATCCCCCTCTATTTATAGTCATCAACCCCCTATAAGTCGGACGGTTCTACCCTCTCGACTTTAAGCCACAGTGCCAACCGCCGTGAGAACCCTAGGGGTGTTTCCATATTTCACACGGCCGCTACTGGAACCGTCTTACCCAGGCGCTACCAGGCTGGCCCCCGACAGGTGGGCCCGAGGCTGCGACGACGAAGCGGCGCGAATTCGCTACCCGAATTCGCGTCCCCCGATCCGCGGGCTGCGGCCCGTCGTGCTCATCGAATCTGTCGACCGAATCACGCCACGCCAATTTCGTCGTCCGAATCCGCGCCACGGCACCGCTGTGCCTATCCGCCGTCTGAATTCGCGTTGCAGAATCGCCGAGCGATCTTGCGCGCTTGACGGCGGCGATGGCTCGATAATCTCGGGCCCTGTCTTCGCCTATTGGTTTCGCGCCTCTGAAAGCGAGATCGTCCGGTAGCATTCGCCACCGATTCCGCCCACCGCGCGAGTTTGGGTACCTTTGCGCCCAACGCGATTTCGCACCTGTCAGTTTTCTCTTTTGCTATGAAGATGCAAGCAAGGCGGATTGCTTCGATCGATGCTTTCGTGCATTTTCTATACTACAATCAAGCCCGTCGAAAAGTCGATGATGGCAATAGCGTGGAATTTGGGGCGTGCAATTTCGTACCGAAGACCTCCAAGCGGATTCGGGGCATAGCTCACACATACCAGAATAAGTGGGATCAGTGGCGCAGTTTCTGGTTTTACTATCGCGTCTGCTCTGATTCGGCTGTTGCCTCCGCACGCAGTCGAGGTCTTTCGCGTGCATCGCCGCTTGTCTCCGAACTTACGCCTTGGGTAGGGGACAAGAAACCGCGGTATTCGGCCGGGGCTCCCGGGTGTCGCGAAAGTGAGGACGCGTTCACCCGCACCGCTCAGGTTCAAACAAGCCGCGACCTAGTTGAAGAATGGATTGCACTACGAAAAGTCCCCTGTGCTCGAGCCATGTATTCGTTGCGTTCAAAGAAGTCAATGGTTATCCATGCCCAGCTCTGGTTTGCCGGCGGCCAGAGCAGTTCTCGAGCGACGCTTCCTTCGTCCGTTCAGTGGAGGAGCGCGTGAATTCTATCTGTGGCCCTGTGACTTTACGGGAGCTGAAGGTGAAGAGGGCAGCGCTTGGCGACCGTCGCCGTCTGAATCGCGCTTTCGATTTGATGGGGGTGGCCTATGGCGAGCGGGATGGGTCTGATCCGGAGACGGGGGCGCCAAGCGTCGTTCTGGCTGTGCCCGCCACCGGTGGGTCTCGCCCGGAGAAAAAGAAGGCCAAGAAGCGACTGGCGAATGAGCCCGCGGATGTGCAGATTGGGCGTGAAATGGCCAGGCCTGTGAAGAAAAGCCGAAAGGTGTCGTTTGACCCGAATACGCCCATCATCGAACTTGACTCTGGGGGAGAGGTTCGCCTGATTCGCATTGGTTGACATGATGTCGAAGCGCGTTGTTGCTGACCTGCCTGTTCTAACTTGCGCCTTTTGTTCTTGTTTTTCCAGTAGTCGGCTTCAGATTCGGAAATGGCGCCGACGAAACCACGCACGTCAGGCCACGTCGCCTCCGCTTTCAACGACGATCTGTCGTCTTTCGAGCTGCCTAGCTTCAACAAGGCGAAGAAGCATCCGTGAAAGGGGGACCACAAAACCGACGAGGTCGCCAAGAGGACAAAAGTAGCGGCGACAAAGAAACTAAAAACTACCGAGACTTCGGAGGCTCGCCTGCCGAAAGAGAATGACACCCTCCTGGCGAAAGACAAGGGGCCGGCCGCAGGTAAGAGCCGCTTCTACCGCGAGAGTCTTCGCGTTACCCAGGAGAATGACCCCCTCTTGGGCTTTGGGCGCTTGGACCTTTCTGCGTGCCCCGGAGACTACGGCGAGCCTTGTTTTTATTCCGGATCCGGCTCCTCTGGGGATACTGATCCGCGAAAGGAGCGGTCTTATCAAATTGCTCGTGCTCTAGGTGCTTCGTCTCGGGCGAGTTTGTCTTGCAACTTGGACTACGGCGAGGTCGGGGTTCTACCGGATATCGACGAAGGCACGTCGAAGTATCTGGACTTCTGCTCCCGATCGATGTCCCTCCCCGAGATGGAGCGAGACCTTCTGAAGGTGGACAGCACCTCTCTCGCGGATGCGGCCGCCTTCCATGAAGTCAGCGTGAGTACTGCTTTCGCTTCGCTATCGTCTGCTCTCGGGATTTCACACTAATGGTGGATTGCGCGGTATTTTGCAGGCGCTTATCATCTCGCGCACCCTGGCGAAACAGGGGGAGGTTGTGCGCCGCTCGCTTGAGATGGAGGTGGAGGCCAAGTCCAAGAAGGTCAAGGACTTGGAGGAGGAGGTGAAGACCCTTCGCCGAGAGCGCCAGATCGATGCCAAGAAAAAACGGGATCTGGAGGCCCGCGTTCAGGAGCTCAAGAAGTTCGAGCGAGCTGAGGCAATTCGCAAGACCGAATTCACGGAGGCTGCGAAGGAAGCCGTTGCGAAATATGTCTGGATCTCCAGCTCGCTCGGCATTGAGGTCGTCCCCCCAGCGAGAATGACCCGTCCTCTTTTGTATCTTGGATTCGGGGCGAGCTGGGGTCGCTTGAGGGCAACCTGAACCATGCTCGTGATTTCGCTGCTTCGGTGGCGTTCCACACCCTATGCGTCGGCCTTGGGAACGTCCAGTGCGACCACCTCGACACCGTCGACCTTAGCAACGTCGATAGCTTCTGGCGTGTTTCGCCGGAAGCGAATGCTGCCGGAATTCGCGCCCCCCGATCCGCGGGCGCGGGCCGTCTGTGCTCACCGAATCTGTCGCCCGAATCCACGCCACGCCAATTTCATCGTTCGAATCCGCGCCACGGCGCAGCTGTGCCTATCCGCCGTCCGAATTCGCGTTGCGGAATCGCCGAGCGATCTTGCGCGCTTGACGGCGGCGATGGCTCGATAATCTCGGGCCCTGTCTTCGCCTATTGGTTTCGCGCCTCCGAAAGCGAGATCGTCCAGCAGCATTCGCCACCGATTCCGCCCGCCGCGCGAGTTTGGGTACCTTTGCACCGCGGCAGGCGAGAGGGAGGCCCGAAGGAGCACCTTGCCCCCAACAATAAAACTAACTTGTATTATATCATCGGAAATGGATTACAGTCAGTCGGGTGCCGAGTGGCGGTGCTTATGCCGAAACCACTTAGGCCTCCTCTCCCTTTCTGGTAGTCATCAACCCCCTATGGCCGGACGGTTCTACCCTCTCGACTTTAAGCCACGGTGCCACCCGCCGTGAGAACCCTAGGGGTGTTTCCGTATTTCACACGGCTGCTACTGGAACCGCCTTACCTAGGTCTTTGCCAGTGGCCCCACGACAGGCGGGCCCGAGCCGCGGCAGACGACGGCGTGGTCGCGCCCCGATCCGCGGGCGCGGAGCCGTCTGTGCTCACCGAATCTGTCGCCGAATCCACGCCCGCGCCAATTTCGTCGTCGAATCTGCTCGCGGCGCAGGTATTACTATCCGCCGTCAGAATTCGCGTTTCGGAATCGCCGGCGATCTTGCGCGGCGGCCGGCGGCGATGGCTCGATAATCTCGGGCCTATCTTCGCCTATTGGTTTCAGCGCCTCAGCGAGATCGTCCGGCAACATTCGCCACCATAGATTCCGCCCGCCGCGCGATTTGGATACCTTTGCGCCGCGGCATGGCGGCGAAGGGAGGCCGAAGAACACCTTGCCCCCAACAGTTATTATTAGATTTGACCGCGCAAACTGAAAAAAAAAAATAGTTGATTCATAAAAGGTAATTTCTTTTTTTATTCCGCCTTAGCCATGGAACAGTACGGATACTATAATTACCCATGAAATTTTATAAATGATTAGGCCTAAGTAACCTTGAAGTGCTCGATGATCATGGATCATCTTGATTCGGCACTGTAATAAACTAATTTGCATTATAGTTCATAAAGGATCTTGACAGGGAGATAGCTTAGGTTGCTTGGTGCTGGAATTTGCTATGCCTAATCTTAAGCAAACCATGACTACCACACAAATATTCAGCTTGGGTCTGCTTAAAAGAGGATTCTCGGCCGGGATTGAACTGGATTCCTCATTTTTTTACAACCAATCACCACAAATGGTGTACCACATTGCACGGTGAGGCACGCACAAAGCTGAACCAAACACAATCAAAGTATGACAAGCAAAATTGAAGCTCCAGTTGTGACAAAAGTTCAGCGAGAAAAAAAAAGACTGATACGTGGGAAGAGTGCTAATAAAGTATGACACATCATAGTTGTGACGGTGAACCAAGCAACAACCAAAAAAACTATGGTGTGACTAATACGTCACAATAAATTATGATCATGAACCAAATAAACCCTAATAAGCCCACATCTGTTTTTTGACTGTCGAGAAAAAAATCATTTCTCATTGCAACCACAGACATATTTGCTAGTACCTATTTGATGTCATAAATCTTTGTGGTTTGTTCTATAATTTTTGTTAAATTTAAAAAAAATTGACTCTTCAAGATCTTAGAATGCCTTGTAATTTGGGATGAAGGGAGTTGTTGTTTATTAGCAGGCTGTGGGCTTGTAAACTACTAAATCCAACCCCAAAGCCCACTTGCAACACCCCTTGTAAATTCGCAAATAATTTTCTCCCCAAAGCGCAAATTCTGAATAGCGGCCATGGCTAGCCCAGCCCGGCATATTCCGCAGGAGGGAAGGTGGTGGGCTACCATAGCCCATTTTTACGTTGGTTTTCTTCTTTGTTCATACCAATTTGAATGTTTTGTTTGCGCCACTACTTTCCTTAGAGTCTGTCTATCTAGCACTCAGTTGTTTTAGGGACTTCCAACACTCGGTTGTTGAAAATCCAAAAAACACTTGAATTTTGTTGTGGCCAGGATTCATGTGTTTTAGCCAAAGCTAGCACACGGGTGGTTGATAGCTCCAAAACACATAAATTGCAGTAACCAACAAAACCATGTATTTTTTTTCTAGTTAGCACACGTTTTTTGGCTGCCTGGATAATACATGAATTCAAATAGAGAAAAAAATTCTTGTGTTTTTTTTCCTTACCTAGCATATGGTTGTTGGCTTCATTGATAACACATGAATTCCATAAGGAAAAATTTGTGTGTTTTAAGAGAAAGCAGCACACAGATTCTATTGTCGAAACCCAATACATGCCTAGAACTAAAATTTGTGTCTTTGCTAATATGTTTTATGGCTTTAAAATCATAGCACAAGTGGAGAATTGCATACAGCAGGTTCATATTATACAAAGGGCAAAGAGCTCAACAGTTGCCTAGCAGCTACTGGGAAGTGAACAAGAAAGAGATTAAGATAATACAGCCACAGCTTCTTCAAGCCATCCTTACAGGCTTCAACCACTTCATTGTATTCTGAGCCCCACCACTGCAATGAGAATAAATGCCAAAATTTCAATCATGGCCAGGAAAGCACAAGTATAATACTAATACCACAGTAACACTACAAGTGGCCAGTACAATAGTTACTGGGTTCAGGCAAGAATAAAACAACAATAAATGGCAGTACATATACCTCCTAGCTTCTTCCTTTCTTCTCAGCTCAATGTAGACCAACTGCAGGCTACAACAAAATAGCAGATAGTTAATTAAAGACATAAATATAAAAAATGTCATTCTGCTTAATTTCACCAAAACAGAAGCTAGTTATTAAGAAGTCTAAAGGTGCATAGCGTATACAGTGGATATTCTACGATGGCTTGAAACTATAATGAGAACCAGTAGAATATGTTAAAAACACACATAAAGTATGAAATCTTATAAACAACTTGGTGGAATGTGCTTCACTCAGGAGATTGTGCCAAAATCCTAATCCTAAATGCTAAAAGCTCCCGACACCTTCAAGAGAGTTCATGTCCCCTTATACGGACTAATGCATACAACAACTAAGATAATCTTATATCACAGCAAAAAACAAGTAGTGTGGTCTGTAGATAACTATGACGGCCCATGTATCTAGAAAATTATTTCTATGCCTGACTTCGTACAGTTCAGAATGCTTAACTTATTATATAAGTACCAGAGCCATATGGAAGTACCAAATAAAACTAAAATTTGTTCTCTATGGTAACAAACTTTCAGAAGCAATCAGATCTCTGAGTTATACAAACTTTGAGAGAGAGAGCTCACCGACCCCATGAAAATGAAGGACATTGGGGTGCTTGAGTGTGGTGATCTCCCCGGCGTATCTAGATGGCATCGGTCGTCCCCGTGCCTCTGCCCAACGGCGACCACCATCATAGATCCATGGCCAACCCCACATATCACCAAATTCTTAGGCACAAACTAGATGCCTAGGCAATCGATATCAGCGGATCTTGCAGTACTAACCTCTCTACGAATTCTTTTTGGGGCAACCAGCTTCCTCCTTCTCATCCTCACCATTGTCCCGACGGTGAAAAAAAAGAACCAATGTCACATGATAACCATGACTACCGATGATACACAATGAGAGCTAAACATCACATACTTAACAATGGTCTCGGTGAAAAGAAGAAATAAAAAAACAGGAGAAATAACAGTTTTAAGCCTCCTCCTTTACTAGGCCATGGGGTAGATTGGCCATTTTACAAAACTTGTAGTGTGTTGAAACAAAGCATAGCTCCTAACTTTTTTATAGTTTCATTTGTGAGATATAGACAGATATCAAAAAGAAGGTATAACTAGCTATGACAAAAAAGACAAATAGGACAATAGACAAATTGACATTTTTTTTTTTTTCTAAGGAAGGACGAAACAATATAGGACAATAGATAAATTGATAAATTTTTTCTAAGGAAGGACAGGAAACAATATAGGACAATAGACAAATTGACAATTTTTTTTTTTCTAAGGAAGGACAAGAAATAATATAGGACAATAGACAAATTGATAATTTATTTTTCTAAGAAAGAACAGGAAACAATATAGGATAATATACAAATTGATATTTTTTTCTAAGGAAGGACAAGAAACAAAATTTATGCAACTCGACACAATGACAAATATATAACCAACTCGACAAAAAACAAATAAGACAATAGACTAATACCAAAGACAATCACAGTTACAATAGACAAATTTTTTTCTATAGAAGGACAATTTACAAAAATTTTATCTAATACCAAAGACAATCACAAACATAGGGACAGCGGAGCATAACAAACACGACAAAGATTCCCTGAGAAACGAGAATTCTCTAAGTACTAATACAAAAGTAGTAGAGACAATGATAAGCTACAAATAGGACAAATCTAATCTATACAAGCAGATTCTGCTTTGGGGTTGCTTATTTCATAAGCCAATTTCCTCATGAACATGTAATCCAAAACTACTAGTATGCTGAAAATAAATTCAGAAATCAGAATTAGAGGGAACACAATTACAGAATTCCAAAAAATAAATTGCACATTTGAAATAGTGCAACTGGCGCTAGCAGCGGTAGCAACGGCGAACGCCCAGTGAAATGTGCATCAAGCATACCCAAACAACGAAGATTTCATGGAATCGAGAGGAAGAAAAGGCAAGGAATCTAAAAGGCTGATGGAATCGCCTGTCGCCAGGGAGAGCATCACGAGGAAGAAGACAGGAGTGACTCCCAATTTGGAAATAGCCAATAAAAGTGGGCCCTCCTGGCCAAAGTCAGAAAGCACACCAAACATATCGGACGCTTGATGGCGATCCACTGGCTAGAAAAATAGGGATTTACTAAATTTCAGGTGCCTGAATTTTAGTTTTTTTTCAGACAATGGTTATTGCATAAATTTAATATAAAAATTGCAGTTTTATTATATTGCAATTCCTATAGACATAATATGTAATTTTTTATTCCAAGAATAAAAATCTCGTTAGACAAAACTACAAACCTAAACAAATCTGATATGTGCTGGCACAAAAAAACATTTTAACAATTTACAATTATTTTCTATAGTTAGACAAAAACAAAAATTTGATATGTTATGTCACAAAAATAAATAATAAATAACAGAAGCTCAATGACATTTTCAATCAAAGCAAACATCAGTGAGCAGATTTATAAATAGAAGGACTCCTTGGTCTATCTTTTATTTAAAGTTGACCTCAGGAAGTTCAGAACAGGGACACTATTAGTTACAGAGATACTTCAAAGTTCATACATCTACACCAACCTCAAATAAAAAAGTAATGTAAATTCAGCATAACAGGAGCGTAATTTTCAATGCTTCATTATAAATTGTGCAGCGACAACATGAAAGATTTATTAAGCCAGAATAATTACATGAAAAGAAAAGGAAAAATGATAGAATATCTTGAGAAGCAAAAATTTGGACCACAATGACAGCACAGATAACAGAATGTAGGTTCTTTTTGACCGTATACAGATCAATATTTATTGACATGTCAACTAGATCTTGAGTGCTTTAGCATTCTTACCAGTGAGATGATAACAAGGCCATGCTTTAGCGTTTTTCTCCTGCATGTGCTGGACATCTCATAGCTCTCTAGCTGCAGCGTTCTTTAGTTTAGGAAGCTCTCGCTCGCTTCAGGTCTACCTCAAGTGTCGCACGGCTAACAAGCAAACAGGGCAGACCATGAGGCAGATGTTAAGCAAGTAGGAAGGTAGAGATAGAAGAGTTAAACAAAGTAGTTGATGAAAAAAACCGTTCATTAGGATACAAAGTTGACTGAAGACAACTTGACTGAAGACAACAACCCACAATAGAAACCAATCAGTACAGGAAGGAAGATTTTTAGCTACAACAAAAAGTAGGTACAGACTTATGAAGTATGTAATTTTCAACTATTTAGTATATGTGAATGAAGGCATAACTAATTGCTACTTGCATTCAGAGCAAAACATTGATGAAAGAAAAGTAGATTAATCAGGTACAACCAATAATATATTACACTAGGCTAATATGATTCATTACTCTTAATCCTGTTCATATAGAAGCAATGGAAAAATCTAGCATATGACAAATGTTTAACCCAGTAGAGCAAAACAGGGACTGATATGAGTTGGAACTATTTCAACACTCCAATCTCTATGAGAGCCAAATAAAGGCCAGCATTGATTTGTATTTTTGTAAAAATTTTGCTCCTCAATAATTCTTGATTTACAGATTGTACTGGTTCTATTCAGTTTTCATGAAAAAAATGAAGCTACATATTTTATATAGAGTACACCTAACCTGATGACAACAACATTCAGATGCATTTATCTATTTTAGCTTTTAGATCAGCAGAGTCCACCTATTTGGGATATTTTAGATCATGAGAAGCAGGACATTCAATTTTCAAGTACACAGACACACACAAATAATGCTCACAGTCACATGATACAGATAGCAAAGGCTTTCTGAAGTAAAATAAACTAATTTCAACTTCAAGTTAGCACAAACTAAAATAGACAAAACAGTAACAACCACAAAGGACAAAAGATGCAATTTTTTTCTAAGAAAGGACAAATTACAATACTAATCCAACTCTAGCATAATCACATATATGAAAATATTTATATATGCAAGCCCTTTGCATATATAACTCATTTGCTAATCATATATGCACTTCTAGATTGCACATTCATAAGCAGTAAATTGCATAATTAAAATTCTGCAAATATGGTGTTCAGTAATCATGATTTTGCAACTAATCATGATTTTGCACTAGATGTATCCCTTAACTGCTTTAAATTTCAAAATACATAACAATCCTGGACTGGTTGCTGACCTTTAGAAGTGTAGTTCCAAGATAAACAGCTGCTGCTTTTACAGAAGTGATGATTGGATAAAAATGTATCGTTCAAGGAATCATAACACTGCTTCCTTGTATGTTCAGATAATACTAGGTTAGCTAGGCATGCACTGCCAAGAATCCATGAATTAGTGTACATTTGAACTGGATGTAACTATGCATTAAATGAGTAATGGGATATTTAGACTTCTATGTCACTGAAAAGGCACTCGCCACAACCTGAAGGCTGCATAGAAATACTATACTAGCAACCATCTAATATAATTCAACTTGGCAGCCAGTTATTTACATGAATACTTCCATTATAATTTTTTCCACTCTAGAATGCACTTCAGAATTTCTAAACATCATGTGGTTACTCTCCAAGTCTTGACTGACAAGATGGATCCAGTAGCAAGTGGCCTGTTATTTACCTGTCAATGCATGCTCCCTTCCTTCGGCTGCGCAAGGCGAGACCGATGGTGAGTTTGAACACCGGGCTGAGCGTACCCGCGATCTGCTGCAGGTCCGTCTCCATGTCAGAGAGCCAATAAAAAGGACATAGCTTACAAGTCTCAGGCTACTTCTGCTAGCAGATGTAGAAGGGGATGTCTCCATACAACAAGTTTCGATACAAAACCCTGAACAAGAAAAATAGAAACCAATTTAAAAATGGCTAATCGACAATGGAAAAGATAGAAACACAATAAAAGAAGAGTCGGCTTGATTTAGGGACATACAAATATTTTAAGGAGACAAAATCCCCAATCTCGTATGGGATTTGGCCTATGAGCCTGTTTAGCTTGAGATCCCTGCATGAGCTAATCATTAGCACACAGATAAACTAATCAGCAAGCCACTCACAAGTCACAGACAGCCTGGTTCATAGTGAAACTTACCAAGTTCTTAACACCAGCAAGATTAGCTAGCTCTCTCAAGATTAACAACAAGCTCAAGGTTGTTCAGCACATCAGCTGCAAACCAAAATTGTGTTTAAAAAGAATACACTTCAGCAAGCTCAAGCATTTCTGCATGTAAGATGGTCTGCAGGAGGAAGAGATAGTGTTGAGTATACCTGAAATGAAACCAAGTTGAAGAAATAAAATTTAAACCTCAAATGAGGTATAACAAGAAATGAAGTACAGAAAGTGTACTGAACCATACTTGGCCACTCACAAATGGTTTGAATTTAGGCGTCAAAGTAACTACCTCGATGATGCCAATCTGGAGAATGGAAACAAAGACAGAGGTCATAGTTGTAACAACAAGCAACATATTTCAGATCAAAGGATACAAGAAATTATTAGCGACAACCATTTACAAATTGATCATCACAATGCGACTCATTATCATCCATGGCTATATAACAAAAATAATAATAAAGTTTAATCAACTAGCAAATTCTAAAAAAATATATGCATGCCTATCATTCAGTAACTCTGAATCTCACCATCAACAACCTCTCAGCCACATAAAGTCAGAGCAGGCTGGTGCTCTCAGATAATAATCAGATCACTGATCTGTCTTCTAACAAGCCAACAAGACTCTTACTTAATTTCATGTCTGAACTGGGACATCGCACTCCTTGTGACCAAACTAATGAATTACAAAAATCAAGCTCATGGTTACATTATAGCAGGTGGCACCTGAAACTATTGTTCCCTAACAGTCCAACTAGTTTGTTTGATGGTCAATCAATAGGGGCTATGGTTTACCAGTTCTGTACTTCTGTCTACAACGCTGGCAATTCAAACATAAAACCTCTAATGCATATGAGCGGCAAATTAGCCGCGACCTTAGCTGATCACCACGCACTAGCGAAATAAACAAGCATCGTCAATTCAGTATACTCAAACAAATCAGAGATGCGACAGAACCTGCGTGCAGATCATAGCTCGTTGGTGCTCCTGCACAAACGAAGCAAGCAACCATGCTTTCAGCACGAGGAACCCACCACCACGATGCAGGATGGCATGAGCAAATGAGTAATGCATAAGCCCAAAAAGCGTGTGTGTGCAGGCAGGAGGAGGCAGTAGTACGTACTGAACAAGTGAGCATAGCTCCTCCACTGTCCTTTCATATGAAAATAACAAGATTTGAGAACCTAATTTCCACCTAAAAAGCATGGCTATAACCTAAGCCACATCTGATAAGACTAATCAAAAGTAGAGAATAACAAGATTTAGGAACTGAATATATTAATCACAACCAACTAGTTTAATTTCCACCTAAAAAGCATGGCTATAACAGTAGCAAGTAGAGAATAACAAGATCTGAATATATTAATCTCATAACCTAAGCACATCTGATAAGACTAATCAAAAGAGATACAATAAGGAGGAGGGGACAGTGAGGATCGAACAAGCATGAATCAAAGCACATGATTAGCACACATCTTCCAATCAAGCTAGGAGCAAAACCACTTTCCTCTATAACAAAGCACATCAGATGGTAGGAAATGCAGCAGTAGCGTCCAAAATCAAATTGGAAAGCACCCCTAGAATGCTAACAGAGAGAGGAGGAGAGTGACAGGCAGGCAATGGATGGTGTTCGAGAAAAAGACAGGCCATGACAGAATGAGGTGAGTGACAGGTAATAGGTGAATGAAGCATTAAAGCTTGTTTTGGGTAACTGAATGAAGCGAAGCTCCTAGGTCCTCCAACAAATCCATGGATTGACAGGATGTGGATCCCTCCCATGTCCTCCTACCCTTAGAAAATACTTTCCTGTACCAAACACTAACAGAAACAAGGTGACAAATCAATGCGTGCACTGCCACAACCTGGGTTCTAGATTTGCTCAACCAGAAATTGACTCCAAAATTGATTCTCAGCAGATGGCGAACTGATCTCATCCCAATAGCACAACAGAACAAGCAGCTCACACCAGAGGAAGAATCAAGCACCATTCAGGAAAGGGGATCGAGCAAGTCAACACCACATCAGTAAAGAGGATCGGATTAATCATGCAACCGATGAGGAACACAAAAACAAAGAGGAAAAACAAGGATAGTCACAAACCAGAGGTCCCGGCCACGTTGTCCTGCATGGTTCGGAAGAGCGTCTAGAGGAGCTCGATGGTGGTGCGGAGGCGGGCGTGGAGGTGCGCAAGGTCGACGTGTCCGGCAGCGAGCATGACCTGCGTGGCGTTGAGGTCCGCGCGGAGCGCCGCGGAGAGGGAGGCGACGCGCAGAGACAGGGAGGGCGCGGAGCAGTGAGGTCCCGCGACGGGGAGGGGCGGAGCAGCGAAGACGCTCTCCAATCACCGGCGCCCGGCGGGGAGCACCTCCGCGTCAGGCACCGCCAATGGAGCCGAGAGTGGCGAAATGGAATGGGAAAAAAGTGGGTTTCCCAAAACTGAGCTGACATGTGGACCAGGCGGAGCAGAGAGCAAAGCGCATACACGGGTGAAGAAGGGCACAGATCGCGCCAGCAACAGATCGGACGGCAAAAAAATTCGAGTGCTCGATGAGATAGAAACAATCGATTGTTGTATAGCATTCCTGTTTCCTTACCATGAGACCCATATTATAAAACTAAATCCATAATGCATATATTTCTGAAACATTTTATATTGTAGAAAAAAGTTGTTCAAAAGATCATATACATAAATTACTATTAGTGATTTGTTATATATAAGGTTAATAGACATTTTTGAAAAAAAAAATCAACTTAAAACTTGAAGTTAGTTTAATAGTGCTTTGAACCCCTTGCAGAGTCTAATACATCACTTATATGAGCTTAGGCCGACTACAGATAACGTTTAAAGTAGTCATAGACAACAACAAATAATCTACAGCCTATTCACTTCAGCTTATCAACCGTTGCAATAACATTTTTCTCACACCAAATCAACCGTTTCGTCTTATCATCTGTTCTATACTGACAATGGAACTTACCTTGGTTAACGAAGTGCTGCCTATAAAACCGCGAATACAATGGCGAGAAGAGCAGGGAAAATTAAAATGTTCAGTCTAGCAGATGTGTGAGAGAACAGTGCTACATGTCTCCGCTAGTTATCAAAAATCGCGTACGCGCCCTTGATCTCTGACCGCCTACCATGGCAGCCAGCCCTTCCACCTCTCCTCCGCTTCCGCCGGGGGATTGCGGACCAGCGGCACCGGGTTGTACACTCGCTTCCGCCGGCCACAGACGCCGCAGACCATGCCCAACTGCCCCATGTCCAGCGCGGCCACGACGGAGAAGTTGCAGCCGCAGTAGGCGCAGGAGCCGATCACCTGGGTGTCCATGGCGGCCTGCACCGACCGGCACAGCTCGTCCTCCTCCAGGCCCACCGCCACCTTCCGCCGCTGCGCGAACTCGAGCGCTATGCTCTGGTGGTCGAGCGCGCGCCGGCGCCGGTACATGTCCGCCGAGAGCGCGCGCAGCCCGGCCTCGGCGCGCAGGCCTTCCACCCAGGTTTGCATGCTCGCGCGGTACGGGACCGCGTCCACCTGCAGGAAGCACGCCGGGTCGTCCGACGGCGGAGCCCTCACGAAGACCTCGCCGTAGCCGTCGATCACGTCCCGAGCGTCGTGCGAATCGTCGTCCATCGTGTCTTCTGCCGCCAAACACACCGCAGCCGAACCAACTCGCCGCCGAGGTTTCGATTGATCGATCGACGCAACGCAATGAGACTGATGGTTGGCGGGCTCGTCATCGAGTATGATTTCAGTTGCTTATATTACTTGCTGGACCGTGCCGATCGAGGCCGACGTGGTATGAGAGGCGGACAAGGATTCGACGCCAAGTTGGAGTCGGGATCTTCAGAAATACAGTAGCATGGGATGTCCGCAACCGCAACGGACACGGTTACAGACGCTTGAAGAGAATTTTATAAACAGATACGCATACAGATATACGAAGATTGATCAGAGTAGACATTGAGTTCCATGAATTCCAAACTAAGCAACGACATGAGGATGGTGGATAAAAAAATAGGTCACTTGACAAGCATCTTCATAATAATAACTGAATAATTCAGGTTACAGAGTTCTAGAATTATATAGGAATCATCAGGTGTTGGACCGAGTTCATGGACGCAATGGGCTACACGGGAAGGGAATTCACGGTCTACGGTTAGGAATCCCAGTTCCACTGCACCCTGAAAACCAAGAACGGCAAGGTACGGCGCACAAAACCAGGGTGTGTGTGTGTGTGTCCAAGTGCTCCATGTCTCGTGGCGTGATGGCGACCGGCGGATGAAGAAGGCGGCAGTGCTGCAGGGAAAGGTTCTGCCCCTACAGGGACCAATTCATTGCGTTGGTGGTGGAATGGCTGAAGGTGCCGCTGGAGCTGCCATGGTCGACGTGCGGCAGGTTTGGCGGCGGCCCGCTTCCCTGCAGGGCGAGCTCGAGCTCGCCGGAGAAGTGGCCGTGGTGGACCGGGCCTGGATGGACCAGGTGCAGAGCATCGTCGTGATGCTGCGCGTTCCTGGCGCCGTCGGCGGCGTCCCGTGAGCCCGTCCAGGTGCTTGGCGCCGTGTAGCTGCTCGCCATAACGGAGGGCGCCACCGGGGTGCCTTCGAAGGCGCTGGCCGCGGACATTGCTGGGGACCGGTTGTGGCTGCCACTTTGGGGTGTTGTATCCCATGGCTGAGTTGACAGAAGAGAGAGAGCACAGCTGGAGTCGGTGGCAACTCCTGCGACACATCCGCCAGGCGGGGGGAGCTCGAAGGCAGCGGGGAGCATGGAGGCGGCCCCTGCCACCACGCCGCCATGGCAGTTGTATGCAGCATGGTTGCCATAGCCCGCAGCTGTACTGCGGTGTGGGTGAGGTTCTTGGTTCCCATGCCACTGGATGGCACCCAGCATCCGGTCGCCGCCAGGCTGAATTCCTTGCCACGCATCTCTCACGCTGCTCGGAACCCTTGGGTACGAGAAGTCGAGCAGGAAGCTTCTGAACCTACCAGGCTCTGAAGAAAGAGTAGATTCGTGAATTCCATGGCGGGTTGGCGTATGCATTTGAAAATAACGAGTATATATGGGTCTACAGCTCTACATAACAAGATGCAGCACTTGATACCTTGAAACGATGCAGCAAGCCGGCCATATCGTGAAGTGAGAGGTCCAGGCGGTGGCTTCCTCCGGCGCTCATTGTGACCAATGAGGCGGCGGCGGCAGCTGCGTTTCCCTTGGTCAAATTCGGGTAACTGGTGGAACCTGTGATCAGAGTGAACATAGGTTTACTCACAGTGCAGGCTTCACAAGTGAATACGCTGATCAAAGATTAGTGCAGAGTCACCCAAAAAAAATTGTTGGGAAAATAGAAATAATGTCATGAATATAACAGAGTAAATAAGACTATCTATAATAAAAAATGAGATTGCACACAAGATAATTAGTTTTACATAACCAAAACAGACTAAAAGGAATATTCATGGATCAACAGCAATGTAGAAAACTATTATATTTCGAGCACATGGAAAGAGGGAATTGTTAACTCGGTAATCAAGACTCTGCCACTAGCTCATATCTTAATACCAACTCGCATCAGATGAACAAATATACAAAGCAAACCAGATGTCATGTGAAAAGCTGCGTCGATACAAGCAGCGTGTGTGTTTTTCTAATCCTCCTGAACTAATATTTTTATTCAAAGTATATGCAGCGACATTAACCAACGACACAGCTTTCATGATTAGATCCACACATCAGGGCCCCATGAAAAAAGATTTAAAAGGTTACCATATGGGAAGAGCACCTGCAATCATTCACGGGGAGCGGACACGCGTAGAGCCTTTGTAAAGTGATGTGTTTATCAATGAAACAAGAAGTGTTTATCTATTAATGAACGGTCAGAACCTTCTCCTTTACTGGTGATGCAAAAGGCTACAGACAATGTGAGTAACTGAGTATGGCACTTGCACACTCGTTGCCCCCCTCCAAATAAAGAGTTCATCAAGATGCAACAAAGCATGTTAATTTAGGACTATGATATGATATGTGTTTGTCACCTTACACTATGTACAGTTGATGCAGATTTAGAGTTATCAACCTACAACAGCAAGCACACGGACCGTATGCCATCATAGATGAACCAACCTAGAAATAATTTCAGCATCAGCACAGCTACTCAGCTGAGTTCATTCCATTTCCATTATTTTTTTTTTTGGTTCTCCTGTTTCATTTCACTTACTATATAGGACATTAAATAGTGTCGTACAGATACTATACTAGAGTACTGTACTAGACAATAGCCATTCACATAGGCTACCTACAGTAGAATAAGGAAAAGATAAATCTAGGCTTCCTATATATGTGCTTCTCAGACAAGATACTGTGAATGTTCACATCTATGTCCCTTACTATTCTGGTCAGATTCCACTTGCCGAGATTTTGCATCAGCTCGACGCCCACCAAACAATTGTGCACAAACGGTACTCCCAGCATCCTATGTACTACCAATACTATGGATGTTACAACGAACGCATGCATGATGGAAGCAGAATTTGTGAGTGGAGACTGAAGATTGTCAAACAGTTGGATGCAGAGGTTAGAGTGTGATGAACCAACTCCAGAGTCCAGAGGTTGGCTTCTGAATTCCTTTTTTTTTTCTTTTTTTACCCCAAAGATATACTATGTGGACATGTGGTACATTCAGCTACTGACGAGCTTGGCTGTAGTTCCCAAGGTATCACGAGTGGAATAGTAGGCCGAAGCAGCAGCTGGTCCAGTGCTCACAGGAATGCACAATTTTTGGGAACCCAATTTGGGCTGTACTGGGAGACGGAAGGAGAATGAATGGCTGCTACTACCACTACCACTAGCAGGTGAAAAGAAAAAAAAAATTACCTGCTGCACTGTTGGCAGAAGCGCTGCTCGATGCCGGCGACGACGACGCGCGGCTCCTTGGAGTGCATGTAGCACACCTTGTGGCGGCAGTAGTACTGCTTGACGGCGCTCAGATCCACGCCGCACCCATCCACCTGGCACCGCGGCGGCTGGGCGGCAGAGGCGGCGCTGGCGGACGCCGGCTTGCCGCCCCCCGCCGCGCCACCGGTGGCCGCCACGCCCTTCCCCTTCCTGCCGCCCGGGGCCGCGGCCGCCGTCCCGCTTCCGCCCCCGCTCCCGGCGGCGGCAGCCGCGTCCTGCTCGAAGTAGATCTTCTTGCCGAACTTGAGACCGTGGACGTCGTCGCTCCCACCGCCACCGCTGCCGCTGCCGCTGCCGGCGGTCGCCATTGCTACCCACTCCCCGTGCTTCCTCCCCCCCCAACGCTATATCGCTTCTCGCCTGTGTGGGCGTGGCGGCGTAGCTTCGTCCTAGCCCGCCGGCCCTCCACTAACTCTGTCCAGCCCAGCGGGAGGAAAGGAAGCGCGAGGAGAGTGAGAGCGAGCGAGCTTGAAAGGTTCCCCACTGGGAGGGAGGGCAGGGCCAGGGGAAGGAGGGACGCGACAACAGTGGTGGCGCCGCCCCTTAAAATAACGGGTGTGGTGCAGTGTGCGCGCGTGCGTGTGCTGCTGCCGCTGCCGTCCCTTTCCCCCCGCCCCCTCACCAGTCACCACGCACTCCCACTCGGCGCCCTGCTCCAGTCCAGCAGTTGCTGGCTGCTGCTGCTGCTAGCTCGGCCGCCACTACCGCACCCGCACCACCAAGCTCCTCTTTTCTCGAGCTGCTGCTACTGTTCCACGCGGCTACTAGTGCTCGGCATCCTTCCTTGCTGGCTGCGCGGCCGCCTTATATAGCGCGCGTGTGTTGGGGTGGAAAAGTCCGTCGGCCCCGGCGCCCCCGCGCCCCGTCCCGATCTAAAAATAATAGCTGCCTCCGGCGATCCCACAGGCACAAGCTGCACAGCACAGCACAGGGGACTGCGGTGTGAGGGCCCGCGTCAAGCGTCGTCGACGGTGACGCGGACAGTGGCACGCAACAGGCGCTACTGGCAACAGGAGAGCTCGCTCGCGTGCCCTGTCACATGAACAGCATCCCGGCAGCGGCAGCGGCAGCCGGCACTGTGGCTGGCACGCACGCAACGCAGCGCTGTGGCGTTGCCTGCGCGCCACCGTGGTCGATGTGTAGTCACTCGTGTTGTGTAGTGCAAGACGGTAGACGCCGAGCCTGCCCAGTGCCCGCTGCTGCCCGTGCTGCGTCTCTGCGTCCGTCGGCTTCCCTCCCGCATCGGGGCCGCGTCCGGGGGCGCGCGCTACTCCCTCAGGTCAGTCAGCTCAGGGGCCCTCGCCCCGCGCCCGCGCCTCGCTGCTTGCTACGTACACACGGAGGCGTACGTGCGATCAAAGTCAAGTCTATCAACCGGCCGGGGGAGAAGAGGGAACGAACGAACAGAAGAGGCCAGCGGGAGGGAGGCAGGCGCGCTCGTGCACGCATGGCCATTGGCCGGCGCCAGCAGCTGCCACTGCTCACTTTTTGCACAGCGGCGTGGCTGGACTATTCATGGCGGCTGGTGGCGGGTCCGGGAAGGCCGGCCGTGCGTGAACGCTGCTGCCTCCTATTATTGAGGAGGTGCATGAGAGCGTGAAGCTGCTCTGTCTCTCAGCCGCTCAAGTATAGTATTTTACAGCGTTATTTTAGGTTGGGTGGATCAGGGACTTCTCTAACGTGATGGTAGAGTACAGTACTGCCTTTTTATTCCGACTCTAGAGGGCTACTACAGTATTCAATGGCATCAAGTACTAAGCTCGTGGATCTTATTGTAAGACTTAGGTTTAGGTTTTGTCACGACTTTTATCTAATTAGTACGAAATGTACCTTCCTTAAACTTCATATCATACGATTATTTGGTTGTACACTCAGGACTTTCTATTGAAAAGAACATAGAAAAACACCACTTCGAAGATACTTCTGCTTTGTGGGCACAAATAAAACTACGTGGTTGTTTGGTGTGCCCTCCCAGGTAACTATTGCTCCACGCAAGCATCTTAGCCTTAGACGACGGTAAACTAACATCTTAGCCTTAAACGACGGTAAACTAACTCATGAGAACGCTACATAGTCTTGACAGGTTTGCCTAGAGCCAAAATAAAGAGAACATATATCTTGGACATTTTTCCACGTGTTTTTTTCTGAACTTTTGCCCTCTCTTTTTGTTCTATAAATGGTTTTCTTCACAACACATATATGAATCTTTTCAATCGACATTGATGCGGCTGTCAGAAGCCACACCCACAAGCATTTTATACCTCTTTACGACACAAGATCTTATTGAGAGAAGACAAGATAAAGCCTAATGATAGTTTGCAAACTCAAATTGGAACTACTACCTCATGTACTGAATTGGTCTATTCTAGATCTTGGATGACCCTCTTTTTTGTCATCCAAATGTTTATACTTCTTTTTATTTGGAATCACTATTTTTAGAGGATGCACTTTCAGTTTTAAGTAGTTAAAAGCATTTAACTTCCACTTGTCCTTCTAATGAAAATCTCTAGATATATTAACTTAAAATTGTGTGGTTTATAGCTTTTAAACCTTGACCATGAATTTTTTTATTTTTTTTCGATTGGCAAAAGGTTTGCTATGCATGCATCAATAAATAAGAAGTCACAACAATGCCCATTAAAATACCCATACCACAGAAGTGATCAACAAAGACACAACAACAAATAGACGACGAAGCCTCCTTAACTAGCACCAATGATGAGCGTCCAAAGCTAGTACATACTTGTATCTGATAGGTTGAATTTAAATTTTACACTGAAACTGCTCAAATTGCTCAATGATATGAGCATTCCTGAATTTGCAGCCCTCTGGATTCCATGGCGCTGCTTATCTTCCATGGGCATGTGCAGTAGTTGGTGCACGTAGCTGTCTCCACAGAAAATATAAAGCAGGTACCATCAGCACAGTCTTCGGTGAGACATAACAACAACTTATGGCATGGGGCATGGACGTTCTTGGCCTCTAGCCGCCGCTTTTGGGCTCGACAGGACGTCTCTTGCCATAGTTTAACCGCTGGTCTAGCCCCAGGTCAGAGCATGCCTTGGCGTGTTCGGATTGGTGGAGAATCTCTTTTCAGCGCGAGAGCTCTTTGTTTAGGGTTCATAAAGTTCCCAGCAGTGAGCTTTGGATTTGCCTCAAAATGCTCCAACTGATTGGTATGGGGCTTTGTGCTCGTTACACGCTGTACGTAGCACGGGCACTATTTTATGCAGCTTGCCTCTTCGAATGCTTGAATCGCTGTATCTGAAGACTGAAGTTCACAGTGCACTGATAGTTTAAAAGGTCGTTCACGGTGACTTAGCATATGTTTGATCGTCTAGGACTACAGTAGACTAGTAGCTTTGGTTCATTTTAGCTTTCTTTTAGAGAAAGTTCAACAATAGAACCAAATTATACAATAATTTTCTCTAATTTGTCTATTAAACTTTTTTATTGAACTTAGTTGAGATGAGAACTAAAAGTTAGTATAATCAATAGTCAACCGGTTTGGATGATTCAGAACTAAATTTAAGGTGTAACTTGAGTCTTTATGATATCCGGAGGGTACACCCTAATATTATTCAAGCTGAGAAGCACGTTCGAGTACAATATATGTAAGAACTTTGAAGTACACATGAGTGCATTCGTGCAGCTAAACCAATACTCCTAAGTGCAGGACCATATGTACAGGAGAATTAGAACAGTAGGAGAGATTAAAGAATTTAACTACAATATATATAAGAGCTTTGAAGTACACATGAGTGCATTCGTGCAGCTAAACCAATAGTACTCCTAAGTGCAGGACCATATGTACAGGAGAATTAGAACAGTAGGTGAGATTAAAGAATTTAACTAGGACATGAATAGCAGATTAATCTGTGACGGAAGTACACAGCGGATCTCCAAGTCATTCGATGGAGATCCATCCAGCCAGAGCCAGCAACGGTGGGGCGTCCTTGCGTCGTAGCAGCTGCAATCTGCTGGTGGGTTTCTTGAAAAAGCCATGCCTTGTACTACTAGCTATTAGGCCCCATAATGACTGTCTGCACAAAGGCAGCGAGCTGCATCAGTTATCCGATCTCCCATCTCTGTAAATGCAGAAGCGCAAGTCATGTAGGAGTAGTACTCCCTCCTCATCTTATCCAAGCTTTTCAGCTAGCCAGGCATGTGCATGTGCTCGGCAGGCAGGCAGGCAGGCGCTGTGATGATTTTTTCCCGAAAGAAATGATTCAATCAGGAGCAGAAGAAAGCGGTGGTACTACACTCGCCGGGCAGTAGTACATGTCTAAGGATTGGCGACACAACAAAAACCGGGTTTGGGCAGTTGTGTCCTTCGCCTTTTGTCCCTGGATCGGGTCGTTTTCCGGCTCCCACAGTGGGTCGGTTTCCGGCCGTACTTGGATTGGATCATGCCTGAGCCAGCAACAAATCCGCTTGGAACTTGGCGATGATTCACAGTCGCCTCGCCTAACCTACGTACCCCTGCTACCACTGTTGCTGTTACTGTTACTACCTCCAGAAGTTTTGTGCCAAAGCGACGATGCAAAGAACCAGGAGTGCGCGCGTGAGAGAACTGTTTTGGACTCCAAACTTTGGACAGCAGCAGCCGATTCTGATTTTTTTTTCTTTTTTTCTTTTCTCGGTTGGTTCGGTGGCCAAGGCCAAACAGAGCAGTCGATGGACGCCGTCGTACAGCTCCGTGATCCCGTTGCTCGCCGTCGCGCGCGCTCCGCTGCCATCCAGTGCCAGGTGTGCCAGTGCCAGGCAGCTCTCACCGATCACCTCAGTCCTCTCACCGATCACCTCCGTGCCAGGAGCGCCCATGAGCGCGTCGTATTCGGCAACCCACCGTCTTTCCTTTCCCATCTGCATGACGTCGTGTACACCGCCCCCGGCCAGCGGCACGCATCCAGCACGGAATCTTTGCGGCTGCCGCTGGTGGTGGGGTACCGGCGCGAGCGGGCGGGCGGGCGGGCGCGCTGGCCATTGGGCATTGGCCAAGCGCCCAAGCCTCAGCTACAGAGTAACAGAGACGCGACGGCGACGGTGGGAGAGAGCGCGGGGGCCGGCCGGCCCGGAGGACGGCCGACGCAGCTGCTGCCTGGCACTGTTGCTGACGCTTGCCGGCGGTGACTGTGCGAGTGCGACGACGGGTAAGGTCGCTGGCGCACGTGGGCCGCCTCTGGGCGCCGTGCCGGGCCCCCGCACGCGGGGCACTGTGCGCCTGTGACTGTACCTGTACGCGTGTGAGATGGGCCGGCCGGGGCGCGCAGCGACGGCATCCTGCGTGCCTGGTCTGGTATGGCGATCTTGACATGCCGCAGTCGTGGCTCGGATATCCAAATGCATGCGTACTTGTATTGAGAGTAGAGTGGCCAAGTGAAGTCCAACTTGTTATCGATACGATACGATACGATACGAGATGTAGAAAGCAACAGTTCAACCGCCTTTCTCCGCTTGGTAAAAACTAAAAGGCATGGCAAACACACGAGCGATGTGCTTATCTTTGTTCGTCACAACGGTGCTTCTCTCCCGTGCTTCCTCCACCTTTTTAAATGGAGGTTGAAAATACATATTCATCGAAATTTCTGTGAATATTCAAATTTGTACGTTTTGACGACGACGATTCCGCAGTGCGTGCTCTTCTCACTGTTGTTTCCCGGCACTCTCGCTCTGTGCAGCTGTGCATGCTCCTCCGTCTCCTCCGTGCTGCGGCGGTGGGGGCCTGGGGGGCCGAGATTCGATTGCGGGTGGTAGTGGTACAGCGCGACGCGGATCCAGGCGGACAGGCCCGCGGATTGGCCCGTTTCTGTGTGGCCGGACAGAAACAGTGCGTGGGCTGTCGGGCTGTGGCCGCTGCTCACCGAGGAGAGGTCGCTTTCGGCTTTCCTTTGGGCTGGCCCGTGCCTGTGCCCGTGCCCGTGCGGGGGCCGCGACCCCACTACTGCCAGCCGCCATTTGCCATCCGCGGTCTCGTTCGTACACCACGCGCCGCAGGTTCTCCCGACGCGGGCCCGGGAGCGCGAGGGGGGCGCCCGGGACGGGAAGCCGGCGGTACACTGGCACAGTACGCGTCGGAGTCGACGGCACGACGGAGTCATGAGTGTCCACACTTGCTGAGCCGCTGCTCGCAGAGGAACAGAGGAAGAGACGCCTTTCTGGCTCCATCCATAGGTGCTACGCCTGCGGCTCTTCCTTCTTTTTTTGACGTGATCAATTGATGCATGTGTTCATGCAGCGACAACAAAGCGATCAATTGATTGATGTACTTCCTCCATCCTAAATTTTGGTATAGCGTTCAAGTTTTTCAAATTTAATTAAAATTATAGAAAAAATACAAACACTCATGACATCAAATAGATATACAATGAATATATGACTAATGAAGAATCTAATGATATTTAATTGGTGCCATAAATATTTATTGTTTTATTATATAAATTTAGTCAAACATAAAAAACTTTGACTCTTCAAAAGTCTTAGAATGACTTGTGATTTGGAATGGAGGGAGTACCACTCACTGGGGACGGTTTCTTTTCAGATAGCGCCTAGCGGAGGGCTAGAATTCCAAAAACAAACCCACATACACTGCCCTTTAAGAATGCACGCGTTGCTACTTCTATCATACCTCCAAAAGGTTTAACCACTACTGCCAATTAGAGTCACGTCAAGCCCTTGTTTAGCAGTGCACAAATACACACCAATCCACGTGGTTTAAAAGGGATTGGAATGTATTTTAGTCCATATTCCACCTCAATCCATCTCAAACTATGTGGATTGAAGTGTATTTTAATAGCAACCAAACAAGGCCTAAGGATGTCCTCATAAAAACCAAAATCCCATTCACACAAGCATCTCCTCACATCAATCAAGCTCTAGGTCAAGTAACTCCATAGGATAGCCCATAGGTTTCATCGCACGCAAGTGGATCTCTAAGATGATCTCTTTCGACCGCTCTCTATCTTCTTCACTATGAGCTTACAACTCAAACATTATGGGCCTCATTCCCTCTGGTACGAACTTGGCGGACACACAACAAACATGGTTAGGGTGATCTATAGGATTATACACGCTTGATATATAACAATGGTGCGCGTGTATGCAAACGCCACTAAGCCTAAGCCTAGAACAAAATGTCGATCTAATGACTAACCCAAAAACTTCGAGAACACTACGCTAATCACCTAATATTTCCTTAAGAACTTTTGGAGGATAGAGCACTAGAGATGTTCAGATAAGCCTCACCTCACTACAGATGTTACTTAGCTCCAACAACAGTCAAATAGCCTGTTAAGAGGGGTATACATAGCCTTACCTCACTAAACAAATGTTCTTCACCTCACCCTAAGATATAGCTGTTAGAATTGGACTGCACTCGTAGTAAGCTTCACCCAAATGATTTAGTTTACAAACTCAATCCAAATGTTTGTGTCCTTATTTTTGCATCATGAATTAAAAAAAGATATATACTTTTTTCTCTCTTATATATTTCTGTCCTTATTTTTCCCATGTCCTTCGTCCAGCTCTCAGTTGTTTGATTTGATACGCCGCATATCTTCTCACTTGATTCGATTGATTTTCCCAAGCAAGCTAAAAAGATTGGGAATTGAGATGAAAGGTTGTTCGAGAGGAGTCTTTTTCAATTTTTGCTAAAAAACAAGATTGGAAGTGGGTTTAGAAAAACTCTTGTATATGCTCTAAGATTATATTTGTGGCTTATATTAGTCCTAGTCACTAATCAATGGGGCCGAGATGAGATCATCGTTCTCCTATTGGTTGATTTGCCTCTCAATATGGGCGGCCGCGGCACTTGGGCACGTGTTGCAGGGTTCGGTTTAGGTGAGACAAAAAAGCAGTAATTATCAATTTTTGTGAATCGTATGAGAGATTTTACCTCGTTTTGGGCTAAATAAACAGAAATGAAAAACGAAAACAATAAGGCCCCTTTAGATCTATAGAATTGAAACTTATTCCAATAGTTTAATTCTAGCATTTAGATTCAATAAGAAATCAATTACTTCCTCTGTCCCTATTTAATTGTCGCCGTGGGTTTTCGTGCCACAAGTTTGACTTGATTTGTAAAAAATATGTGCAATATTTGTGCTTCCAAATAAATTTGTTAAAAAACTAGATCCAAAGATCTTTCCGGTGATACTAATTATGATACTAATCGATAATATTTAGTATTTATTAAAATTGCCGGTATTTGTTTATTGGGAAACACAAGCGACGATTAAAAAGGGGCGGAGGGAGTACATAGAATTGGACTCATAAACTCAATTTTTCTTGTTTGACCGAGCTTTGTAAATTTCGTCCGTAATTATCATTTTACCAGGGTGTTCTTTGAGCATTCAATACTCATCCCAAATTAACAACCAAGCAAGTATGCAGGGCGCCAGGATCATCTGTACAGAGCAACGACGCTGCCGCCGGTGCCGTCAGTGTCCCTAGCTGAACCTGCTCATTGACACAGTCAGTGCCCCCCTAGCATGAAGCTGCTCATCGACACAGGAGCCTAGCAGTGCATGCTCCTCTGGAGGCCGGGAAGTATGTCGAGGTCCTGGGCCTCGTCTCCAGTCTCCATGCTAGGCGTATACTATGCGAGTACGCGTTACAGGAGGAGGCGCAGCTCGCAGCGCAGGCCCAGAGGGGTTGCGGCCGGCGCGCGCACGCTGGGTTGGGCTCCCGAGCCTCTTCCTGCACTGCATGCATGCGCGCACTTTTTGATATGACCGGCCCGGGGCGGCTATGGCGTTGGCGTCGGCGTGGATGCACCAGAGGAGCTAACGTAACGGAGTTCGCCGCGGCGCGGCGGCGCGACCTCGCCGGGCGCGCCATGTCTCGCCCTGCCAGGTTCCGCAGCCGACGGCCGGCGGGCCGTGTTCGACGAGCTCACCATGCACAATGGCCGCTGCGCGCACGTACTGGTCAACGAATAAAGCCAGTTTTCTATAGTACATGCATTTGCTGTTGCTGAAGCATTATTGTAATTTAGTTTTTTATTTGCGTACATGACAGCCTGCCTCGTAGACCACCATGCCAAGGTAAAACGATCGAGCTAGTAGTGCCACCTATACACACCTGCCCACAGCATATACAGCATCCACCAGAAGGATCAAGGACGACGACCACGAATGTCGCGGATCGCGTTGCACGAGCCGACGACGACCGCGAGGATGCGATCGACGCGCGCGCTGGACGCCTGGCCGGCGTGCGGCGTCAGTGCCCACGCTGCGGCTCATGCGCGTCAGTGCCGATGCCGGTTGCCGGGGTAGCTGGACCAGGTTTTCTCTGCCCATGCATGTGTGTGTTTTGGTGTTTTATTAGCGGTTTCATTGAGCTTTGTTTTGGGTTTATCATGGAAAATTTATATTTCTTTCACGCAACATTCTTCAGATATGTTTGATAGTACTACAGAATGTTCATGTACTTGAACTTAACATTTCCTTCTGAGACAATAAGTAAATTTAAGCAATATTCGCACTGCTCTATGGCTAAAACAGACATAATTCCCTTTTTGGTTGCTTCAACTTGGCATCACATGAGTCTAGACACAGTAAGCGAGCATAGGTAGAGAAATAGCAAATGAAGTCTGCATCATCCAGTGAAGGCCAATAATTAGTAGGTTGGATAAAAATACGCCTGCTAAATCAGCTATCAACTTATTGCTTAGGCTTTAACATTACTTATGAGGTCACCATTTGTTGCTTAGTCACGTTTGTGCATTTTTGGGCCTTTAATGTTACAAAACAAGCTTATATGGAAGGTCAAAAGGATACATGCGGTGTAGTAACATCCTAGCTAAGGTTATACTGCAGTACAAAACTTTTATGTTTTACAAATCATTAGGGACATTCGAATTGTAAGGAAATTTGACAACTAGATTTTTCTCATAAATAAATATAGGAAATAAATCCAATTTTAACTTATAAGAAAAAAATCCAAAAAATTGGATTTTTTACTCCTTACACCTAGTGTTACGTCCTGGGTTATTAAATAAGAATCCAAAGATAAAGAGGAATCTTAACGTATTTAGATAATTTTTTTAATTTGATTATTTCCATGCATTTCATCTAGTGTGTTGTGAAATAGCATAATATCTATTGTCAAAGGGAACTAATGTAGATATCATATGTCAAGATGGTGCCACTACACGTTGCTGCTCGCTATAGGCATGCAAGAATGTGAAATTATTGTTGAAGCATAACAAAAATATAATAATTTCTTTCTCAACTGCTCTACTTTTCTTGTGTTCATCAGTATTATATTTGTTGAAAGTTTTTTTGGCAGTTGTAATTGTTGAAAGTTCAGTACTATATTCATGATAACTGAGCAAAAGTTCTTGTCTGAGTGAATTTAGATGAGGTACATATTGGAACGGATACATCCCATAAACAGTTTTCTCCCAAATCTCCTATTAATGGGTTGTGATCCAGCCCTAATCTTCCTCCGATCCTACGTGATTTGGCATTGAACTTGATACCACCCCAACCCTCGCTGGTTTCATTCTGTCACACTGCACATATAAGAGGAGGGTGGGGGCCAGGGCGCAGATCACGAGGATCACTACCGCCGTTCTCCCACCGCGACTTCAGACCCTAGACCGAGCCCACAGGGTGTGCAGCAGTGACGGGAAGTCCTCCACCGCCGCCACTGCATCGACACTGACGCCCCTCCGTCGACCGTCGCTGCCCTAGCGCAGAGGAGGACTGCTGCCATGGCGGACAGGAACGAACCCAAAGACGCTGACAGTAAACTCTAACCCTAACCTAATCCTATACCGCTGCTCCACTAGATCATGTATTAGGTTATGCAAACTGTTCTTATGTTCTCAAATTAGTCTTGTCCCTGTTAATCTACTGTTAGTGATCCTGTCCTAGATCTATCAATGGTATTAGTTGCCTACCTAATAGTGGGTTAGCTAGGGTATTCAAATCAGAAATTAGCCAAAAGAATAGCATCAACCGATCTCAAATTAGAAGAAAGAAATCCTAAGTTTGTAAGATCCAAATCGAGGGGGAGGAATTAGAACTCCCTAACCCTAACAGAAGAATCGATTCGACTAAGGGAAAGAAAGATTAGATAGAAATCCAACCGATTCCAACAAATCGGGAAGAACACCACGAAACCCTAACCCTAACAGGATGGAGACGGGAGGTCCTACCCAGGCCTACCTGTGCTCAATGCCACCGTGACCACCTTCCATGGTCCGGCGGCTGATCGCCGCCGCACGTTGGCGTGCGGGATAGAGAAGGCCACGCCGCCGCCTGTGAGCGGCGTGCGTGTGCGCTACTAAGGGCACCGACGAGAGTCCCATCGACGGGCGGCGCCACCGGCGATGTGGCTCACGACGGCCGCCCTCCCCCTCTCCCGCCGCCATGGATGACGCCGGCTGCGGCTCGAAGAGTGAGAAGGGGAGGGACAAAATGAAGTTAGGGTTAGGGTGGTGCGCCCGGTGAGGGGGTTTTGATCCCCGAAATACGTGCTTAACCGTCGGATCTAGGGTGTCCCGGATCGATGGCCGGCAAAGACACGGGCCGCTTTAGGCCCAAAGCGGGTGCAGCCACCGGGCCACTTTCCGGCCCAGCCCAAGTTGCGGCCTGGGTGCGGGGAGGCCGGCGCCGCCGCCGGCCGGGCCGGTTTTCACCACATGAACTCCAAGCAAACAAAAAAAAAAGCGAGGAAGGCCACCTCGGCGGGTCGGCCCTTTTAGACCACAAACTTCGACCGGGCCGGATTATTTTAGTTTTTTTTTTTAATAGATTGGGCCATGAGCCAATTTCAGTTTAGGCCTCCATCGCCGGGCTAATTTCTCCTCGGGCCGGGTCAATTTGCTCACTTTAGCCCAACAAGCTCAAAATATGGTTTTCATTTTCTAGAAATTTTAGAATAAGAATTTAGTTGACTTTTTTTTCTAAGATAATATTAGACACATTTCTCAAGATTATTATCGGTGTATTTTAATCACGCTTTTAGAGATCATATTATATATATTTGTGGATATTATTAGAATATTTTAGTCATGTTTTCCGCTGCTTTCGTAAATTGATTGTTCTTTAATTAAATTCAAACTAACGGACGAATTTAATTTTAGGACCATTTTAAGTTTTAGAAAATTTTATAATATTGTTATTATTATTATTGTTATTGTTTTAGTCCATAAATTAATCTGTATAGTATATAATTAAGTTTCACAATTAATTCTCTGTCAAATTTTGAACCAACAGGATAAATTTTCTAGAGAGAGATTAGAGATGCCTCTGACAATTAGTATAAGTCCATTTAGTCATGTTTTTCGGGCCGCTAAGATATTAGTAGTCCTTCTAACTAAATTCAAACCAACGGGAGAATTTAGTTAGAAGAGCAATCGTAAAATTTAGAAATGCCTACGAAAATTAGTATAAGACTATATTAGTTGTCTCTCTAAATTAAATTCGAACCAATGGGAGAATTTAATTAGAAGAGCCACTATTCAGTTTTAGAAAATTTTATGATACTGTTGTCTTCTAACCAACGTTGATGATATCAATATTATAATTGCTTTAGACCATAAGTTAATCTACATTATTTCTATTTTCTACCCAACGGTGATGTAGATTGAATGTAGAAGAGATTGCATGTATTAATACTTGACCGGTGGTGTTTTGATACATGCAATTTTATGTTAAGATATCAGTTTTATTAAGTTATCTCACCAACTTTGCTTGTGCATTTCAAATTCTTGAAGGAATTATGTACTAAAAAAATACACTGGTGGTGGTGTTAGAGAGCATATATTGAGCATGGCAAACTTGGCGGATGAGCTCGCGTCAATGCATATGGTTCTTCAAGAATCATTTGTCATTCAGACGATTTTAGCTTCTCTGCCTAGCCAGTTTGAGACCATTATTATCACCTGCAACATGATGACAGGTGTGAGGACCATAGAAGGGCTCATTGCCATGTGTGTGCAGGAGGAATAAAGACTTAAGGCATCACAGAAGCACTAAATAATTGGCAAAGGATGGGATTCCATATGAGTACAAATAGAGCCGTTTCAGAGTTATCTTAGAATTATTAGATGATTTATTTCTCTATTTGCTAGAAATTCAGTAAGCATTTCTCAGTTAGAAGATGATTGTTTGAATTGCTATTTTGATATGGCAAATGTAAGACACTATTTCATAATAAGTATGTTGGTCTTGTCTTTCGACAAGACAAGCTTTGTCTATTATCAGTTTTGAGAATGTGAATGCTATATCCAATGAGAATGAGAAAAGATTCCTCGTCTACAAATGTAAGTAGAAAGCGTAAGAATGTTCAATTTTGACTCTTTGAAATTGTGGCATTGCAGATTAAGCCACATTTCGAGGGGGAGAATAGAAAGGTAAGATGAAATTCTTCCACCATTAGAACTCTCAGAATTAGATCAATGTGTTGACTAAAGTGTATTAAGACAATCAAAGTCCGGAAAAGTTTAAGATATTCAAGGCGTAAGTATAAAGATTAGAAAATCAGCACAATAGGAAGATTGAAATAGTAAGATCAGACCATGGTGGGGAATACTGTGGGTGGCATACCCCGTATAGCCAAGTTCCGGGACCTTTTGTAAAGTTCCTATAGAAAAATAGCATAGTTGCCTAGTATTCCATGCCAGGAAAGCCTTAGTCAAACGGAGTGGCTCAAATAAGAAACCATAACTTAATAAACATGATGAGCTACTCCACATTACCTATAAGATTATGAATGGAGGCGTTAAAACCACCATTCATATTTTTGATCGAGTACCAATAAGTCGGTGCCTAAAAACACTGTATAAGTTATGGACAGACGAAGTACCCTCACTTAAGATTTTAAAGGTGTGAGGTTGTCCAGCTAAGGCTAAAGTTCTTTAACCCAAAATTAAGAAAATTGGAACCTAAGACAAATCAGTTGCCATCTTGTGGCTCCCTAGAAAGATCAAAGGATTACTACTTTATTGCCCTAACAGGCATACAAAGTTTGTACAAATAAGACATATTAAGATATTAGTGGATCTTGTGATCAGGGGGAGCAAGGTAGCACAAAAGATCAGTTTAGAGGAGAAACGGGTCTTCAAGCCCTTACTCTAACATTCTAAGAACCATACTTTATGCTACCAGTTGATGCTACACAAACGGTGTGAACACCGCAGTGTCAGCGCCTGTTGTTAGTTTTTCCTTGCCGACAACAAATAAGAATCTGGAACCTGTCCTTCAGGAGCCATTAGAACCATAAGTCGAGCATGAGAAGAACAACACTAGCCCCATATAACTCCAAACAATAGGAACATTAGAAGATCACAAAGAGTTAGAAGATTAGCTATATATTAGATAATTAAGAGGTTTTATGAAACCAAAAAATATCATATGAAGGTTGATCCCACCACATATGAACAAGCCATGAGAAGCAATTATTTTAGAAATCATGAAGAATAAGATAAAATTCAGAATTGCAATAATATTTGGGGCTTAGTGGATATTCCTAAAGGAGCCAAGACAAGTAGGGTCAGAATGAGTCTATAAAACAACACCGGTGACTCCCAAAGGAAAGTTAAGAAAACATAATATGCGACTCATGGCAAAAGTCTTTAAGCAATGAGACTCCCAATCTCATGTAATGATACTTTTAGAATTATAGTGGCGCTAAAAGCACAATAAGACTTAGAGTTACGTCAGATTGATGTAAAGACGACACTCCTTAATAGGGATCTACAATAAAATGTTTTCACGGCACAACCAAAATATTTTGTTGTGAAAAGAAAAGAAAATATGGGATGTCACCTAAAGAAGTTTGCTTATGGATTAGAATAAGCTTAAGACAGTGGCATTAGTGATTTGATAAAACAATTAGAAAGTTTTGGGTTTTAAGACGAATGTAGAGGACAATTGCGTTTACGCAAAGTTTAAGAGTGCTAAGTTCATCTTCTTAGTCCTATATGTAGATGATATTTTGCTAGCAAGCAAGGATGTCAGTCTACTAATGGAAACTAAGAAGTTCTTGCCCTCACATTTTGACATAAAAGATTTTGGTGAAGTCTCTTTTGTTCTGGGATTGAGATTCATCGTGATAGAAATAGAAGGGGTATTAGGGCTGTCTTAGAAAGCATACATATAGAGAAGATTCTTAAGAAATATAGTATGCGTAAGTTTAGTCCATCACCTGCACCCATTGTCAAGGGCGATAAGTATGGAGAACATCAATGTCCCAAGAATCAGATCGAGCTCGAACAAATGAGATCAGTACCTTATGCTTCAGCTGTCGGAAGCTTACAATATGCTCAAATTTGTACTCGCCCTGACATAGTTTTGTTACCGGGTTACTTGGCAGATATCAGAAGAAACTAGATGTAGAATATTGGAAGTTAGTTGAGATAGTTCTGCATTATTTGTAGGGCATAAAAAGGCTTCATGCTAAGTTGTAATAAGACTGATTCAAATTATGCGGGAATGAATAAGAATCCACGTCAGATAACATATTCACCCTCACAAGTGGGGCTATATCGTGGAAAAGCTCTAAACAAACCCTCATCATGTCACCAAGGATGTGCGCTGAGTTTGTAGCAAATCATGAGGCCTCGGGGCAGGTGAACGGAGTTAAGAAGTTCTTACCCGGATTAAGAGTGGTAGACAGCATCGAGAAAACCACTTTAGTTATACTGCGATAACACGCTCACAACAATAGGTCATGTGGTGCTGCCAAACACATTGATACTAAGTAGTATGTTGTGAAGAATAAAGTTCGGGATCATATCATAAGTCTTGAGCATATAAATATAAGACAATATGTTAGCGGATCCGCACACAAATAGCTTACCACCCAACGTGTTTTAGAAAACACGTAGCTAGTATGGGGTTAAGGGAAAACCAATGATTCCTGAACACTTAGGGCCCTTTTTGTTAGAACTCTGTTTCGAATTAGAGTGACGCACTGTAGCCGTCAAATCCAACGGAAATTTTTCTGTGACGATGAAACGCGCTCTACGCATTTCTTTATAATGAGATGGATCTAAGCACTAAGCATTTAAGTTAAGTATTTAAGATTAAGTTAAGATTAAGGTAAGTTGTTAGAAGAGATCAAGGAGGAGAATGTTAGATTGATCTCCTCTCGATGTGGGCCCAATGGCCCACACCGAAACCTTGACTGCTCCCTGATCGAGGGAGCCCAACCCAACTAAGGGTTGGGGGCCCCTGTCACACTACACATATAAGAGGAGGGTGGGGGTGTTGGTATAAATTAAATGCACACAAGAAAATAGAACTATCCACAAGCGCACTGTTGATGGTGGATAACGTCAAACTTCAGTAGAACTTTAGACACAAAAGGATACACGAATACACACTAGTCTAGGGTTTTAACTGACAATTTCCATGAGTTTTGCATATTCTATATTTTGCAGGGACTATTCCAGAAAAGCTTAAAAGAGGGATTAGAGTGCATCATAATCACGAAACTTATCCGCTATGGGAAAAAGAAACATCGAGATGTGGGAAGGATCTAGAAGACACTGGAAACAACGAGACCCGCAGATGCCGCCAGGTGGGGCCGGCCGGCCCCACCCCTGCGCCGACCGGCGCCCCAAGTTAGGGTTTTGGCCCCTCCTTCTGGAAGCTTCTTTCACCGCCTATGGGAAGTCATCTCGGCCCTTGGTTAAGTTGGTTTGATCCTGCGGCGCACGTTCATCCCACCGGGCTATAAATAAAAGGGGCAGACCCCCTTCCCTGGAGGCATCAAGTTATTTTGGAGATCAAGCCATCAAGAGTCTTCTCTAGTTCATCAGAGCCTCTCTAGTTCATAGCTTTAGCCTAGTTAGATTAGAAGTAGAAGAGTTCTAGTTCTTCAGTGGGATCTGGAGCCCCCGCGTTTGTCTGGAGTGTAGAGTTCGGTATAGTTCTAGTTCTTTTCTCTTATTGTATGCAACATTATGATTTGGGAAATATTGTTCTTAATCTTATATATGTTCTTAATTGCAATAGTCATTGTCTGTTTTGATTATATATTTAGCATAGTTAGTTTGATCCTATTGAATTTATGTAATTGCTCGTATAGTGTTTATCCAGAGATATCGTGGGTGAATGATTGGCAGTATGTAGACGTGGTGTTTAGATATCTTGCTTATCTGCGAGTGCACCCTAATGTGCCGGGACGTGTGGTAGTTCGCGTAGGTGAGAACTGCGTTGGTTTCTCTGTAGTCCATCCTCCGTACGTAGGACTAGCATGAGCACGGTCGCGAAGTTGGATGATGACTCTGTTTCACATCCTTTCTAGTTGATGCCTCTTTATATGTGATCATGATGTAGGATTAACTTAACAATGATTGCTAGATGTAATTGCACTAATTAGAGTATTCATTGATGTAGTTATTGAATTATCTTAGTATTTATTCCTGAGTTTATCCATTGGCTAGCTATTACTATGACTAGAAGAGTTCTGATGTTTATCTATTTATGATGACTGATCATTATCTATCATATATCTTGTATCACGTGACTTATCCCCATGTTATGAGTAGGATTCTAGTTATGGTTTACTTTTTATATTAATAGTATAAGTTTACATTAATAATGTAAGTTATAGATATAAGTCCTACATAGACCTTCCCAGTGGTATAAATATAAATCGATAACCTGGAAGAACTCCCTAAGTAAAATGCTACAATGGTATAATTATCTGTTCGCTTGCGAACCGTTCTTAGTTTATATCGATATTTACGTCTAGTCATATTGATTGATATATATATATATACATATATATATATATAAACCTATATTTATCCTTAGCATATACAATTAGGAATGACAATCTAGTTCATGCTTAGGGATGTGGGTGAGAGATAAGTGGCTAGTTGTTAATGACAAGTTAATTTCATACGATGTGTTTCTAATCTCGTTAATTAGTAATGACGTTAGAAATACCAACAAGCATTTTTGGCGCCGTTACCGGGGAAGGTAGTTAGGCAATTAGGGAACATTGATAGACTTATACTCAATTATGTGATTGAGATAACCATTAACCCCCCCGCTCAAGCAGGATTACCCTTGTTTGTCTACTTTAATATCTTATACGGGGGTAATGAACGACCGGTTTATGACCTTCCGGCATGCCCCCACAAAATAAGAAGAAACATAACAAATCCAATGTTGGAGAAAGAGGTCGACGTCGCAGGACTTTAATTTATATCTCAAGTAACGGGAACAAAGATGTTGCATCACTCACAAATTTCAGCATGTGAGTCATGGTAAGTATGATCGGATAAAGGTGAGAAAGTCTTGCTCATTGACTTCAAAATTTATGAGTAGTTATTTTTTGCATTCCACTGCGTGTTTACTTTAATCCACACTATTTAGTTTAAATTTCCTCAGCCATAACTTATTTTATTTTATATATTCATCTCACATAAAAAAACTCACCATGATCATGCTTTTTTATCTCTATCTGAATAAATCTCTACTATATTTTTATGCTACCTTTATTTGCTATGATATATATTTAGGCTTTGAAGTACTTTCATAAATCTCTTAAATGAGGCATGGTGCTTAGTTTAGGAGTGGTGGTTTTACTTTTAAAAAGGCTTTTAAACTGAGCTCAGATTAAAATGCCTTCCTAAATTAAATTAGACGTGGTGTCTAGGTTGATTTTTAAGCCGATAGTATGTTGTAGTGGATCTTGGATATTTTATCGAGACTAACCCCTGCAGGAAAAATTTTAAATTAAATCTGGAAAAGTCAAGAGATAAGTTCAAACCAGGATGAATCAAGACAGATGATAACTTTGCACAAGAAGTCCAAATTATGAGTATTAATGTTTATTCATTTATCTTTTATTACAAGTTATCTTTGTCTTGAGCCATGCTAGATTGCAACAACAACATAAAACACGATAGACATAATTTATGCTAAATAATCTTAAACTATATATCATCTTGATTAGCATAGAAGAAAATCACAAAAAAAGTATGGACAACAAAACCCGTATTTCAATCTTGCTATTCCCTCGGGTATATGTCCATTAACATTTTATAGGAAAGAACAACTTTAATCTATTGGAGAAGAAGTTTTTAAGTGAACATCATTGCATCTCTAATAGACCCCAGCTCATCACCCGCAAAATTAATCAAAGAAATCAGGGAAAAGGTTGATGAGTGAAGAGCATGTAAACTTCTATAGTTTCATTAAATGGTGAAAAGACGAAAAAGATAAAAGGAAGGCCTTGCTCAAGGTAAGACCATAAGCTCTCACCAACAGATAAAATAGATAACCCTCCTCTTTCAAGTAAGTTTATCATCACTTACTTAGAAGAATGAAGACATGAGGTACGTTTGTCCAAGCCTCATGTAACATGTAACTACACTCAACATCTCATACCATGTTGCTAATTTGTCTTGGTCATTTCTATCCTTTGCCATGCTCAACATAACTTGCTATTATATATATATATATAAAAATAAAAATGCTCCCCGTGGTTCACCATACATATTTTTGGTTCTATATGAATAAATACCTTTAGTCTTATAAACTTTCTTATTCTATTATAAGTATGCTTTAGAATATTACTTAAATATTATGAAAATCAAGCATACTTATATAAGAATTTAGTTATACATATAGACTAACCCCTCCTACATAAAAGATATTTAAATCATATTAGAAGACTATTCGTATACTCAAGTCAAGGTTAAAGGTATGCTTCAAAATAATATCCTCGCTTTAACATTGATGGAAAAAAAATTCAAAATAGTGGTGAATCATTGAAAACACGAGCTACAGATTAATCTTTAACTCTTTGGCAAACACTATCCGTACTTTAATAAATAGTATATTTCTTCGGGTATGTGTTGTCTACTAACCCCTTGCAGAGAAGAAATAATGAGAGAAGCAGAGGTCTGAAGAGTGAGAAAGAAGTACAACATACGAGACAAGATGGTAATGAACAACACAAGATACAAGAAAGGAAAAGACGATTAAAATTCATTTACCCTTCATCATGCTCTGATAATGGAGGTAACATCTTAAGATAAGTGGTTATTAATTTCCTCTTGATCTGGTATGCAATAAATAAAAAATACAACCATGTTAGAGTTACAACTTAAATTGATTAACCTGATTAAACTCAATATGATTTGTTCTTTAAGTTTGTTCATAGCTCTATTCTTTTAATCTCAGTCTTAACCAAGTAAGTTAGAAATACTTCATCTATTATTCTTGATATATTATAAAGATAAACAGTCTTTCTAATGGTTAAGTAACTTCACTCTTTATCTCACAAGTTTAAATGCCATATTTATATTTCTGTATTCTCACCCATGTTATGAATGAACAATATGAATAATATTAATCTTATTGTGTCTAAGGTTAGGGGATAAATAAATTTCTAGTTCTGTTGGTGTTTTCCCACCAGCAGAGCCCATACACTTGATCTCTACCTTGTCTTTATGGGCAGAACACACTTCAGTCAAAGTGTGGGGAGACAATCCTCTAAATTCTATAAATAGAAGTTTTCAACTAGTAATAATGATACACATAAGATTGACTTTGAGGCGCCTATAAATGAAAGGAAGAAGGTGGCACCGCCATTAGAGAGCCACTAGTGGAGGCACCACCTCAAGAGCAAACCGAAGTACTTGATTAATGAATCACTGCAAGGGGTCCAGTTCGGAAGACTCAAAACATCGAACCCTCGCCGTGAGGTAACATCGGTAGTTATCCATTTTTACTTTTCTACATTGATTTATTTTCTCTTAAGTAGGTTCACTCTTCTGCATTAGCTTTGCATAGGAAATGACAAAAATGAATAGATATGCATTAAGTTGCATTCATGCATCTTAAAAACTTGAAGCTCCATGTGAAACTCTTGTAATATAAAACCTGTAGGAGTACTCACCATGGTGGCCTAAAAAATATATATAGCATATATATATATATCCTTCTGCATACTAAAAATAAAATAAAAATCTTTATCATTTTATATCAGTACATTAAAAAGAAAGATAAAAATATTTATAGCTTTTATTAGTGCATCATAAATATTTAAATCTCATGCAAGTAGACTTATGGTAACCCCAGTAGAAATATTTACTTTGATAGCATCAAAATAAAAAATAAATAGAACCTAAATTTATTTTAGAGCATCATAAAATATAAAACCTAAAAAAAAAAAAAATAATAATAAAAAAAGAAGAAAAAAGAATCCTGCTAGAATCTGCAAATTAATATTTGCCCATTAAGAATAATCAATTACTCATCCGGGTGACCGCTAACCCCTTGTCATAATTTGAGCCTCAAGTTTTGTTTTTTAGATCATAATTATGCAGGAACAACATTATGACTAAGGAGTGAGCCCATCGGTGGAGCCCCCTAGGACTACTACTGGCAAGCTGGCCCTGAAGATCATCAACACTAAGTATTACAAATATCTAGCTTGGGGAAGGAGCATCCCCTAGTTATCAGGTAACTATACCTATACGATTATCGAGTCTATTTTATAAAGTCATAAAATACCAAAAAACATGTGGACACATGAAGGTCCACAAGTCATAGAGTCTTTTGTGAGTCCGATAGTTTAAAACAAATAAAAAGATGAAGTCATTAAAACTAAATAAATACTTAGCAATATATTAAAGAGTATGTTTAGAGTCAGTCTAGGCTAGAGTCAATTAAAACAGATGAACATTAAAATTTTATCTTGGAGATGATAAATAGTTGCTCTGTTGTCATTCCTTTCAAGTGCCTAGTTTTCAACATTAAATTCTCTCAAGTTTTAGATATTACTGTTTTGACTTAAGTATTTACTCTAAGCCTAAAACTCATGGAGGCATATGCTTGAGCTAAGTCTAGGTGATTGATTGATATGATTCATGAAGGTTGAGCTGCTATTTATCTTATTCCTAGCATTACTAAGTTCTGGAGATTTATCATTTAAAAATTCAAAATCTTACATGATGAGCTCTTGTATGATAAGTTGTGAATTTCTACCAAAGCCAGAGATAATATATTTAGAGATAGAAAACTTTTTTATATTTATGCTACTTGCTTTGCATTAAGTTCAGTCAACCTTTGTTGTATACCTTATGAGAGTCTTGTCATGCTTTTAAATCCAAGATCACTTACACACTTCAGCCACATATATATTATTCCTACTCTGGGAGTAATCGCAACCATTTCCACTTTCACCCATGTTCATCATAAAAAAATAAAGAAAAATATGTCTCTCCTGCACTTGGAGTAGACACCAAGAATATATCCCATAGGACAGCCCTATTATAAATGTTCTAAGTTATTGTTGTTATCTCTCCAATCTTTTATTCAAAGGATGCATGTGGCTATGCAAAAAGAATATTATCAAAAAAAAGAGGGAGTAAAAGAAGGATAAGTGTCCTAGCAATTAAAACAACGGGTACTTAGATGCCCGCCTCTCTGGGTTCTAAAAAAAGAGAAAAGAGAAGAAGAAAGAAAGATTAAAGATAGCCCATGTTTTCCCACGAAAGTTCTAAGTTCCAAGGAAGAGAGGTTTATTTTTCAAAGAGCAAAAGTAGAATTAGAATTAGCCACGAAATACCATATATACACCTATCCACCATATTTCATACACATGCATATCTTGGTTTGATTGTATGCCTCGATTCTCTGTGGATCCATTGTTTGACTTTATAACATATGTATTGCAAGTATGCCTATCCTTGTTATTGCCACTCCTATAAGCTCCACTATAATCATTAGTTGTAGGAGGGCATGACAACATGAATGCCTCAAATGAGATCCATAAATACCGCATATAATAAGAGACTTGAGGGTGTCATACAGTTAAGTTCTGAGTTTTATTTCAAAAACTTAACAAAACTCCGGAATATTGGTACTGTGAAGAATCTGAGACATATTGTTTGACTTGATTGTTCTGTCTTTCGATTGCTCAAGACTTATGCAAAAGCTATAAAACCCTATGGTTAAAGGTAGAATGGGTAAGTTGGAAGGTTAGAGCGATTCTTGTCTAATCCGGAGGAGAATCTCTGTTTGAAAGTTTGTGTACCTTTGAGGAATGAAAGCATTGTAGCAACTCCTGATCCAAATATATTAGTAATTAGGCTCAGTTTGTTTGCCAAGGGACTGGCAAAAGGTAAGCTTGGGGGAGTTGTTGACGGTGGATAACGTCAAGCTTTAGTAGAACTTTAGACACAAAAGGATACACGAATACACACTAGTCTAGGGTTTTAACTGACAATTTTCATGAGTTTTGCATATTCTATATTTTGTAGGGACTATTCTTGAAAAGCTTAAAAGAGTGATTAGAGTGCATAATAATCACGAAACTTATCCGCCACGGAAAAGATAACCATCGAGATGTGGGAAGGATCAAGAAGACACTGAAACAACGGGACCCGCAGCGCCGCCCGGTGGGGCCGGCCCCACCCCACCCTGCGCCGGCCGGTGCCCTAAGTTAGGGTTTCGGCCCCTCCTTCTGAAAGCTTCTTCCACCGTCTATGGGGAGTCATCTCGGCCCTTGGTTAAGTCGGTTTGATCCTGCGGCGCACGTTCATCCCACCGGGCTATAAATAAAGGGGCAGATCCCCTTCCCTGGAGGCATCAAGTCATTTTGGAGATCAAGCCATCAAGAGCCTTCTCTAGTTCATCGAGCCTCTCTAGTTCATAGCTTTAGCCTAGTTAGATTAGAAGTAGAAGAGTTCTAGTTCTTCACGGGATCCGGAGCCCCCTGCCTGCCCTGCGGAGTGCGAGTTTGATATAGTTCTAGTTCTTTTCTCTTATTGTATTCAACATTATGATTTGAGAAACATTGTTCTTAATCTTATATATGTTCTTAATTGCAATAGTCATTATCTGTTTTGATTATATGTTTAGCATAGTTAGTTTGCTCCTATTGAATTTATGTAATTGCTCGTATAGCATTTATCCGGAGATATCGTGGGTGAATGATTGGCAGTATGTAGACGTGGTGTTTTGATATCTTGCTTATCTGCGAGTGCACCCCGATGTGCCGGGACGTGTGGTAGTCCGCGTAGGTGACAAACTGCATTGGTTTCTCTGTAGTCCACCCTCCGTGCGTAGGACTAGCATGGGCACGGTCCACGAAGTTGGATGATGACTCTGTTTTCACATCCTTCCTAGTTGATGCCTCTTTACATGTGATCATGATGTAGGATTAACTTAACAATGATTGCTAGATGTAATTGCACTAATTAGAGTATTCATTGATGTAGTTATTGAATTACCTTAGTATTTATTCCTAAGTTTATCCATTGGCTAGCTATTACTATGACTAGAAGAGCTCTAATGTTTATCTATTTATGATGACTGATCATTATCTATCATATATCTTGTATCACGTGACTTATCCCTGTTATGAGTAGGATTCTAGTTATGGTTTACTTTTCATATTAATAGTATAAGTTGACATTAATAGTGTAAGTTATAGATATAAGTCCTACATAGACCTTCCCAGTGGTATAAATATAAATCGATAACCTGGAAGAACTCTCTAGGTAAAATGCTACAATGGTATAATTATCTGTCCGCTTGCAGAACCGTTCTTAGTTTATATCGATATTTCTGCCTAGTCATATTGATTGATACATATATATATATATATATAAACCCTATATTTATCCTTAGCATATACAATTAGAGATGATAACCTAGTTCATGCTTAGGGATGTGGGTGAGAGATAAGTGACTAGTTATTAATGACAAGTTAATTTTATACTATGTGTTTCTAATCTCGTTAATTAGTAATGACGTTAGAAATACCAACACGCACAGATATAACACCGATGTAGCACTTCACCCGAAGGCTTTAAATATCGTATCCACAAGAAAATGTGTAAGTATAACTACGATCCAACCTAACCAGTAGATATCAATCCTAGCTAGAGATAAGAGGAGATCACTAAAACTACGTTTACTTCGAATCTCGGTAAAAAGGTATTTTCTAATGTTCTGACACGGCCAGATAATTTGAATAGAGGTATGTCGGTGTTTAGCCACCGATAGCCTGCCACGGGGTTCCCGTAGCAGTTGATTCGGATCTCGATGAATACTAGAACTCGGCGGTTACGCAAGAGATACTCGGTTTATCCTGGTTCGAGCCCTCGTTATCGAGTAAAAGCTCTACTCCAGTCGGCCTTGGCCTTTTTCGTTGGATTGATGTATGATTATGTGTTGTTGTCGCTTGTTACAATAAGGGTGCTCTGGCCTCTTTTTATGAGAGAAAAGAGCCAGAGCTCTGGTTCTAATCCTAGTCGGACTTAGTAGAGAGTGTTCTGTTCCTATTACAGAAGTTACTTTCGATTTGTCTAACTAGGACAGGACGTCTTCTGCTTAGAATCGGTCCTCTTGCCTCTGTCTTGTGGGTCCGCCTGAACAGTAGTCATGTTGGTAGGGAACCGTCTTGGTCTCACATCGACAAGCCCCCGAGTATTTCGAAGTAGAACTCGGGAGACGACTTGTTTCACGAGTGATGCTTTGAAGTGGTCTTTCTTGAAGCCTTTCCTCTTTTTCGTTGTGCACCGTAGGTGCACTCATTGAGTGTAGCCCCCGAGCCTCTTGCTATTTATTTATAAGTAGCTGGAGGGTCTTGGAAAATTCAGAAAAAAATTGAGGGTGTATACTCTGCAGCCCCCGAGCCTTTGTCCAGGTTTTTTTTCCTTAAAAGTAGTCGGACGATGGCTTTTGGTTATCGTGCGCCTATAGGTGCACTCAATGAGTGTAGCCCCCGAGCCTCTTACTTTTTGGGACAAAGAGCTGGAGGATCTTGAGTAGAATAATGACTCGAAATTGTTGCCCCCGAGCCTTTGTCCGAGTTCTTCTGTGCAGGGATTGGACAAGGGCTCGTGACTTTCTTTTGATAGTTTGTTCTTTTACTGTAGCTTTATGTCTTCTTTATGGCTGGGCGTTGGCAGCTGGTGCAGTAAAGGCTATATGCTTTTACTCTGAGGGGATATTCTCCGGATATGCTCCTTTACTGCACTATTTACTGTCCTCTTTTAAGTCTTGTCAGTGTCTTTCTGTCTTGGTGGACTTGATCCATGTACGCCGATCTTGTCCTATAAATAGGTCTTCTTTCCTCTTGGTCTTTCAGGGCCTTGAAATTTATTGCCTTCTGTTCTTGTGAGGATGATTGTTTGTGAGATGGATCAGCCCTCGGGTTTCTTTTCTTTTCTTCCAGTATGGTCTTTTTAGTGGGTAGAAAAATTCTTGAGATAGGGATTAGAGGCAAACTAATCCCGGAGTAGCATTGTGATTGGAGGCTCGTTCTAGTAGGTAGAAGAAGTCTTGAGATGTGCCTTATGCTGGGTCATTTTGCAGTCTCAATTCTTCTTTTCCACTCTGGCAGACATATGCTCTGCGTGGGAGGGTTGCCAAGCCGCATTGTCCTCTAGCTGTGCGGTGCAAATCAGCGGCCGCCCAACGCAGAGCTGGAGCCCTCTTGTTCACATGGGGTCCGATTCAACTTGTGGCTGGAGAGACCCGATGTGATGCTTGAGAAGTCAGTGCTACTTTTGGCGATCTTGATTGCACTGTGTTGGTGTATCTAGGTTGCTTTGGATTTGCTCGGCCATGACTATCTCAGAGATCGTCTGGGTCGGCAACAGCTATCACCTTGGTGGCCTGGGGTTCTGCGTAATTGTTTTCTATGGCAGAATTCTACTAGGTTCCTTATAGCTGTTGCTTTAGTTTTCTTCTAAATTTGATGGGTCTTGTAAGACTTGTATCCTTGTATCTTGATGAGAGTATGAATTATTATCTGGATCTGAGTTGTTTGAAACTGTATCTGTTGGTTGTCTGCCTTCGTGCTGACTTGTTATTTGGTAAGATTGGTTGTCTGCCTTTGAGCCGACCTGTTTTTGGTAAGGCTGGTTGTCTGTCTCTGAGTGACTTATTTTTGATAAAACTGGTTGTCTGCCTCCGAGCCGACTTGTTTTTTGGTACCATAGGCTTCGGTGATGCTGGGTTCTTTGTCACCTTTGTAACGGTTCGGAATGTTACCGTTGGCCGATGACAGGATAGAGACCGTTATCCCGGATTTTACTGGGCCTTTCCGTTATTACGCTATGTATCCGTTGGCCTTTTACCGTTGCTCTGTTGAATGGGCCCTAAGCCAGGCCCTTCTTCCTCCTTATAAATTGGTGGTTTTGGGTAACTGTTCTTCTTCTTCGCTCCGCCTCCACATCTTGAAACCCTAGAAAAAATCCCCAATCTTGTTGCTCGTCCTTGCCTCTTTTGCTCTAGCTTTTGTAGTCTTGGCTGTTGTATGGGGAGGAAGAAGACTGCGAGCAAGAAGGCGGCTGCTGACAGGCCTCTTCTCGAGGAGGAGGTCGACGAACAGCTGAATCCTGAGTTTGCTGCAATGAAGGCGACAGCAAAATCGTTCCCGGCTCTGATTACCCAGGAAAAGCATCTGGTTGAACTGGAGGAATAGGGGATGATCCAGTCCAGGGAGTTGGCTGGTTGGTCCGCGCCTGGTGAGCATTGTGTTCCTGTCCCCCGTCCTGAGGAGATTGTTCTTTTTATCTCTTTTGTCCGCGCCAGGCTTTGTCTCCCGGCGTGTTCTTTTCTTTATAGATTTCTCCGCTATTTCTGTATCTCTCTTCATGATCTCACCCTAAATGGGATCCTTCATCTTTCTGTTTTTATCCACTTCTGTGAAACTTTCCTTGGCATTCCCTCCTCTCTGAATCTTTTCTGATTTCTTTTTCATCTCAACCTGCAGCCCCGCTCGGATTTCCTCCACACTCTTGGTGGATGTGGGATTCAATTTCGGCAGGGGCATAAGTCGAGCCACTTTTTTGAGTATAATCTTGTTGAGTCCGTGAAGGATTGGCGCTCTGAGTGGTTTTATGCTGGAAATCTGGATGGTGGTGATGGCGCGCCAGCCCTTGAAACCTACTCCGGAGTCCCGCCTGTTTATAATGATCGGTGGGAAAAGGAGCAGCTTAGCGCTGCTGACTTGTTGCTGCTTCAGCCGCTCTTTGATAGGATTAGATATCTGAAGCAGAACGGTCTGTCAGGCTTTGCTATAGTGGCTAGTTATCTTCGTCGCCGAGTACAACCTTTGAAAGATAGGGAGCATTTTAGCTTTGAGTACTCTGGTGCTGAGGATCTATCTTGAATGGTAGCCACTGCCGAGTTGTCTAATGATGAGGTGCTTTTGCGCCTCCAGAAGATTTTGAATGGTGCCGTGGTGGTCCCAATGATTGGTTTTGAATATTCTGCTGCCAAGCCACCTCCTGTTGTAAGTTGGTTGTCTTTTTTTTCCTTTTATGCTTTCGAGTGCTTTTGAATTATTTCTGACTTGCTTCTGTATTTTTGTAGCCTTTTGACAGAGATTTTAATGTGGATGCGTCTCTCTTTGTTGATGGAGAGATTGCTCCTCTTCCGGCTCCTCCGACCGTTAGCCATGCAGTGGTGGAAGGCCGAGTTGTTTTGCTAGGGGTTTCTGAAAAGGAACTCCCTCTTCAGTATGCTCCCTATCAGCCAGTGCCGCTTCCCCGAGCTACTCGTTCGGGTGGAAAGATGCCTGCGACTGGCGGGGCTTCTTCTTCTGCGCCATGAAAACAGGCGCATTCTTCTTGTCCTCAGCCTTCAAGTAATATTCTGATAGGTGAGAAATTTTTTTAGTCTGACTTGTTTTATTTGTATGTGTTGTCCTGACCCTTTATTTCTTTGTAGATGGCAATCCAGTCCCTCTTTTTGAAGATGAGGCTGAAGATGTCGATGATTCTCCTCTTTTTCGTCAGTCTGTTCTCTCGCCTGATCTTTTCATGATCTGGAGTAAACTTTCCCCTTTTGCCTTGTTGATTTTTGTTTTGTTTTGTAGCCCCTAGGGGACTTCGACTTCCTTCCCGGATCTGGGGACCTTGCCGGGTCCTTCCCCCTCTACGGCTGAGTTGCTGGCGGCCTAAATGAGGTCATGCCGCCTCCGTCTTCTCGTCCTCTTCTGGCTGTTCGGCGAGCTCCCCGGTGAGTGTGTTACCACCGAGTTCTCTTTTATTCTCTTTTCTGTTTTTGTCTTAGTTTGATTCTTGTAGGCTGTCTGCTGTGGCCCCTTGTACTCCGGCTTCTGATTCAGAGAAGACCGCGAGTGTAGATATGGTGGGTCAGGTATCTTCTGCGCCTGATCCTCATCCGGCTGTGGAGTCTGCCTTGGTTGTGGCAGAAGTGGTGCCTGCTTCTTCTGTTGCTGCGACTACGCTTCCTGTTGCGGAAGTTGTCGTCACTTCGAGGGGAGAGCAGCTACCTCTTGCTCAGCCCTTGTCTTCTTTGATGAGGACATAACACATTCAGATACAACCATTGATTATAAGGTGAGCTTGTTTAGTGATTTTTGGTGTAACTCACTTGGTTCCACATGTACATGTTCCTATTTGCTTGTAGGTACAAATATTTCTCAAAGTGCAGGGCAATCAAGATTCATCAGTGACCCGATAGTACCTCGTTGGAAAGGCCGTAACTCAACCATCCGGGGTGTGATTGAGGTCAATGAGTACTTGATGGAAAGCTTATTTGATAAGCTTTCAAATAAATCAGGTCTCATCTCAATATCACATTGGCAAGGCCTCCAAATCATCAAGACATGCTGTCGCTGTTTCTGCCGGGAGCTACATCATCGTCCTGGGCTTGATATTCACACTTGGGACCCGGGCCCAAGTTGGAGCACGTTCCGAGAAGATGAAAAACACACCAAGGAAGCCCTTGGACGTCCTCCTCCTTGGCCACCACCTTAGGGGGCCAGCAAGGACGTCCAAGCCAAGCCAGAGGCCCAGTCCAATTCGAGTTCACGTCAGCTTCGTACTTCAGGACCAGCGAGCAATAAACTGGACACCCAGGACACATCCGAACTCCGTTTTTGATCATCCACATATGGATGGAAAGATAATTTCATAAGCTAACTAATGGCTTTGGTTTGAGGTCCAAATTCCATTGGAGTCAATGGGAATCATCGAAACAATTCAGCATCCAGAATCTGTCTTGGTGCTGCGTCACCGTTTTTGGTCTGTTGGGCCGTGTATGGTGTTTGAGCCCATTAGGGGGGCGTCTCCAGGGGGAGCGATGACCTTTTGACCTTATATTTAGTAGCCGCCGCTCTCGTTAGGGTTTGGGTTTTGCTTTAGATCAATCTGTCATTGAACAGTCGCCGTTATCGGTTTGTGAAACCCCACGTTGAGATCTTAATCATATATCTGCAATTGTCACTTCACTTGAGTTGCGTATTATCTTGTTCTTGCTTGTGTTCTTCGATTCGCAGCAGAGATTAGCCTTCTTGGCGAGGTCAACCGGATTGTGACACGGTTGATAACCAGAGGAGACGTGGTGCTAAGGTTGCAGGGTTCGGGTCTTTGTGATCTGAAGCCGGATCGGTGTGTCGCTCTCCGACCAAATCGATAGTTATCTTGAACCTGACGGAAGATCGGGAATCACGTCCCCATCAAGTGGTATCAGAGCTTAAGGTATACCATCAGGTTCGAAGTTATCCCTTAGTTTGTGTTTTATCTTCATCCCATAATCCACGGCCATAATTGTTTCCCCGCTCTAGAGCCAGCCACGCCACAACCTTTGCATAATTTAGTTTCAGAGTTCGCTGTATTGAGTTTGTGTCCTAGGTCAACGTCTTATTGCTGGTTTAGATCATGTTCTTCTCTAATTTGTGTTGATCCCTCCATCCACAACCATTATATATCATCATCGATTTGCATCTTGTGTCCACATAAAACTCTGATTTGGACAGCCTACCTTAAAACAGTCATAACTTTTTCGTCCAAACTCGAAACGGGGCGAATTTTATATATACGGAGAACGCCAGAAAATTTTAGATTTGTTTCATCCCAGCAAAGCTGGGTTCGCAAAAATTAGATTTGCGAAATTCAATCAGCAAAATTGAGTTTTTGGGCCCATAAATTTTGGTGTTATTTTGAGAGCACAATACTTATTTTCTATACACCACATCTTTTATCCAATTGAGCTAAAATTTTTTATGGTTTGTTCTTGTGTGCTCCTTACTGAGAAAAAAATATCAAAAGATCAAAAAAAAAGTTTGTATAAAAATAAAAAAAAAGTAAAAGAAAAGAGAAGAGAATAGGAGCACATAAGGAAGAACTAATTGCTCTATTTTATGTGGTGCCTTTGCCTTGTTTATGTCCATTGGTTTCATTCATAATTGTTCCTTTTATCTTTGTTTCACTCTCTTGTTTATCATAATTGGTGCTAGAAACACGCATAGGCCAGCAACTAGGACAAGTGCTTTGGACGTTTATTCAATATTGCTATCTGTTACTAAATTGTGTGCCACATATATAAATTTATTTCTTTGTGTGCCTTCCAAGCTCCACATATATACTTCAGATCAGTATAGAAAAAAAGACCCTTGTAATTTTGGTGCCACATCCTCACAGTATCACGAACCAGCCGCCCGGTTGTACCATTCAATGCCTTGCTTTGGTAAGAACACTTGTAAGAATTTGGTAAGACGTGTGAGAGAGTGTGCTTCCACCGACACATATTATAGTTGATAGAGCTTTTGATTTCTAACAATACCAAACAACAAATTTCTTTTTAAGTGTAAATTGCAGGTCATTATGGATCAGCCGTCTTCCTCCATAGCTGCGGCGACATCATCACAACCACTTTCCACATGCACCACGAGTTTGCACATCAAGTGCTCGGTTCCCAAATGGAGAAGGCAGAGCAAAACCAGTTCAACAACGTGTTCCAAACATATTTTATTGTGAAAGAGGCACGTTGTCGTATCATGATCGATGGTGAGAGTTGCAACAACCTTGCAAGCTTAGAGTTGGTTGAGAAGCTTGGTCTCACCACAAAGCCACTTCCACATCCATACTACATGCACTTGGGTAAATTCTTGTGATAAAATAAAGGTAACTGAAACTGCACACATTAAATTTTCCCTTGGTGTTTATAAGGATAGTACATATTTTGATATAGTACCTATGCAATCTTGTCATTTATTATTTGGTAAACCATGAATATCTAAAAATAAGGTTATACATAATATGATTGCTAATAAATATTCATTCAAATACAATAGTAGAAACATTACTCTCATACCTATGACCGCTTCTTGAAATTTTAAGAGAAGATCTTATGAGAGTGGAGAGAAGAAAGAATGAGCCTTTTAGAAAAGAATGGGTTATTTCAGATGTTAAGATATCTTCATCTAAATCTGAATTTTTACAAAATAAAGATATTGCTTTATCTTTTGTTGAAACTAATAGTTTGCAGCATGTATCCAAGAAAGAGGACAAGGTAATAGAGAAAGAACAGTAACTGTCTCGGATAAGAGCTCTCTTGAGATGCTGAATTTGCCCACCAATGATGCTATTAATGCAATCCTAGAACCTTCTCTTGATTTACCTTTACAACATGATGATTCTACTGATATTTGTGATAAAGAGAAGTTACATGATAGCACTTTTGTTATTGCTATGCCACCACTTGTGAAAGAAATTGATTCTTATGTTTTGGAACAAAGTAATTTGTTGTTTGCAAGTAAATATTTTCTTCCCATTACCACTGAAAAGGATGAGCTAAAATTATTATCTTCTTTAAATACTTTAGGTTATATTGAGTTTGATACTCTATGTGCTCTTAATATTTTGGAAGAGAAATTTAAATATGCTGAATTGCCATGGTTATCTAGATGCATATATCACTTTGTTGGCAAATATAATTACAAAGAAGAGTATATGGTGCATCATGTCTATATTTGTTCAAATCTGAAATCTCCTTTTACTATACAAAAATATGATCAACTAGAGGGCTGTAATAGCTATTATTTTATCATGTCAAGTGCTTCTAGTTTTGTTACAAAGAAACAAGTTAAATTTCAAGAAGGGAAGCTATGTTGGCTACTACCTACAATCTGTCACCGCACCTAACCTCAAACCGAGGACGGTTTGTTGTCGAAGGGAAGGATGATGAGGACATGACACATTCAGATACAACCATTGATTATAAGATGAGCTTGTTTAGTGATTTTTGGTGTAACTCACTTGGTTCCACATGTACATGTTCCTATTTGCTTGTAGATACAAATATTTCTCAAAGTGCAGGGCAATCAAGATTCATCAGTGACCCGATAGTACCTCGTTGGAAAGGCCGTAACTCAACCATCCGGGTGCGATTGAGGTCAATGAGTACTTGATGGAAAACTTATTTGATAAGTTTTCAAATAAATCAGGTCTCATCTCAATATCACATTGGCAAGGCCTCCAAATCATCAAGACATGCTGTCGCTGTTTCTGCCGGGAGCTACATCATCGTCCTGGGCTTGATATTCACACTTGGGACCCTGGCCCAAGTTGGAGCACGTTCTGAGAAGATGGAAAACACACCAAGGAAGCCCTTGGACGTCCTCCTCCTTGGCCACCACCTTAGGGGGCCAGCAAGGACGTCCAAGCCAAGCCAGAGGCCTAGTCCAATTCGAGTTCACGTCAGCTTCGGACTTTAGGACCAGCGAGCAATAAACTGGACACCCAGGACACATCCGAACTCCGTTTTTGATGATCCACATATGGATGGAAAGATAATTTCATAAACTAACTAATAGCTTTGGTTTGAGGTCCAAATTCCATTGGAGTCAACGGGAATCATCGAAACAATTCAGCATCCAGAATCTGTCTTGGTGCTGCATCACCGTTTTTGGTCTGTTGGGCCGTGTATTGTGTTTGAGCCCATTAGGGGGGCGTCTCCAGGGGGAGCGACGACCCTTTGACCTTATATTTAGTAGCCGCCGCTCTCGTTAGGGTTTGGGTTTTGCTTTAGATCAATCTGTCATCGAACAGTCGCCGTTATCGGTTTGTGAAACCCCACGTTGAGATCTTAATCATATATCTGCAATTGTCACTTCACTTGAGTTGCGTATTATCTTGTTCTTGCTTGTGTTCTTCGATTCGTAGCAGGGATTAGCCTTCTTGGCAGGTCAACCGGATTGTGACACGGTTGATAACCAGAGGAGACGTGGTGCTAAGGTTACAGGGTTCGGGTCTTTGTGATCTGAAGCCGGATCGGTGTGTCGCTCTCCGACCAAATCGATAGTTATCTTGAACCTGACGGAAGATCGGGAATCACGTCCCCATCATTCTTCACGTCCTCTGGTTGGATGTTCTTCTCCTTTGTCTCCTCCTCTCGCTCCTCAGGACATGATTCGAGATATGAAGTTGGTGCAGGAGTTGGAGGCAGAGTTTGATCCGAGTTCTCGCTTGCGAGGACTTGAGTCTGAATGGGCTCAGTTTAAGTCTCAATTCAGTCTTTTGCTCAGTGGTTCTAGGTGAGTTCTTTTGTGCTCATTTATCATTTTGGATATTCTTCTTTTTTGATTGCCTTGTTCTTTTTGCTCTGTAGAGTTTTGTCAGTGATTCTGACCTCTTTTTTGGCTCGACTGAGTCACAAAAGAAGTTGGAAGAGCTGGCTTCTTTGAAGTCTAAGCTTGACACTGAGCGTGAAGGATGCCAGTAATCGGAGAGTGCCTTACGGGCCCAGATCGTTGAAGCCAAGCAGCAGAAGTCGGCTGTCGTAGAAGCTGAGAAGGATACTTCGAGGAAGCTTAAAATTCTAAATAGTGATTTCCAAGGTAACTTTCTAGCTGTCTTTATGCCTCGTTTACTTGATATTATCTCTTGCTGACTTCTTTTGCCTTGGTTTTGAAGCTCTGAAGAAGAAGTACTCTGAGGAGACTGAGGCTTTGAAGCTTGAGGTAAAGACCTTTCGCAATGAATCGGAGAAGGTAAAAGAAGATGTTGAAGAAGTCCTTGCCAGAGCTCAGTTGATTCGGCGTGGCGCTGATTGAGATCTTTTGCAGGCCAAGTTGTCAGTGAAGGACTTATCGGCCCGACTGAAGGCCTCAGAGGAGAAGTGGGAGGTTTTCTGGAACTCTGTTCGGAAACTTGCTTTGGAATGCTTAGGAAGCCTGAAGATGCTGGCTTGACCTGGATTCAGTTTCTACCTCTGCTGTCTACCCGGGTTGTTGGCCTGGTGAAGGAGGGGATCCTGGTTGGCGTCCAAGGCATCTTGGGGTGTATTCGGTTGATTAATCCGGATGTGCCCTTGAGAGGATCTTGGAAGGTGCGGCGACCCCCGAGGCTGAACAAGCTCTTACCCAGGCTGAAGCTGCCGTCCTAGATTTGGCTCGGCAATTTGTTGAGCTTGTAGAGGTAGATTCTGTAGTTGTGGGTGGTGATCCCCTGCAGTAATACTTTGTGCCTTTCTTGAGGCATTTTGTATAAACTCTTTGTCTTTTTCGACTTGTTTCACAAATGTGTTGAAAGTAGTGTTCTTGCTTTTATCTGAAAGTTTTTTGAGTTTTTGTTTGGTAAATCGAGCTTGTTTCTTGCTCTCATCTAGGTCTGCGGAGACGCTAGGGTATTTCAGACCGTAGGCCCTCATCCAAGTTCTGTAGCCTAGAAGTCGGGATAGGTCGAGCCATCTTTGCTCTCATCTAGTTTTAAAAAGAAGCTAGGATTTTTTCGGACCGTAGGCCCTCATCCGAGTTCTGTGTTCTAGAAGTCGGGATAGGTCGAGCTTTCTTTGCTCTCATCTAGTTCTGAAAAGAAGCTAGGATATTTTGGACCGTAGGCCCTCATCCATGTTCTGTTATCTAGAAGTCGGGATAGGTCGAGCTTTCTTTACTCTCATCTAGTTCTGAAAAGAAGCTAGGATTTTTTGGACCGTAGGCCCTCATCCGAGTTCTGTGTTCTAGAAGTCAGGATAGGTCGAACTTTCTTTGCTCTCATCTAGTTCTGAAAAGAAGCTAGGACATTTCGGACCATAGGCCCTCATCTGAGTTCTGTTATCTAAAAGTCGGGATAGGTCGAGTTTTCTTTGCTCTCATCTAGTTCTGAAAAGAAGTTAGGATATTTTGGACCGTAGGCCCTCATCCGAGTTCTGTTATCTAGAAGTCGGGATTGGTCGAGCTATCTTTGCTCTCATCTAGTTCTGAAAAGAAGCTAGGATAAGTTTCTTCTGAATAGAGATTTTATTAATAATTCAGGGTACATTGTCCTTGAATTTATGCAAAGAATCGCCGTAGCTAGGATATGTGCCATGAGTTCTTTACTGGCGCTCCGTTTTCGGTCATTAGCTCGTAAGAACCCGGTCCCGTTACTTTTGCTATTATGAAAGGTCCCTCCCAAAGACTGAGTAGTTTATGCCTTCCATCTGGTTTCTGGATTCTTTGAAGGACCAGGTCTCCAGCCTGTAGGCTTCTCGGCTGTATGCTTTTGTTATAATATCTTCTTAATCCTTACATGTATCTTACTAATTGTATTGTTGTATTGATTCTGACTTCTTCCAGACTGTTAATTTCTAGTCTTCTTGTTTCTTCTGCTTCTCCTTCATTGTATTGTTCAATCTTTGGAGATGTCCAGATTAAATCTGCTGGTAGTACGGCTTCTGACCCGTAGACCAGAAAGAAAGGTGTGTAGCCGGTAGCTCTGCTTATTTAAGTTCTTAGTCCCTAGACTACTTTTGGTAGCTCGTCTATCTATTTTGACCCATAATCTTTCAGATCTTCATATAATCTTGGTTTTAAACTGGCTAGTATGAGGCCGTTGGCCCTCTCGACTTATCCATTTGCTTGTGGATGAGCGACTGATGCGTAGTCTATGCTGAAACCGCAGTCTTGTGTCCAACTCTTGAATTCATTGGCTGTGAAAAATGATCCTAGATCTGTGATTATCCTGTTTGGCATTCCAAATCTGTGCATGATTTCTTGAATGAATTCTTGTGCTTTGGCCGAACTGTATTTCACCAAAGGTTTGTATCCTATCCATTTGGTAAATTTATCAATGGCCACGAAGATGTATTCGAATCCCCTTTAGATTTCTTGAGTGGTCCGACTTGGTCAAGTCCCCAGCATAAAAACGGCCATGCAGGTGGAATGCAAATCAGATTATGAGCTGGAACATGTGCTTGTCTTGTGAACATCTGGCAGTTTTTGCAGTGTTTGACCAATTCTTCGGCGTCCTTTAGCGCTGTTGGCCAATAGAATCCTGATCGAAATGTTTTTTCGACTAGTGTTCTTGAAGATGCGTGATTTTCGCAGCATCCTGAGTGCATTTCTAGTAATATTTCTTTTTCTTCTGATGTTGGAACACATTTTAATAGTACTCCTGATGATTGTGCTCTCTTGTAGAGATTATTTCCTACCAGGGCGTAGTTTTTGCTTCTTCTGATAACCCGAGTTGCTTCTGTTTTATTGTCTGGCAGTTTCTTTTCTTTGATGTAATCTATGAATACTTGCATCCAAGTTGTGTTGTCTGAGTTGATTGTCAAGACTTGCTCTTGATCTGACTTGTTTTCAGGTGTTGCCTCACTGGTCCTTTTGGTTGAAGGCTTGGTTAGCTCCTTGACAAAGACCCCAGCTGGCACTTTTGCTCTGTCTGAGCCAAGTTTGGCTAGTACATCTGCTGCGACAATTAAGTCTCATAGTATATGATGAATTTTTAAACCTTAAAAAATTTTCTCGAGTTTCTGTATTTCTGCACAGTAAGCATCAATATTCTCTTTGGTACAATCCCAGTCTTTATTTACTTGATTGACAACTACCGCTGAGTCTCCATAGACGAGTAGTCTTTTGATTCCTAGTGATGTTGCGACTTGTAGTCTATGAATGAGAGCTTCATACTCTGCCTCATTGTTAATGGCTTGCCATAGAATTTGTAAAACATATTTGAGTTGTTTTCCGTCTGGTGCAATGAGTAGTACTCCAGCTCCTGCCCCTCCTAGTTTCAAAGATCTATCGAAGTATATTTTTTAATGGTCTAGGATGGCGTCTGGAGTGGGTTGTTGTATCTCAGTCCATTCCGCAATGAAGTCGGTCAGTGCTTGAGATTTGATTGTCTTTCTTGGAGTGAATTCTATTTTGAGTGCTCTGAGTTCTACTGCCCATTTTGAGATTCTTCCTGTTGAGTCCTAATTTCTTAAGATGTCACTGAGCGGAAAATCTGTTTACGATGATGATTTTGTGTGCATCAAAGTAGTGCCTGAGCTTCCTTGACGTTATCAGGATTGCGTAGAGTAGTTTTTGTACAAGAGTATATCTGACTTTTGATACTATGAGTACTTCGCTGATGTGGTAGACTGGCCTTTGGACTTTGTAGACGTGTTCTTGTTCTTCTCTTTCGACTACAATGGCAGTGCTTACTACTGAAGTAGTCGCCATGATGTAAAGCATGAGATCTTCTCTTTTTTTGGGTGGCACTAATACTGAGGATGTGCTGATGTATGCTTTTAGTTTGTCGAATGCTTCTTGTGCTTTTTCATTCCAGGTGAATTTGTCCATCTTCTTTAGTAGTTTAAAGAAGGGTAAGTCTTTTTCTCCGAGTCTTGAAATAAATCTGTTGAGAGCGGCCATGCAATCTGTTAATTTTTATAGATCTTTTATATCTGCAGGTGGGCCCATATCAGTTATTGCCTTGATTTGTTTTGTGCTTGCTTCGATTCCTCTCTGACTGACTAGAAATTCGAGTAGTGACCTGATGATACGCCAAACACGCACTTGTTTGGATTGAGTTTCCACTTCCATCTTTTGAGATTGTCAAAAGTTTGTTGTAGATCTTCTATTAGCGAATTCGGGTTCTTTGTTTTGACGACAACGTCATCCACTTATGCTTTCGCATTCTTTCTGATTTGGTTTCCTAAACAAGTCTGGATTGCCCTTTGATAGGTTGCTCCTGCATTTTTTAGTTCGAAGGACATTGTTTTGTAACAATATGCTCCGAACGGGGTGATGAAAGAAGTCTTGCTTTGGTCTTTTTCTTTTAGTGCAATTTGGTGATAGCCTGAGTAGCAATCTAGAAAAGATAACAAGGCTGCTCCTGCTGTTGAATCCACTATTTGATCAATCCTTGGTAATCCGAACGGGTCTTTTGGACAATGCTTGTTGAGGTCAGTGTAGTTGACTCACATACGCCATTCATCTGTGTTCTTTTTATGTACCAGGACTGGGTTGGCTACCCAATCTGGATGTAAGATCTCTCTTATGAAGCCGACTGCCAATAATTTGGCTATTTCTTTCTTTATTGCTTCTTTCTTGTCAGGTGAAAAACGTCGTAATCTTTGTTTGATTGGTCTTGCCCCTTTGTTGACTTCTATTTTGTGCTCAGCCAACTCCCTTGGGACTCCTGGCATATCAGCTGGTTTCCAAGCAAATATGTCTTTGTTGTCCCGTAAGAAGTTGGTGAGCGCGAGTTCCTATTTGATAGGTAGATGAGTGTTGACATTTCTAACGTCGCTACTAGAAATAGAGGTAAATCCCTATCCCCGGCAACGGCGCCAAAAATGCTTGTTGGTATTTCTTATGCACAACTAAAATATAAAGGATTCCGTAAGCGCACAGAAAACCATTGTAGCATTTTACCGGGAGTATTTCAGGTATCGTTATTTATATTTTACCACTGGGAAACAATGGAATAAGACATTGATAGTTCACCATCATGTATCTACTAACTTAATACACCAACTAGACTAAAGTAGGGGGTAAATGATAGATGATAGGAATTATGTATATATGACACACACACAGGAGAATTCTATGATAAGTAAATAGATAGCTAAAGTGAGAGGACAACGGGAGAGTTCAAGGTTTCTAAATACTTCTCTATTACTTTGGTTCTATATAACTAATTTATGGTAGATAAAGTAATCACACAATAACACTTTGGAGCAACAGTACCTATCCAACTCTCGAATAAGACTAGGAAGAAGGTAGCTAGGTAAGGCTGCCGAAAGCTCTACGAAACACCAACTCTGACGTGGTGGAATACGAAGACCAACAAAGCTGTCACCTCTGATGGCTACCACAACTAACCGTAAGAATTGGGCGTAAACTCAGGTAAACACTAGCCTAGATACCACGTCTACGCTAACGATTACTACTCTAGTCACGTACGCTAACTAGAGCACCTAATACAGGCGGAGATCCCATGCTAAAGTATAACAACTATACTAAATATAATATAAAGGCATAAAGTAAATAGAGAAGATAAATATATTGAAGCATAAGTCTTACAAGAAAAGATACAAAGATATACCAGAACTCTGACAACTCCTGCGAAGACTCCTCCGAACCCCGGGCGTAGCGCCGCTCTCCCTAACTCTCAACTAGAACTACATTGGAAAGTCTAGCCCTAATTCTCTAGAGATGAGAGGTCATCCATTCGAGGGACGCCTCTACATCTCCATAATAATGTGGTGCCCTTAGAGAGGGAGGTCTACCTCTTTATTTATAGTCTAGAAAAGCCTCCACCTCTTCTAGACAGGGCGATGTTGGACTAATTCGACTTCGGCAATAGTGGAGATGCAAACCCTAAGGCGGTAAGAGGCCGTCCATCGAAGCGGGCCACGAATGGGCTCCGGAGGCGCCGGCCGGCCCCGGGGTGGGGCCGGACGGCCCCACCCCACCCCTCAGCAGGTGGGCCCCACCTTCGGTTGATCGCCTTCCCGTGTTTTCTAGAGTCTTCTAGTGTTGGTTTCGGTGTAGAATTGATATCTTTTGACTCGAACTCTGAATATAGCAAATGATATGTCCGTTTCGATCATCTCGACGAGCCCGTCGCAATGGTATAGTCCAATTCATCATTTGAGATACTTTTATTCTGTGTAAAATTGGATATACCTGCAAGACGATCAAGAACAACACAACTCGTGGAACTCGTTAGAATCGAACCCTACAACTATGCTTTATGGTTAATATCATGTTATATTAAGCAATAGTTGATGGTATAAAATAGGCGTTAAGGACCGTCAACAAGTTCCCCCAAGCTTACCCTTTGCTAGTCCCTTAGCAAAGCCTAACTACTAAACTTGGATCAGGAGTTGCTACAATGCTTTCACTTCTCAAAAGTACACATGCTTTCAAACTGAAATTCTCCTTTGAATTAGACAAAACTGCTCTAACTTTGAAACTTACCCATTTTACCATTAGCTATGGAGCTTTTCAACTTTTGCGTGGGTCTTGAGTAATTGAAAGATAGAACAATCAATTCAAGCACTATGTCTCAAATTCTTCACTAAACTAATATTCTAGAGTTTTTACAAGTTTTCAAAATAAAACTCAGAGCTTAATTGTATGACACCCTCAAATCTCTTATTGTATGTGATATTTGTGGATCTCACTAAGGCATTTATGTTGTCATGCCCTCCTACAACTAATTATTATAGTGGAGCTCATAGGAGTGGCATTAAACAAGAACGAGCATACTTGCAATTCATATATTGTAAAAGTCAAACAATGCATCCAAAGAGAGTCAAGTCATACAATCAAACCAAGATGTGCATGTGTATGGAGTATGGTGGATAGGTGTATATATGGTATTTAGTGGCTAATCCTAATTCTAATTTTGCTCCTTGAAATAAATCTCTCTTGAACTTAGAACTTTTCATAGGAAAACATAGGCTATCTTTATTCTTTTTTTCTCTTCTTTTTTTCTCTTTTTTTAATACTTTTTATTTTGCATAGCCACATGCATCCTTTAAATACAATAAATGATTGGAGAGATAACAATAAGAACGTAGAGCATTAAACAGGGGGTTGTCCTATATGGTATATTTTTGGTTGTTTACTCCCAAAGTAGAAGAAAAATATTTTTAAGGTGGATCTGGATAAAGTGAAAAATGATTGTACTTACTCCAGAGTAGGAGCAATACATATGTAGGCAGAGTGTGTAAGTGATCTTGATTAAAAAGCATGACAAGGCTCTCATAAGGTATACAACAAAGGTTGATGAACTCAATGCAAAGCAAGCGGCATGAATGAGCAAAGGTTTTTCTAATCTAAATGTATATCATGTATGGCTTTGGTAGGAATTCAAACTTTGTCATACAAGAGCTCATCATGTAAGATTTTCAGAGTTTTCAAAAGATAAATCTCCGTAACTTAGTATCGTTAGGAATAAGATAAATAGTAGCTCGGTCTTTTCTCGATATCATATCTCTCAATCACCTAGACTTAGCTTAAGCATATGCCCCCACAAGTTTCGGGTTCGAAGTAAGTTCTTATATTAAAACAGTCATATCTAAAACTCAGGAAGAATTTAAGGTTAAAAACTAGGCACGTGAAAGGAATTATGACAGAGCAACTTTTCATCATCTCTAAGACAAAATTTTATTGTTCTTTAGTTTTTATTTGACTCTTAATAAACTAGACAGAATCTATGATCACACTCTAAATAGCTAAAGTATCTTTATTTGATTTTAATAATTATCCATCTTTTTATTTGTTTTAGACTAATAGACTCACAAAAGACTTTAAAGACGTGGACCTTCATGTGCCCACATATTTTTTGTATTTTATGACTATAAGATAGACTCGATAATCGCATAGGTATATTTACCTGATAACTAGAGGATGCTCTCCCCCCAAAATTTGGATGTTGTCGTAGTTGAGCATTAAAGCCGAGTGGTCCTCATAGAGGAGCTCATGTTTGTAAGAGTAAGTGTTGCTAGGAATACTTCAATCTCATCACTCAAGAAGTTACTTCCTTCACACAGAGGTCAGGTGTGTGGAGAAATGTGCTTCGAGTGATGAAGATAAAGATTCCCCGGGTGAGCTAGCTCTTGGAGTCATCCTGCAGAAAAGCTCTCACAAAACACCAAAACTCGTGGAACGGTATTAGGATAAAACGTTAGTGGTTAGCCGTTTTAGAGGGTTGGGTGTTGTGGAGGTTTCAAAGTATGTTTATGATAACAATATTGCAGCAGGGATGCTCAATTAATTTTTTTTTATTTTATGGGTTTATATGCAGAAAGTACAAATGCATGATATGTATTTTTTATTTTATAGGCCACCACAGTGAGAACTCCTATAACTTTTACGCTACAAGGGTTTCATATGGGGCTTAAAGTTTTTTTTTAAGATGCATGAATGCAACCTAATGCATATCTATTTATTTTTATTATTTCCTATGTAATACTAATGTAGAAAACTAAATATGGTTAAGAGAAAATAAATTATGCAATGTAAGAAAGTAAATATGAATAACTACCGATGTTACCTCACGGCGAGGGTTCGATGTTTTGAATCCTCTGAACTGGACTCCTCCTTGCAGTAGTTCATTGATCAAGTACTTCGGTTTGCTTCTAAAGATGAGGATTGAGGTGGTGTCTCCACTAGTGGCTTTTTCAATGGTGGTGCCAACTTCTTTCTTTCTATTTGTTAGTATCTCGAAGCCAATCTTATGTGTATCCTTGTTACTAGTTTAGAACTCTCACTTGTAGAATTTAGGGAATCTTTCCACACTTTGCTTGATGTGTGTTCTACTCATAAAGACAAGGTAGAGATCAAGTGCATGGGCTCTATTGGTGGAAAAACACCAACAGAACCAAAAATTTATTCATTCTCTAACCTTAGGCACAATAGGATTGATGTCTATTTACATTGTGCATTTATATCTTGGGTGAGAATATCAAAAGTATAAATATGGCATTTAAACTTATGAGATAAAGGAGTGGAGTGACTTAACCTATGGAAGTATTGTTCATCTTTATAAATTATCAAGATTGACATGATGACTATCATTTTCCAAAAATAGGATATATCATATTTGAGCTTATATGGTTAAGATTTAGATCAAGAGAATGGTGCTATGATGTGTACTCTAAGATCAAGAGAAAATGATGACCACTTATCTTTAATATGTTACCTTTATTACTGGAGCATGATGACACCATGCGGTAAAAGGTAGATGAATTTCAATGGTCTTTTCCTTCCTTGCATTTTGAGTTGATCATTAGCATCTTGTTTCCTATGTTACACTTCTTTCTCACTCCTTTAGACTTTTGCTTCTCTCAATATTTCTTCTCTGCAAGGGATTAGTAGACAACACATACCCAAAGGAATATACTATCTATTTAAAGCGTGGATAGTGTTTGCTAAATAGTTAAAGATTAATCTATAGTTTGTTTTTTTTTAAATGACTCACCATTACTTCAAATTTTTCCAACAAGGTTAAGGCAAAGATATAATTTTAAAGAATACTTCTAACCTTGATTTGATTCTATAAAATCTCCTAACATGATTTAAATATTTTTATACAAGAGAGGATCGATAGTCTATATACACAACCAAATTCTTTTAAAAATATGCTTTGATGTTAGAATGTTTAAGTGATATTTCAAAGCATACTTATAATAGAGTAAGGAAGTTTAAAAGACTAAAGATATTTATTCAAATAGAACCAAGAATATGTAGGTGAACCCAATGAGTATTTTGTTTGTTTTGAGTTTTAGAAAATTAAGCATAACATGAGGTAGGGATAACTAAGACAATGAGCAACATGGTATAAGATGTTGAATGAAGTTTAAAGTTACATGAGGCTTGGATAATTGCACCTTATGTCTTGCGTGAGTGATTGGTCCACTATCATGGTGAAGTGTAGAAGGTGTTGAAGTGTTCTTTCATCTATTCTTTCGTCTTAGTCCTTTCAATACACTTGTCCTCCTTTCTTTTTATTTTGAACCATGATCGGACATTTATTCTTTTTTTCCTGCATAAATATTAGTGGACATATACCCGAAGGATTGCAACAAGTTTGGAATGTGGGTTATGGTCCATAATTCATGCGAATTTCATCTATGCTAATGAAAGAATGGACTTCTAGGAATATTTTAGCATAGATTTCTTCTAACACATTTTGTTAGTAGCTGTACTTTTATATGGTTCAAGGCAAAGGTAACTTGCGACAAAAGATGAAGTGAATAAACTTTGATACTTACAACTCTTCTATGGAGAATGAGCTGTGTCTTCCTTTTGTGCAAAGTTATTGAACTTTATCATATGCCTTGATTCATCTCTGATGTGAGTTCATCTCTTGACTTACCCGAATTAAATTTGATAGTTTTCTATAAGGGTTAGTCCAACAAAATATCCAATATCTACTATAATAATTTCTAGTTCAATAACCAAACCAAACTCCAGGTCTAGTTTGATTAAGGTAGGCGATTTAACCTAAGCACCACGCTTAATTTAAAGGCCTATAAAAGTATGTGCAGTACTTCCAAACCAAAGCATACTATAGTAAACAAAGATAGCATGAAAGCACTTAGAGGTTTACTCAAATAGAGATAAAAACATGATCATGTATGGTGAGAATATATATATTTTTTTCTATTTTAAGTAGAGATGAAAGTAATATGCATATGTGCAAGGAACTGAACATGCTGTGGATTTGATATGAGATGGGGTAGATGCATGGATTATTCAAAGTAAACATGCGAGTGGAATGCAACAGGATAACTACTCATTAAATTTAAAGCCTATGAGCAAGACTTTCTCACCATTCTTAATCATAACTACCATGACTCACAAAGTGAGTTATGCAGCGTCTTTATTCGTCACATATGATGAACTTTGACGTCTTGTGACGATGATTTTTTTTTCACCAATCTACACATGGTTAGTGAAATATATATAAACATTTATACATACCGTGAGATGGCGGGACTTCATTGTTGATGGATCATGTATGTTTAGGCACCCTGAGTTCTTCAAGATCTGTAACACCCAGTTTTAATAAACAAAACTAGGCTTACCATATGTGTGCCCGTGAAGTCCACACATACGTAAAACGTAAGTAGAGAGTATCAAAATCGGTGTTATATAGCGGAAACTTACATATATTTAACACTTACATCGAGTAACGCGAGATGGTAGCTAATCTTTTCTTGAAGCTCCATCTTCACAGGGGACGGTTGACTTTGGGGTACATACACCTAGCACTTCTCACAAAACAAACTAGCTCCACCATCCGGTACCCATCCGGGATTTTCCAAAGAATTAAAAAAAGTAAAGGCAAGCGCGTAAGTACATGTCGTACTCGGCAAATATAACGTGGGGTTCATGAGGCTCAAAAAAGGCGACAATTGGTTTCTTGCATTTAGCTTTTAGATGATTAATATTTATGGCATTAATAGCAACAAGGTAGTAGCATATCCCATAACCACATGATCAAGTGAACAAGAATAAAGAATAATACATAACAACATGATTAAACAACATAATTAAATATCATACATTAGTGATCAGCTATTCCGTAAGAATCTCCAAGGCCACCCGTGTCCGTGGGCACGGCTAGTATACCAGTTTATTAAACTCTGCGCAGAGGTGTACACTTTCACTGTGAGTCGTGATTTACCCTTTTGCCCGAGGTGATCGAGCCTCTTGACCCACTTCCAAGGAAGGTCGGCGGGGTTCACTATGAAGCCTTTCAAAGGTTCGTCTAACAAGTTAGGGCCGCTAGGTTTCCTCGACAAGCGGACATAGAATCCCCCTTCCAAATGGTTCACACCGCAGCAAAGAACACATGAGGACGAAGCCACGCTATGCCCATCGTGTAAAGCCCCTCTTGCGCCTTTCGGTAACCTCTAACAAGCTAGAAAAGGTCCTCATACTTGACTAAAGCCAGAGCCATATAGCCCTCACAAATATGCATTGTAAATCCCGGTGACCACTTACGGATAAGTCCTTATGGAGAGAAACTAGAGCAACAAAACACCAAGCTCTAGATCTCTATAACAATAATAGAATCATCTTTTAATGTTAATGCATATTCCATTATTCATGTTACGAGATCATGGTTATATATATCCAGCACTAGCAAGTACTACCCACATGCACATATCCCAAGTCATCAAGGTAGATAGTAATCAACTTTAAGTCATCCTTAATAGAGAATCAAAAATACATGCATATGAAATATAGTGGTTATTGTGAATAGGTAATCAAGGTCCCAAGCTATACTTGCCTTTTTACGCTTTATCAAACTTGCTCATACTTTGCTTCGGTCATCACCGTTGATCTCCAAAGACTTATATACGATTCTCGCTCTACTCATAGCAACCAATCATACAAGAAACAATAAAAGCAACTAAGAACAATACATCACACAAGAGAAACCAAGCTTAAAAGTTGCTAGTTCTATGGTGACACAGGGACCACAGGAGATATCGATAACGAAAACTATTGTTCAAACGAAATAACTATCGAAGGGTTTATGTTATAAAAAGAGACGACTACAAGCTTGATTTATGTTAATTAAGAAAAACTTATGTGAATAATATTAATTCAGATTAACTAAAATACATTTAATTTCAAAAGTCAAGGTAAAAATAATTATATTTTGTTTAGAAATATTCGAGTAGCATTTAGATTAATTAAGCTTTATTTGTTAAAGAGGAAAGTAACCATGTGAGCACATCTATTCAAATTTAAATATACGTATTTGAACTAAGCATTAAAATTTAAAAGCGTGCTTATGTTTGCAATTAGTTATATTAATATTTGTCTATAGAACAATCAAGTATATACCTATAGCTTTTAAATTAGAAGAAATCTAGTTGAACATAAACATTAATCATGTTGACATTTAAGAAATATTTAGCATGGTAAAGATAGCTTCTAACATTTAAATTACGTGAACACAAAACTAAAGGAAACGATATTGATTAAACAGAGCTAGGCCGACGAGATGGTGGAAGATTTGAGATGCCAAAGTTGAGACGGTGCACACGAAGGTTTGCTAATTACATGCAAGATAAGATACAATCGTGTGTGCATGATGAGCATGTTAGCATACAAATTGGATTGGCTTTTCACGTGCAATCTAGGAATAAAAAGAAAGGAGCGGAACCTGTTTGCGTTCTTCATGGTTCGACAAGGATACAACTATCAACGAGATGCATATCCTCCTCCCTTGCTCCGACACATTGATGGAAACCGTGCTGGCCATTAGGTTATGATAGATTGATCCGGCGGCCGCTTAGAACTCAGCACCTCGATCCGTGGCCGGCGCATAGTGCGAGCCGAATCCACCAATTGTCGGCTGCGGCATGAACGGCTTGGTGCTGCAGAAGGCATGGGCAGTATGGACTCTGCTCATACATGAGGACACGGCCGTCGGTCTTTGCGGAAGTTGAGGGACGGTGAATAGATGCAAAACAAAATTGAGTGAACTATAGGAGATCACTATAGGATGCTCACCCTCGGCCATGGGCGGGGCATCTTGGCCGGCGATCGATCGATGACGCCGGGCCGAGTACGGTGGTTGTCGGTAGGGTGCGATCGAGATGATATAGAAGGAAACGACAAGCTGCATCCGGGCGTTACTTGCTGCCATGGCTCTCGAGTCCGGATGGCTTGGTCGACTACAATTGCTCTAGCCGCTAGATCGATGGTTGATACGTATAAGATGCAAAATTGGACGAGAATAGAATAAGCAAGAATATAAGCGGGCTCACCTTATGCTATAGGCGAACCATGACGATGAATCCTAAAATCAAGAAGAATATGGCCCACCAATTTTTGGTTGTGAAAAAGGGTAATGACAAGAGGAAAATATCAAAATCTACTACCTTAGCTAGGGTTCCCAAACTAGGGGCTTCCCTCATGGTAGTTGATGTGCTTTTGCTCAAGGGGTTGGTACATATATATAGGGAGAAAAACACCCACATCTACATCAACTAGCAATATGGTACTAATTGATGTTATACCTCCATCTTTTACTAATGGGCCTAAATAATGATTAAAACCCGTTAGTAAATAAATGTTTGAGCTTTTGGGATTTAATATGATTATTGCACATGGGCTTTGAAGGCTGGTGGAAAAATTATGATTTTATTATTTTCGGAATAAATTAACTTCAGGATTAAAATAATTCTAGAAAAGTCTAGAATTGCTATTTAAGCCATGAAAAATACTCCGAAAACTTTAAAAATTCCAAAAAAATTCTCAGAGACATTCTTGAACATGATGAACCCAAATAAAATATTTGGAGCTCATGTAAAGAGTATCTAAAAATTAGAATGTGCTCCTAGAAAAATTGAAAAAAGATCCAGAAGAAACTCAAAGAACTCCCAAGAGTTTCTGAGAGATTGGTCGATGGTCGATGAATGAATAGGAAAGATTTAGACTACAAGAAAAGCTTTTAGAATGCTCTAGATGAAAAAGGAGTTCGTTTGAAAAGATGGGACAAGCCTAAGAACGATAAATGACTTAAAGCGCATTTTAGAAACTTCACTCACAACAAACAAAGTCAAGCATGAAGCATACATCACATCATGCAACCGCCCATCAAATTAATTTAGAAAAGTTTAAAATTCATATTTTTTCTGCAACTAAATTTTACTAACTTAAACTAACTTAGAAAATTTTATCAAAATATTAAAATCATTTATTTTATTTGTGTTTTATAAGCACAACCTAAAATTAGAAATTTTGGGGTGTGACAAATCTACCCCACTTAACAGGAATCTCGTCCCGAGATTTAGAGACTAGGGAGATAGATAAAACTAATCTTGAAGTCTTTACTCATCCCTAATCAACACTTATCCAATGAGGATGCCACAAGCTCAAACCCATCTTTGTGAAGGTGTTATTTGGGCCCTTGTAATCCTTGTAGATGTCACTTTTATGTCCAAGATTACAATGCTTCTCTAAAATCTCGAATGGTGGCTTATTATTCTCATGAAACTCGAGTCTCACATTCTTCGTTGGGTTCCAACTCAACACTTTTTTTTTGAGTTCTCCTCCATAATTCCACCATGAGAGATATCACATAACCTAGAAGAGAACTTCCTTCAATCAAAACCTATTTGCCATACAGGGTATAACATTGATGTTTCCCCGAGCCTTAGAGAACTAACTATAGATTTCCAATATCTCTTTCCTATGCCATCAATGTCAACTTGCCTTGGGTATGCCCAAGATTGCACTCCCAACTGATGATATCTTAAATTGAAGATCAATCTTGTTGAATAGATGAGCTCAACGTAGATGAACCAAAAGATACCAATCCAAGACAAGGCACATGCGCTTGATAGTGACTTCACAGCCATGGAGATAGCTCATGCTTCCACGTGAAACACTTGGAACACATGAAACCTTCATCCCGCAACTTTCCTAACTTGGCTGCCCTGCACCCTCTTAAAAAAATATCAACTAGGGGACACCAAAGTAACTTGCATCTTCTTCTAGTAAGTTAACTATCATGGAGACCTTATATCCAACAGAAGCATAGGTGCATAGACAGGGAACAAGTAATCTAGAATTCCTCGCGAGATGAAAAAAAACAAATAGCGCAGTAAAGCAGTCATAACTCGAGTTCTGTTAATCCAATGAAGTTGTAGCTTATACTGTTGGAAAGCTTATGAAATCCTCTATAACTTTCTCATAGATCACTTTTCCAGATTCTGCAGTTAAGGTAGTCAAAAACAGTGCATAACAGAACCTGTTTCAGGTTGTCGACAAAGATAGACGTGTCGCCTTGTGATTTTCATAACTCCCAAGCCATAACACTACTAGGCTGATTGTTGAGGTCAGAGAAACATCTTGTAGTCAATTGTTGTCTAGAAAACTTCCATGAATTTTTTTTGGGATTCCAAAAACATATGTATAAGCTAAGGAAGATAGACTGCTCCAAAAAAATATGATATGGTAGAAACGAGATTCGGAGAGACCAAGGAGATAGACAAGAATAATCTTTAAGTCTTCATGCTTCTTTGATCAGTTGATAGGATATAAGACATGGATCTTGGATAGCCAAAAGATGACAAGAAAGATAAAGTTTGATCTTCAATTCTTTGTGCCTTGTCGCTTGAGATACTCTAGAGTTGTTGTTGATAGGCTACCCCACTTAACAAGGACCTTACTTAACTCCCTAAGATCATCCTTCTGTTAAAGTAGTCCTTAACACTTTCTTCTAGAGGGGTCACACACTCAAACCACACACCAAGAAACACGTCAAACAACAAAAGCACACATTGCAACATCGGGCTACACGTGCTTATGTTTTGTAGCAATGGCAGGCATCCTAAAGGAGAGGTTAGAGATGATGAAGGGCCACGAGATTTGAATAAGATGCGATAGAAAGTTTAGTAAAACAATAGAAATATGAGGTCAAGGAGATTAGTAGAAATAGGTCAAAGGAGCTATCAAGGAGGAGGCACAATATGACAAGGATGAGAAATAGTCAAATTCATAAGGAGATAGAAAAATAGTTTGTAGCAAAATAAGGTTTAGAAAACGACCGGTGCTAACTAGACATACGTCCCTACAATCAACATTTGCTCGATACCAATCAGAACACCCAGTTTTAATAAACAAAACTAGGCTTACCATATGTGTGCCCAGGGAAGTCCACACATACGTAAAAACAAGTAGAGAGTATCAAAATCGGTGTTATATAGCGGAAACTTACATATATTTAACACTTACATCGAGTAACGCGAGATGGTAGCTAATCTTTTCTTGAAGCTCCATCTTCACAGGGACCGTTGACTTGGGGGTACATACACCTAGCACTTCTCACAAAACAAACTAGCTCCACCATCCGGTACCCATCCGGGATTTTCCAAAGAATTAAAAGTAAAGGCAAGCGGCGTAAGTACATGTCGTACTCAAAGAAATATAACGGGGGTTCATGAGGCTCAAAAGGCGACAATCGGTTTCTTGCATTTAGCTTTTAGATGATTAATATTTATGGCATTAATAGCAACAAGGTAGTAGCATATCCCATAACCACATGATCAAGTGAACAAGAATAAAGAATAATACATAACAACATGATTAAACAACATAATTAAATATCATACATTAGTGATCGGCTATTCCGTAAGAATCTCCAAGGCCACCCGTGTCCGTAGGGGCACGGCTAGTATACCGATTTATTAAACTCTGCGCAGAGGTGTACACTTTCACCGTGAGTCGTGATTTACCCTTTTGCCCGAGGTGATCAGCCTCTTGACCCACTTCCAAGGAAGGTCGGCAGGGGTTCACTATGAAGCCTTTCAAAGGTTCGTCTAACAAGTTAGGGCCGCTAGGTTTTCTCGACAAGCGGACATAGAATCCCCCTTCCAAATGGTTCACACCGCGGCGAAGAACACATGAGGACGAAGCCACGCTATGCCCATCGTGTAAAGCCCCTCTTGCGCCTTTCGGTAACCTCTAACAAGCTAGAAAAGGTCCTCATACTTGACTAAAGCCAGAGCCATATAGCCCTCACAAATTGCATCAGTAAATCCCGTGACCACTTACGGATAAGTCCTTATGGAGAGAAACTAGAGCAACAAAACACCAAGCTCTAGATCTCTATAACAAGTAATAGAATCATCTTTTAATGTTAATGCATATTCCATTATTCATGTTACGAGATCATGGTTATATATATCCAAAGACTAGCAAGTACTACCCACATGCACATATCCCAAGTCATCAAGGTAGATAGTAATCAACTTTAAGTCATCCTTAATAGAGAATCAAAAATACATGCATATGAAATATAGTGGTTATTGTGAATAGGTAATCAAGGTCCCAAGCTATACTTGCCTTTTACGCTTTATCAAACTTGCTCATACTTTGCTTCTGGTCATCACCTGTTGATCTCCAGCACTTATATACGATTCTCGCTCTACTCATAGCAACCAATCATACAAGAAACAATAAAAGCAACTAAGAACAATACATCACACAAGAGAAACCAAGCTTAAAAGTTGCTAGTTCTATGGTGACACAGGACCACGGGAGATATCGATAACGAAACTATTGTTCAAACGAAATAACTATCGAAGGGTTTATGTTATAAAAAGAGACGACTACAAGCTTGATTTATGTTAATTAAGAAAAACTTATGTGAATAATATTAATTCAGATTAACTAAAATACATTTAATTTCAAGGGAAAATTGGTCTCATAGCATCGAAGGTTCACGATATCCGGAAAATACCATCAAACTTTTATTTGCTCCGTAAAATACCACTCAAAGAATGCAACGTCACCCTGAAAATAGCATTCTGTCAAGTTTGGAGCAAACGACGCCGCCTCCGTCAAGCCGAGCCCCCCTGTTCCCTTTTACCCCTTTACCGTATCTTCTCCCCACCTCCGCCGTCGTCCCACGCACATGGCTTTGCGCCACCGTCACGCTCCTCCACCTCCACCTCGCTTCCCCAACCCGCCGCCAAGCAGCCTCAGGGAGCATCTCCCCCGGTAGCGTCGCCAAGCGTAAGCACCTCCTCTTCCACCTCACCTCACCTCCATGCGCCTCCTGTTTCCTCCATCGGGGAGGTCAGAGCTGGCCGGCAGGCGCGGATGCTAGGGGCGGGGGGGCGAGCAGAACCTCCACGCGGCGCGGCTGCGCGCGAGGCGGCAGCCGCGGCGCCCGGTGGAAGCTGGCGCGAACTCCGCGGGCGGCTGCCCAGCGAAGCGGCGGAAGCGGCGTGGCCTCAGCGGGGGGCGGCCGCGGCGACCCGCGAGGGCGAGCGCGGCTTGCGCCCGAGACCAACCCGGATCGGCCCGGCGACCGGCGGCGGCGTTCGGAGGAGGAAAGCTTATCGCCGCCCGGCCGGAGCAGCGGCCCGGCGCGTCGGTGGCGCAGCGGCGGACCCGCAGCCGTGGAGTGCGCGCGGGGCTCACCGGTGCGCGAGATCGCCTTGGTGAAGCATGGCGGAAGCGAAGCCTTGCCCGATGAGTGGGAGCAGCGGCCGGCGGGCGGACGGGGCAGGAGGCGAGGCGCGACGCAACGAGTGCGCTGGGCTCACGGGCCGCTGACGCGAGCCTTGTGCAAGCAAAGGGCGCCGAGCAAAAAAAAAACCGCGAAGCGGTAGCGGCCCGCTGCCGGGCGGACGCGAGCAGAGAGCGTAGGCCGCGACGGGCGGATGGGAGCCTTGGCGCCAAGGCAGGAAGGGCCCCGCAGACGAAGCGGGATCGGGCGATTTACACGGTGAATGAGCAGCGCCAGTTAAAGCAGCTCGGCAGGGACGGAAAGATCGACGGCGCTTGCTCCAAACGTGGACGGAATGCTATATCCAGTGACGCCGCACTCTTTCGATGGTATTTTACGAGCCGCAAAGTTTCGATGGTATTTTTACGGAGATGGCGATCTTTCGATGCTATGAGACCAATTTTCCCTAATTTCAAAAGTCAAGGTAAAAATAATTATATTTTGTTTAGAAATATTCGAGTAGCATTTAGATTAATTAAGCTTTATTTGTTAAAGAGGAAAGTAACCATGTGAGCACATCTATTCAAATTTAAATATACGTATTTGAACTAAGCATTAAAATTTAAAGCGTGCTTATGTTTGCAATTAGTTATATTAATATTTGTCTATAGAACACAAGTATATACCTATAGCTTTTAAATTAGAAGAAATCTAGTTGAACATAAACATTAATCATGTTGACATTTAAGAAATATTTAGCATGGTAAAGATAGCTTCTAACATTTAAATTACGTGAACACAAAACTAAAGGAAACGATATTGATTAAACAGAGCTAGGCCGACGAGATGGTGGAAGATTTGAGATGCCAAAGTTGAGACGGTGCACACGCGAAGGTTTGCTAATTACATGCAAGATAAGATACAATCGTGTGTGCATGATGAGCATGTTAGCATACAAATTGGATTGGCTTTTCACGTGCAATCTAGGAATAAAAGAAAGGAGCGGAACCTGTTGCTTGCGTTCTTGGTTCTCGACAAGGATACAACTATCAACGAGATGCATATCCTCCTCCCTTGCTCCGACACATTGATGGAAACCGTGCTGGCCATTAGGTTATGATAGATTGATCCGGCGCCGCTTAGAACTCAGCACCTCGATCCGTGGCCGGCGCATAGTGCGAGCCGAATCCACCAATTGTCGGCTGCGGCATGATGAACGCTTGGTCGCCTGCGAGAAAGGCATGGGCGATATGGACTCTGCTCATACATGAGGACACGGCCGTCCCGGTCTTGGAAGTTGAGGGACGGTGAATAGATGCAAAACAAAATTGAGTGAACTATAGGAGATCACTATAGGATGCTCACCCTCAGCCATGGGGGGGGGCATCTTGGTCGGGCGATCGATCGATGACGCCGGGCCGGAGTACGGTGGTTGTCGGTAGGGTGCGATCGGGATGATATAGAAGGAAACGACAAGCTGCATCCGGCGTTACTTGCGCCATGGCTCGGGAGTCCAGATGGCTTGGCTGACTACAATTGCTCTAGCTGCTAGATCGATGGTTGATACAGATAAGATGCAAAATTGGACGAGAATAGAATAAGCAAGAATATAAGCGGGCTCACCTTATGCTATAGGCGAACCATGACGATGAATCCTAAAATCAAGAAGAATATAGCCCACCAATTTTTGGTTGTGAAAAAGGGTAATGACAAGAGGAAAATATCAAAATCTACTACCTTAGCTAGGGTTCCCAAACTAGGGGCTTCCCTCATGGTAGTTGATGTGCTTTGCTCAAGGGGTTGGTACATATATATAGGGAAAAAACACCCACATCTACATCAACTAGCAATATGGTACTAATTGATGTTATACCTCCATCTTTTACTAATGGGCCTAAATAATGATTAAAACCCGTTAGTAAATAAATGTTTGAGCTTTTGGGATTTAATATGATTATTGCACATGGGCTTTGAAGGCTGGTGGAAAAATTATGATTTTATTATTTTTGGAATAAATTAACTTCAGGATTAAAATAATTCTAGAAAAGTCTAGAATTGCTATTTAAGCCATGAAAAATACTCAAAACTTTAAAAATTCGAAAAAATTCTCGAGACATTCTTGAACATGATGAACCCAAATAAAATATTTGGAGCTCATGTAAAGAGTATCTAAAAATTAGAATGTGCTCCTAGAAAAATTGAAAAAAAAGATCCGGAAGAAACTCAAAGAACTCCCAAGAGTTTCGAGAGATTGGTCGATGGTCGATGAATGAATAGGAAAGATTTAGACTACAAGAAAAGCTTTTAGAATGCTCTAGATGAAAAAGGAGTTCGTTTGAAAAGATGGGACAAGCCTAAGAACGATAAATGACTTAAAGCGCATTTTAGAAACTTCACTCACAACAAACAAAAGTCAAGCATGAAGCATACATCACATCATGCAACCGCCCATCAAATTAATTTAGAAAAGTTTAAAATTCATATTTTTTTGCAACTAAATTTTACTAACTTAAACTAACTTAGAAAATTTTATCAAAATATTAAAATCATTTATTTTATTTGTGTTTTATAAGCACAACCCAAAATTAGAAATTTTGGGGTGTGACAAGATCTCCTATGTCTTGTTCTTATGGAATTTCGCGAAAGATTGAAAAAAGTTGATATTCTGCTTATTCCACAACTCAACAAAAAATGAGGGTAATCCTATTAAAGCTAGCGACATACTAGATTAGCAGATATCAAGATCATTATCAAAATCTTTACACTAATTGTTTCCCAAAACGGCGCCAAAAATGCTTATTGACATTTCTAACGTCGCTACTAGAAATAGAGGTAAATCCCTATCCCCTCGGCAACGGCGCCAAAAATGCTTGTTGGTATTTCTTATGCACAACTAAAATATAAAGGATTCATAGCGCCACGTAAAAACCATTGTAGCATTTTTACCTAAGTATTCCGGTATCGTTATTTATATTTTACCACCGGAAAACAATGGAATAAGACATTGATAATTCACCATCATGTATCTACTAACTTAATACACCAACTAGACTAAAGTAGGGGGTAAAAATGATAGATGATAGGAATTATGTATATATGACACACACATAATGGGAGAATTCTATGATAAGTAAATAGATAGCTAAAGTGAGAGGACAACGGGAGAGTTCAAGGTTCCTAAATACTTCTCTATTACTTTGGTTCTATATAACTAATTTATGGTAGATAAAGTAATCACACAATAACACTTTAGAGCAACAAGTACCTATCCAACTCTCGAATAAGACTGGAAGAAGGTAGCCGGGTAAGGCCGCCAAAAGCTCTACGAAACACCAACTCCGACGTGGTGGAATACGAAGACCAACAAAGTTGTCACCTCGATGGCTACCACAACTAACCATAAGAATTGAGCGCAAACTCAGGTAAACACTAACCTAGACACCACGCCTACGCTAACGATTACTACTCTAGTCATGTACGCTAACTAGAGCACCTAATACAAAGCGAGATCCCATGCTAAAGTATAACAACTATACTAAACATAATATAAAGGCATAAAGTAAATAGAGAAGATAAATATATTGAAGCATAAGTCTTACAAGAAAAGATACAAAGATATACCGTAAACTCCGACAACTCCTGCGAAGACTCCTCCGAACTCCGGGCGTGGCGCCTTCTCCCTAACTCTCAACTAGAACTACATTGGAAAGTCTAGCCCTAATTCTCTAGAGATGAGAGGTCATCCATTCGAGGGACGCCTCTACATCTCTATAATAATGTGGTGCCCTTAGGGAGGGGGGTCTACCTCTTTATTTATAGTCTAGAAAAGCCTCCACCTCTTCTAGACAGGCGATGTGGAACTAATTCGACTTCGGCAATAGTGGAGATGCAAACCCTAAGGCGGTAAGAGGCCGTCCGTCGAAGCGGGCCATGAATGGGCTCCTGAGGGCGCCGGTCGGCCCCTGGGTGGGGCCGGGCGGCCCCACCCCTCAGTAGCAGTGGGGGCCCCACCTTCGGTTGATCGCCTTCCCGTGTCTTCTAGAGTCTTCTAGTGTTGGTTTCGGTGTAGAATTGATATCTTTTGACTCTGAACTCCGAATATAGCAAATGATATATCCATTTTGATCGTCTCGACGAGCCCGTCGCAATGGTGTAGTCCAATTCATTATTTGAGATACTTTTATTCTATGTAAAATTGGATATACCTGCAAGACGATCAAGAACAACACAACTCATGGAACTCGTTAGAATCGAACCCTACAACTATGCTTTATGGTTAATATCATATTATATTGAGCAATAGTTGATGGTATAAAATAGGCGTTAAGGATCGTCAACAATGAGCACTAATAGTGGCTGTTTTGGATGGGTCGCCAGTCCCTAGATCAATCTTTTTGGTTCCTTCTCCTTCGGCTGTGGTGAGGGTGACTTATTTTTTGGCGAGAATTTCTAATTCTTCTATTCTTACTTGAGCTGTTACCGAGTTGATTTCTCTTTGTACTTTTGAAGATATCTGTATGGCTTGCACATCGCACTCGTAGGCACGTTTCAGGTCTCCTCTAAGAGAGAGTACTCCGTGTGGTCCTGGCATCTTGAGTAGTAAGTAAGGGTAATGTGGAATAGCTAGGAATTTTGCCAACGCCGGTCTTCCCAATATTGCATGATAAGATGATTCAAAATCTGCAACTTCAAATTTGATGAGTTCTCAGACGATAATTTGTCGGGGTTCCAAATGTTACCGGCGTAGTTATTTGTCCGAGGGGTATTGCTTTGGTCTCCCCGTACTATTCCGTAGAAAGGTACACTGGTTGGTGTAATTATTTTTAAAAATTCTAGCCCTATTTTCCTTAGGGTATTTGCAAAAATGGTGTTGAGCCCTGCTCCCCCATCGATGAGTACTTTGGTTACTGTTATAGCTGCAATCGTTGGTCCGAGTACTAGTGGGTATAACCCTGCATTTCCGACGCTTGTCCATTGATCCTCTCGTGAAAACTGGAATGGATATTGAGACCAGTTTAAGTATCGTGGAACGGCTGGTTCAGCTGCCATGATTGTTCTCCATGCTAGTTTATCTTCTTGCTTGCTTCTAGATCCTAGAACCCCCGAGAATATCAATGCTCTTTGTTGCTCTTGGATTTTGAAACCCGTTGTCTGGCGGCTTGTTATCTTCTTCTTTCTTTTCTTTTCTCGTTTTCTTGTTTTTCCCTGCCTGCCTATCTTCATATATTTTTCTTGGAATATTCGACATTCACCCATTGGGTGAATTCCTGTTGGGTGATAGATGCACTTCATCTTCTCAAGTTCTTCAAATTTTCTAGCTGGGTAGAATTTCTTTCTTTCGGTAGCGGCTACTGTATTATCCAAATATCTCTTTATTGTGGTATTCTTGTCTGTTGTCCGGGTTGTTCCACCTTCCTGAGTTGTCTTGTCTCTCCGAGTTGTTTCTTCTATCTGAGTTGTTTCTTCTATCTTGGTTGTTTCTGTTATTCGGAAATCTTTTCCGTGTCTTTTCTTCTGCCGTAATCATCTTTTCTACTGTTCTTTTGAACTCTTCGTTTGTCCACGGGTTTTCTTTACAGAAATCATGGAGTATCCATCTTACTCTCAAGCCATATGAGAATGCTTCAATTACTTCCCTTTCGGTAATGTCATGTACTTGTGCTCTTAGTTCTCTAAATCTTCTATAGAAATCCCTGAGGCTTTCTCCTTAATTTTGTTTTAAACCTTTCAACTCGGCTTTCGTTATCGGGTGTATGAGTATTCCTGCGAAATTTTCACAAAAAATTTTCTGAAGATCCCCCCATGTTTTGATCGATCCCGGGGCGTAACTTGTCGAACCATTGTAGTGGTAGAGTTTCGAGTGCTATTGGAAAAAATAATGCCTTAATTTTGTCATCTCCTCGGCCAATTCTAACTCTTTATCGCGGAAAGGATCCCCGCGCTCTCAGCACCCCCCGCCTGTTCACGCAGGGCCTACACTCGTTCATGTGGGCCCACATACACAGTTTAGTTTTTTTTGCCCAGCTTTGTTTTTCCCCCTCACCTTTAAGCCGGCGCACTGGCGTCTAATCCACCGCATGATCATCACGTAACTGCTACGAAAAATCCTTTGTACATATAGGAGGAACTCACCATACAGGGGCTCCCGGCGTCTATCTTGTCAAGCCGCCGCCACTAGTAGTCCTATTATGTCACTATATTTAAAAGAAGATATATATTGTCTTAAAAAACAAAAGGCTATGCAGTGTAAAATTCACTAGCTTCTAACATTCGATCATGGATTTTCTTAATTTTGCGTAGTCATTCTTAGAGATAACCTTGAGTATTTATTATTGTCTTTTACATGCAGATGCGTATACCATACCAAAAAAAGCACAACTATGTACACAGCTTTAAGCCTGTTACCGCTACAAACGAACGATGAACACCAGTTCACCACAACACACAGGCGCGACCATCAACTGCACGCGTGGCATCGCGCGCGTACCCTCCTAGTTCTATTGATTGAGAGTAGATTCTGAGCCATTGCATTGGTTCTATCTTGCCGTCGTATTTCGAGTGGTTTGACAAATTAAATTTGTGAGGTAGTCCGACCGTGAGTAGCCTTCCCGCAGCGGAGAATCTGTCGGGTACTTTTTTCTCGTTTGTAGTCGGAATCGCTTGGTCGTTATATCTTGTAATAGACCTGTGAGGGCTTCGAGGAGGGGTTGGTAGTCTGTCACGATTTTCTCCCGTTCTCTCAGCCCAATCGTGATGCGGTTGAGTTCTCCTGCTTTGATCTGGGACAGATAATCTTTTGAACGCGGAAACTCTCTGACTTCTTTGGCTTGTCTGTTCGGAAGGTATACGACGAGGAGGTACTCGGTCGTCTTGTATTCTTTGTGTGGTTGTTCTGAGTAGGTTCCTGAGCCTGACTTGTTCTTCACTTGGATGTTGTATAGGGTCGATCTCGTTGATCAATTCTTGAATCTTGTCAATCGGATCAAGTCTAGCCCTGGCTATGGCTCGCCTCTCCTCGGCTTCTTTTTCGACTCTTCTTTCATTGTACTCGGCTAGTTCTTCATATTTACGCCACGCTTCCCTGCGTTCCTGAACTCGATTCCGTCTTCCTCCCCTCTTCTTGTTTCTTCTTTCTCTTGCTGCTTTTTGGCTCTCTGTTTCTCTATCTCTAGTTACGGAGCTGGGCGGGATATCGGCTTCTGATTCTTCCGAAGACCGGTAGTCGGATTGGACTGGCGGTACCAGGGGTTGCCTGATTATGCATACTTCTTCGCGTATGTTGAGCGAGTAGTCGGATTCTTCCTCATCTAATGATCTTCCGTATTGAAAAGGGAGGGAAACTGAGTACTTATCTTGGGATGAAGTTGTATCATCATATCCCATCACTTTTTGAGTAATATTCTGATATGTCTGAGCTGCATTATTGAGGCCGAAGTAGAAAGAACTCGGCGTGTTTTGAGTACTTGGTTCTGGAACTTCTTCTTCCGTTAACTTGAGTTTTGAAAAAATTCCAGATATCTCCGGCTCTGGTTTCGGAAGAAGTCGACCATGGAGAGCTCCGTGATCGTCCGCTTCGCAGATCCAACTTCCGAAGATGAAGGATGATCCTCTTGGAAAAATATCGTGTGTAGGTCCGTTGAGCTCTTGACATTGAATTCACCGAAATCCCCTACCCGGCGCGCCAGCTGTCGGTGTTTAGCCACCGATAGCCTGCCACCGGGTTTCCGTAGCAGTTGATTCGGATCTCGACGAATACTAGAACTCGGCAGTTACGCAAGAGACACTCGGTTTATCCTGGTTCGAGCCCTCGTCGTCTAGTAAAAGCTCTACTCCAGTCGGCCTTGGCCTTTTGCGTTGGATTGATGTATGATTGTGTGTTGTTGTCGCTTGTTACAATGAGGGTGCTCCGGCCTTTTTTATGAGAGAAAAGAGCCAGAGCTCTAGTTCTAATCCTAGTCGGACTTAGTAGAGAGAGTTCTATTCCTATTACAGAAGTTACTTTTTATTCGTCTAACTAGGACAGGACGTCTTCTGCTTGAAATCGGTCCTCTTGCCTCTGTCTTGTGGGTCCGCCTGAACGGTAGTCATGTTGGTAGGGAACCATCTTGGTCCCGCATCGACAGGGTAGAAAGCAGAGTTCTCCCCTACCAGCACCTATATATGGCTGCCAATCCTTCTAACGGGTGATGGATTACAGAGGATTCAATGAAGCTATAAGTCACCTTCACGAGCTACCATCTACCGGAAAGACAGGGAACATTCACAAGTAATCTAGATCTAAGCACCATGCTTACACCTATACTACTACTTCAATCTACAGCGTCCTATAGACTAAAGTACTCAAAGGAATTGAGAACTAGAAGAACAATATGAATACAAAGTTACTTACATAAGAAGACGATGATTGAAGAACCTCAGAATCAAGTCCTGGGCGAGGGGACTTGATCCCAAAGAATACAGCCGAAGAGAAGCACCGACTGTTGGTATTTCTTATGCACAATTAAAATATGAAGGATTCCGCAAGCGCATAGAAAACCATTGTAGCATTTTACCGGGAGTATTCCAGGTATCGTTATTTATATTTTACCACTGGGAAACATTGGTTAAAGACATTGATAGTTCACCATCATGTATCTACTAACTAATAAACCAACTAGACTAAAGTAGGGGGTAAATGATAGATGATAGGAATTATGCAAATATGACACACACAGGAGAATTCTATGATAAAAGAGTAGATAGCTAAAGTGAGAGGACAACGGGAGAGCTCAAGGTTCCTAAATACTTCTCTAGTACTTTGGTTCTATATAACTAATTAATGGTAGATAAAGCAATCACACAATAACACTTTAGAGCAGTAGTACCTTTCCAACTCTCGAATAAGACTGGAAAGAAGGTAGTCGGAGGAAGGCTGCCAAAAGCTCTACGAAACACCAACTCCAATGTGGTGGAATACGAGGGCCTAACAGAGCTGTCACCTCTGGGGCTACCACAACTAACCGTAAGAATTGGGCGCAACCTCAGGTAAAGCCTAGCCTAGACACCACGTCTACGCTAACGATTACTACTCTAGTCACGTACGCTAACTAGAGCACCTAATACAGGCGAAGATCCCATGCTAAAGTATAACAACTATACTATCCAATCAATTGCTAGGCATAAAAGTAAATAGAGAAGATAGAATATATTAAAGCATAAGTCTTACAAGAATAGATACAAAGATATACCAGAACTCTGACGACTCCTCCGAAGACTCCTCCGGAATCTGGGCGTAGCGCCGCTCTCCCTAACTCTCAACTAGAACTAATCTACTACATTGGAAAGTCTTGCCCTATTTCTCTAGAGGTGAGAGGTCATCCATTCGAGGGACGCCTCTACATCTCCATAATAATGTGGTGCCCTCAGGGAGGGGGGTCTGGCCCTGTATTTATAGTCCGGTGGGATGAACACGCGCCGTTGGATCAAACCGACTTAGGCCACGGTGGAGATGCAAACCCTAAGGCGGTAGGGAAGCCCTCCATCGAAGCGGGCCTCGAACGGCCTCCCTCAGCCCGGGCGGCCCCGGCTGGGGCCGGGCGGCCCCACCCCCATCACGCAGTGGGCCCCCGCCTTCGGTGGGTCGCCTTCTCGTGTCTTCTAGAGTCTTCTAGTTTTGGTTTTCGGTGTAGAATTGATATCTTTTGACTCTGGACTCTGAATATAGCAAATGATATGTCCGTTTCGATCGTCTCGACGAGCCCATCACAATGGTGGAGTCCAATTCCTTATTTGAGATACTTTTATTTGATGAAAAATTGGATATACCTGTAAAACGATCGAGAACAACACAACTCGTGGAAGTCGTTATAATCAAACCCTACAACTATGCTTTATGATTCATTTCATATTAATTTATACAATAATTGATGGTATAAAATAGGCATTAAGGACAGTCAACACCGATAGGCCGAAACTCCTCCAGAACTCTACTCTCAACTCCTCTCTAATTCTAGAACTAGATAGCTACTCTAAGAGGTAGATCCATTCAAGGGACCCCTCCCACGTTGATCCAACTGGAGATAATGAATTAGGGTTTTAGGGATGCCTCTATCAGGTGGCCAGGGGCTCCTTATATAGCCCAGTGGGATGCATACGAGCCGCTCGATCAAACCGACTTCATGCACGGTGGATATGAACCCTCAAAGGCGGTGGAGGAAGCTTCCAGAAGCTGAGCCGAGGACGTTTTAGGGTGGTGCCAGCCGGCCTTAGGCCCCATGCCGCCCGCACCCAAGTTGGGCCTTTTGGGCCCATCTTTGGTGGTTTGCCTCCTTGGTTCATGTAGAGTTCAATGGCGTATGTTTAACCGTGAGATAATTCTGCTATTTTATTTGATAATTACGTTCTTCACCGCGGTTTTCTGGAACACTACCTGAAAAATATGAAATCACCAAACCTCGTGGAATTGCTAGTTAAAACCTCCTATCTTCTATGTGTATTGATCATATCTCATGTTTATTGCACTATAAAAAGTTAACGTTATCCACCGTCAACAAGCTCCTCCAAGCTTACCCTTTGCTAGTCCCTTAGCAAAGCCTAATAAATAACTTGGATCAGGAGTTGCTACAATGCTTTCACGCCTTAAAAGTACACATGCGTTCAATCAAAAATTCTCCTCTGGATTAGAAAAACCGGTCTGACTTTCAAACTCACTCATATTACCTTCAACCATGAGACTTCTTAACTTTCACTTGGGTCTTGAGTAAATTGAAAGGCAGAATAATCAAGTCAAGCACTATGTCTTAAATTCTTCACTCAACTAGCATTCCAGAGTTTTTATAAGTTTTTGAAATAAAACTCAGAGCTTAATTGCATGACACCCTCAAGTCTATTGTATATGTGATATTTGTGGATCTCACTGAGGCATTAATGATGTTATGCCCTCCTATAGCTAAGGATTATAGTGGAGTTTATATGAGTGGCATTAAAACAAGGGTGAGCATACTTGCAATACATATATTGTAAAGTCAAACAATGGATCCACAGAGAGTCAAGTCATACAATCAAACCAAGATATGCATGTGTATGGAATATGGTGGATAGGTGTATATATGGTGGCTAATCCTAATTCTACTTTTGCTCTTTGGAAATAAATCTCTCTCTAGGAACTTTAAAAGTTTCATAGGAAAATATGGACTATCTTTATTCTTTCTTTTTTTTCTTCTTTTTTTTTTTTTTTTTTTTTACAGGGAGGCGGGCATCTATGTACCCATTGTTTTAATATCTTGGACACTTGTCTATTTTTTAACTCCCTTTTTCTTCCCTTTTTTTTCAACACTCTTTCTTTTGCATAGCCACATGCATCCTTTGAATCCAAAATGATGGGAGAGATAATGATAAGAACTTAGAGCAATTAAACAAGGGTTTATCCTATGGGGTTTATTTTTGGTGTTCACTCCTAGTGTAGGAGGAAAATATTTTTAAGGTGGATCTGGATGAAAGTGAAAAATAGTTGCGCTTACTCCCAGTGTAGGAATAATGCATATATAGGTGGAGTGTGTAAGTGATCTTGATTTTAAAAAGCATGACAAGACTCTTATAAGGTATACAACAAAGGTTGACTAAATTTAATACAAAGCAAGCAGCATGACTGAGCAAGGGTTTTTCTAATCTAGATATAGCATATATGGCTTTGGTAGGAATTCAAACTTTGTCATACAAGAGCTCATCATGTAAGATTATGGATTTTTAAAAGATAAATCTCCAGAACTTTAGTATCGCTAGGAATAAGATAAATAGCAGCTCAGACTTTCTCATATCATATCCATCAATCACCTAGACTTAGCTCAAGCATATGCCTCCACAAGTTTTAGGTTCAGAGTAAATTCTTATACCAAAACAATCATATCTGAAACTCGGGAGAGTTTAAGGTTGAAAACTAGACACTTGAAAGAAATTACAGCTGATCAACTATTCATCATCTTCAATTCAAAATTATATTGTTCTCCAATTTTTATTCGACTCCTAACAAACTAGACAAAATTTATTAAGCATACTCTATGATCACATCTTAATAAAGTATCTTTATTTAGTTTTAATTATTATTCATCTATTTATTTTAGCTAATAGACTCACAAAAGACTCTACGACATGGACCTTCATGTGCCCACATATTTTTTTTGTGTATTTTTAGATTTTCTTATGATACTATGGTGAACCTTCATGTGCTCACATATTTTTGGTATTTTATGACTATAAAATAGACTCGATAACCGCTTAGGTATACTTACCTGATAACTAGGGGATGCTCTCCCCCAAGCTGGTTATTGTCGTGGTTGAGCACTAAAGCTGAGTGGTCCTTATAGAGGATCTCATGCTTATAAGAGCAAGTGTTGCCAGGGATCCTAATCTCATTCTCCAGGAGCTACTTCATTCACACAGGGGTTAGTTGTGTGTCAGAAAGGTGTACTTCAATTGGTAAAGATGAAGATACCTAGGTGTGCTGACTCTTGGAGTCATCCTGCAGAAAGCTCTCACAAAACATCAAAACTCGTGGAGCGGTATTAGGATAAAAAGTTAGCGGTTTGCCATTTTAGAGGATTAGGAGTTGTGGAGGTTTCAAACTATTTTATGATAGTAGAAATGCAGCAGGATGCTCAATTAATATTTTTAGAGTTTCTGGGTTTATATGCAGAAAGGGAATATGCATGCCATTTTTTTTGTTAGGCCACCACGGTGAGAACTCCTTCAGCTTTACACCGCAAGGGTTTCACATGGGGCTTTAATTTTAAAGATGCATGAATGCAATCTAATGAAGGTCTAATTATTATTTTTTTTTCTATGCAATGCTAATGCAGAAGAGTAAACATGCTAAAGAGAAACATGCAATGCAAGAAATTTAATATGGATAGCTATCGATGTTACCCTTCGGTGAAGGTTTGAATTTTTAAGTCCTCCGAATTGGACTTGTTCCTCTCCGCTCTTGTTATTTTATTGAGTGCATCTGTCGGTCTTGGAGATGGAGACGATGATGGTTACACCTTTTACGTTGGTGGTGCTCCTTTTTGTTCTTTGCTTATCCAGCAGGTTGAAGTAGAGCATTTATAGTGGGAGCTAACACCATCTTGCTCAGTGTGCATATTCGTGGGACTTTCACTTATAGAGTGTTAGGGAATATTCCTTTCACACTTTGTCGAAGTGTATTCTGCTTGGAAACTAAGGTAGAGATCAAGTGCATGGGCTCCGTTGGTGGAAAAACACCAACAGAACCAAATCTATTTCTTCATTTATTCTTCTCTAACCTTAGACACATTACACAAGATGAAGTTGATGTTGCATAATTTGTTTAACATGGGTGGTAAGATTAGATAACTGTGCATGAATGTTGCATTTAAGTTCATATGGCAAAATGAGGTTGAATTTCTTAATCAACGTAAGGATTGTCTATCTCTACTTAATGTTTAAATTTTTAATATGAGTATGACTATCATCTTCCACACATAAAATGTATGCTATTTAGCTTTAATTAGTTACAACCATGGAATCAAAAAAGTGAATGCTAGGAGCAGGTTTAAACATCTTAAATATGTTGAGTTAATTAAGTAAAGTTTTAATCCAAACATGTTTGTATCTTCATTTATGTGCATATCAAGATCAAGAGAAAAATGCTGGCCACTACCTTAGGGTCTTACCTTCATTCTTGGAGTATGTCTCTAAGTGACGAAGGATAGATGTCTTTCAGTGGTCCTTTCTTTTCTTGTATCTTGAGTTGTTCTTAAGCAACTTGTCTTCTCCGTTGCACTCTTTCTTTCTTATTTCCTCGCCATCTTTTTGCTTCCTTGATCTTCTCACTCCTTTTACTTTATTTATACTTATGCCTGCAACAGATTAGTGGACAACACATACCAGAAGTAGTATAGAATTTTAAAAGATGGGTTGCTTGTCCAGAATTTTATTGTGTTTTGTCTATGCTAATGGAAAGATGGTATTGAGATTATTTTAGCATAGACCATGTTCTATAAGGCATGGCTCAAGGCAAAAAGTATCTTGCAGCAGAAGATAAAGTGAATGAATCATTGATACTTAACGTCTTCCATCTATGATGAATTAGCTGTGTCTTCTTCTGCAAAGTTATTGAAGTTCATCATGTGTTTTGCTTTATCCTTAATTTGAATTCATCTCATGACTTACCTAGATAAATTTTAAAGATTTCCCTACAGGGATTAGTCCAACAAAATATTCTAATGTCTACAATAATAATTTCTAGTTCAATAACTAAACCAAACTTCATGTCTAGTTTTTGTTAAGGAAGGCATTTTAACCTAAGCACCATGCTCAATTTAAAAGCCTTTGGAAATACCCATGCATGAAGTACTTCCAAACCAAAACTCACTATGACAGACAAAGGTGACATGAAAGCATTTATAGAGATTTATTTAAATAGAGATGAAATAGTATGATTATTATGCAACGTTTTGAGCATGAATTCAAAAGGTAGAGACAACCAATATTAGCAACATGATTCAAGATTTTTCAAATAAGTCCATTTCTCCAAGCTTGAATTTTGCAAAGCAAAGTTAAGGTTGAATGGATATACTTCAATGCCGCATAATAATTGGTTGGACATACCGGTGCTGCCATTGTTTATTTTCTCACTTCAAACCTAAAATGGTTAGTGACAAAAATACCCGAAGGAATATTTTCACTATTATATTTCTATCACAAGGGCATTATAGCAAAAGGTGCAAACACATGTTATCTCACGATTACAATGAGATCTACAATATTTATGATAAACATATGCGTCTACAACCACCCTTTCAAAGTTTTTAGGAACAGGTAAAATGAGGGGGTTGAAAATCTCGTGAGTGAAAATATTAGAGAGACCAATGAATCTAGGAGATTTCTCATATAAGCATGGATTTGATGGGGTGTTAATGAAATAATTCCCATGCTCATTGATGTGATCTTCCTTTTCAAACTCCATAGGTGTTTCTTCATAGGTGTCTATAGGCAACAAGTTTGTCTCTATTATTTCATACCTATGACATTCATTGGATGTTTTGTCTTCTAGGAGTTCCTATGAATTGATGTCTCTAGAACTGGTCTCGTCTAAGGCTTGCTTCAAACTTGGGTAAGTCATGTTTATTGAAGAAATTGATTTAAGCTCACCATTTGAATCTAGTCCAAGTTCAGATGATAATACTAAGGCTTCGTCCTCTCCCATCCATCCTTCGACAATAGCATATGTGTTTTTCATATGTTCCATGCATTCTTGCCATTGTCGACATTGCTCATCTCGATCATTCCTATAGTCTTTATGACTCCTATCCTTTGGGTATTCTAGTAAGTTTCTAGGGTCATTATGAGACTTTGGAGAGGGAGCATCAGAAGGATCATCGGGGTCAAGGATGGGTTTAAAGATAGGTTCATATAAGTCATCTAATGTAGGCACAGAAGGGGAGAAGATGGGATTAATTTCTGAGTGGCTTGGCTCTCCTTCTATGGCATAACTAGACATGCCATCCATGTATTCTTCTTGATGTCCTTTAGGAGGGAAAGAAAGTTGACGACACTTTTTTCAAGATGCTCTTCTAAAAAGATCTGATTTATATTGATGTACAAGCATCTTAGCTAACTGGAAGTCTAAATCATCATTGTGAGGTTTTGATGGTTTAGGATTGATAGCTAAATCTTGGGATTAGAGTGATTGTGTTTTAGCTACCAAAACTTTCTCTTCTTATTCGAGAGATGATTCCTTCTCTTTCTCGGAGAGCTCAGAATTAGATTGAACAACCTTTTCTAGCATAGGTCCTGCTTCATTTATAGGTAAGTAAAAAAAAGCTCCTCCAGAGGCTAAATCAAGAGATTCCTTAGATTTCTTGGTAAGACCTAAATAAAAATGTTGAAGAAGAATGGGGTCTGGAATACCAAGGTCGGGGCCAAATGTGATGAGTTCATTAAAATGATCCCATAATTTATTAAGAGATTCGTGTTCTAGTTGCCTAAAAGTTAAAACCTCTTTTCGAAGGCTAGCTACCTTGGAGATGGGAAAGAAGTGTAAACAGAATTCAGAGTATAATGCTTCCCAATCCCCTTACATACTTTGTACGGCTCGATTATACCAATCTTTAGCTCTTCCTATTAAAGAAAATAGGAAAAGCTTCCATCTTAAGGTCTTATCGGACATGCCAGGTATTCGCAAGCATGCACAGGTCTGCTCGAACTCTCGTAGGTGTAAGTCTCGGTTTTCATTGCCTTCTCCCGAGAAGGGTTTATCTCGAATCATTTTGATTAGACATGGGCGCAGCTCATAGCTAGGTGTTATGATAGGTTCTATAGATTTTGGTGGCCCAAAGCTTTTGCGCATGCCGTATAAGCAGATAGGAGTGGAATTAAAAACATCCATAAGGATGAACACAAAAATAATAAAGAGAATGGGATAAAACAGGAAAAGATAAAAGTATAATACAAGGTAAAGCTAGATTCGCAATTAACTCAGCAACCGTTTCTCCGGCAACGGCGCCAGAAATGCTTGTTGGTATAAATTAAATACACACAAGAAAATAGGACTATCCACAAACGCATAGATATAACACCGATGTAGCACTTCACCCGGAGGTTTTAAATATCGTATCCGCAAGGAAACGTGTGAGTATAACTATGATCCAACCTAACCAGTAGATATCAATCCTAGCTAGAGATAAGAGAAGATCACTAAAACTACGTTTACTTCGAATCTCGGTAAAAAGGTATTTTCTAATGTTCTAACACGGCCAGATAACTTGAATAGGGGTAAAAAGCAGAGTTCTCCCCTACCAGCACCTATATATGGCTGCCAATCCTTCTAACGGGTGATGGATTATAGAGGATTCAACGAAGCTATAAGTCACCTTCGTGAGCTACCATCTACCAAAAAGACATGGGATATTCACAAGTAATCTAGATCTAAGCACCACGCTTACACCTATACTACTACTTCAATCTACAGCGTCCTATAGACTAAAATACTCAAAGGAATTGTGAACTAGAAGAACAATATGAATACAAAGTTACTTACACAAGAAGACTATGATTGAAGAACCTCAGAACCAAGTTCCGGGCGAGGGGACTTGATCCTAAAGAATACAGCCGAAGAGAAGCACCGACAGGCCGGAACTCCTCCAGAACTCTACTCAACTCCTTTCTCTAATTCTAGAACTAGATAGCTACTCTAAGAGGTAGATCCATTCAAGGGACCCCTCCCACATTGATCCAACTAGAGATAATAAATTAGGGTTTCAGGGATGCCTCTATCAGGGGGGCCAGGGGGCTCCTTATATAGCCCGGTGGGATGCATACGAGCCGTTCGATCAAACTGACTTCACGTACGGTGGATATGAACCCTCAAAGACGGTGGAGAAAGCTTCCAGAAGCTGAGCCGAGGACGTTTTAGGGTGGTGCCAGCCGGCCCTAGGCCCCATGCCGCCCGGCACCCAAGTTGGGCCTTTTGGGCCCATCTTTGGTGGTTTGACTCCTTGGTCCATGTAGAGTCCAATGGCGTATGTTTAACCGTGAGATAATTCTGCTATTTTGTTTGATAATTACGTCCTTCACCGCGGTTTTTTGGAACACTGCCTGGAAAACATGAATTCACCAAAACTCGTGGAATTGTTAGTTAAAACCCTCTATCCTGTATGTGTATTGATCATATCTTATGTTTATTGCACTATAAAAAGTTGACGTTATCCACCGTCAACAGGGGGCCAGGGCGCAGATCACGAGGATCACTGCCGCCGTTCTCCCACCATGACTTCAGACCCTAGACCGATCCCACAGGGTGTGCAGCAGCGGTGGCGGAAGTCCTCCACCGCCGCCACTGCATCAACACCGACGCCCCTCCATCAACCGTCACTGCCCTAGCACAGAAGAGGACCGCTGCCATGGCGGACAGGAACGAACCCAAAGGCGCTGACGGTAAACTCTAACCCTAACCTAATCCTATACCGCTGCTCCACTAGATCATGTATTAGGTTATGCAAACTGTTCTTACGTTCTCGAATTAGTCTTGTCCCTGTTAATCTACTGTTAGTGATCCTGTCCTAGATCTATCACATTCAACTCAATCCATTCTAATCCAATCCAACGTGCAACACAATCCTAACCCACATATGATTTTTTAAGCCGTCGGGCCGATCAACACAAGAATCCAAGGGCCTCACTCGATCTCTGCATATGCTAGGATCTCTACATGGGCTAGTGAATGACATGCACATAACCAGCTGAAACTGAGCACCTTCAAAAGTGCATAATTAATAGGGCCGCATTTTCTCAAGTGAACCAAAACAACAAATGGAAGGGTTTGTAAACAATTTACTATGGGGAAGATAGTAGATTTCATGTTGACAATTTAAATTTTTACCAAGGATCAGAGCAGCGGTGATTAGCAAAATTGAAGTAGTTCTCCAAGTAGCTACTGACTTAGAGAGATGTAATAAATTCAGTAGTAAACAACTCAAAAATTTAGACAAAATGGTTGTGTTGGATCAAAGCACCTTCAATAGTGCAACATCAGAGCTGGATATTAACCATCTTCTTTATCTGATTGAAACATTTGTTGTCTAGTCAATGGTTGACCTACAAGTAGAACGAAACAAAATAAATCCATATTGGACACAATCAACTTTGCAATATGTACCTTTTGGATGAAAATTACCTTCATCTTCATCATTAAAGCCAATCAACAAATCTTTCACACGACTAATGCTTTGAGAGTTTTTAGAGAAAGAGAAGTTTTGCCAAGTATCCTCCCCCGCAACACTAAAAAGCAGATTCTGAGGATACTATACTGACAGGAATAGACAAGAAGTCTCTATCCATCAAAGATAAGATGGGATATGCATCTGAATTTTTCTTCCACCATGCTAGAACATGTCGGTTCTCTGTTGGTCTCACAATTACTCTAGGATCATCCAAATACATATCTAACTTTGATCTTTTTTGAATAATTACTCGAGTTTTTCTCGATGAAAACCGAGGCAAATGCAAACTCTACACACATTCACGGACACACATACATACACACACTCACAGACAAAAATACATACACTTCCTAAAACACAAAACACACACGCTCACCGACGCACACATGCACATAACACATACACACCATCTCCACCAATGCGGCGCGGCGAGTAAAGAGTAGTATGAGCATGACAAAGAACACACAAACTATCTTTGGGAAGAAAGTCAATCGGATAACGATTTGGAAAAGTTAGCGAGAGGTTTAAAAACATGGTACATATTTCAAAAAAATAATAGGTTAACGAGTTTCGACTTGTTCCAATTTGTAGACCCGTCAACAACCGTGGACCCGTCGAAGGATAGCACAAATATTGTAGCAAAATTATCACTCTAAAATTTGACAAATAGAAATCAACAAAATCTATTGACAGATAAATAGCAAAATTCTTAATAAAATGGCTAGGAGGGAATGTGTTTATCCGGCTTTCTTAATATGACATACACAAAGTGTCGGCCTATGACTATGAATACCTGAAGTGATGTTGTCCAAGAGCACCATTTAAGTCAAAATAATCTGTGATGATATGCTATAGTTTTTGCATAATATGAAGAGGTGATGCGTTGTGAAGGAGAGAGGTGAGCAGTTACCACTAACAATACAATATTTGCTAAAATACTTCTTTATCAACTTAACAAGTGTATTTATTATAGCTCAATTGTTTAAGTAGTCCATGTATTTGTTAATCAAAAGATCCCTAAATATGTTTAGGATAGAGAGTAGAGAGGAGAAGTGTGGCAGAACCTTCCAAATTATATGGCCCACAAGCACCTGATATTGTCCTTAAGACCTCTGTCAGCCATACTTGTGTACCACATAACTCAGAATGTTCTGTCGGGTGAAACCCCGATGACACCACGATCCTCCAGGATCAAATTCTTACAAGATATTGTAGTATTACAACTGTTTTTATCCAAATACAACAGAGTAGCGGAAGATTTATAAAAGAAGAGTATAACATTTGATCAGAGTTTGATTAAACAAAACTTAGTTGAGTTTGCGGAGTAAGAGGGAGATATAGAACACCTGCAAGAGAACACCTCAGATGGGAGATATTCGATCATGCCAAGCCCATTGGTATGACCGAACTTAGCAGCAGCAATTAGTACCTGCAACAGGGGTCAAACAAACCCTGAGTACAAAAGTACTCCGCAAGACTTACCCGATAAAAAAGAGTGAAGAAGACCCTGGAATGCTGGCTGATGGGAATCAAGGTAAGGCTTTAGCAAGAATCAAAGACACCTTTGCGGAAAAGCGTTTTAAAGCTGATCCTTACTATGCCAATCACTTGTCAACCATGTAACTGTTTTAAAACTTTCCTTCCATCAACTTTCATCATTACTATGATGCTGACGCTTGGTCAAGTCTCCCATATCATGGAGCAACGACGATTTGAATCGCTTATATATCCAGCTGGGGCTTCCTAGCCACACGATGTATGCAGGACCGAACATCTTACATACATCAACTCACGCTTGCATTTCTCCCTGCCAGAACAGGCCCTAGCCATGAGAGTACAGTACACCATCTCCCTACGCCGTCAGTCTAACCGTCGACGATGTGCTCGTAGTGTGGGTACACGCTACTTCCCGTTCCGGTTGTCCGTTCTTGCATGGATCATACAACGGAGCTTACCTCCATTAGCATGCGACCAGTACTATCCAATAACCCTCTTGACCACAGGATCACCACAACGAACGGTCCTTAACCGACACAAGTGGACGACACTACACCAGGGCACTAGCCCATCCTGATGCAAGTCACTCCACCGGCGTCTCGATTTACTCATCATGTTCTTGTGCGTACCCCTGACCCGGCCAAGGTGAAAGGTAGGCGACAAGCAACATCAAGTTTTGAATACTTTCTTAGAGATGATAGTGTTGTCAATGTTGACGGCCCTTAATGTCAATTATAACCCATCAATTATTGCGTATAATAACATAAAAAGAATCACGAACCATGGTTATAGGGTTTGATTCTAACAAGTTCCACGAGTTTTGGTGAATCATTGTTTCTACAGGTACATACTGGAATAGTTATCAAAGAGAGCCAATATGACAGTACAAAAGTATCTCAAATGATGGATTAGAATGCACCATTGCGACAGGCTCGTCGAGACGATCGAAACGGACATATCATTTGCCATCTTCGGAGTTCCGGATGAAAAGATATCAATTCCACCGCGGGGGCTGCACTAGAAGACTCCGAAGCGAAAGACACCACGACGAACCGGACCGCCAGCCCGGCCCCGGAGTGGACCGGCCGGTCCCACCCCGCACCGGCCGGTCTGGCTCAGCCGCCAAATGGGCCCAGCTTTGGCCCAGGTGCTCCACCGCCATAGGGTTTCAATCTCAGCCGTCCGCCAATGTCGGTTTGATCCACGGGCTCACGTTAATCGCTCGGGTCTATAAAAGGAGCCCCAGACCCTAGGGGGGGAGGGATCCCATGAAAACCCTAATTCATATTCTCTGAGGGAGACTCATCTGAGAGGGGTCCCTTGAATGGATCAACCTCTCAGGAGTCATTAGAAAATAGGGAGAGAGGAGAGGAGAGAGTAGAAGGTGGAGCCGGCCTATCGGATCCCCTCAAATTTGTACCTCTACGGAGACGATTCATCATCGATTCATCTTCAGATTCTCCTATCGATAACTCTAAGTCTTCTATTTAATTAAGTTCAGTTCTTACTTTACTTTGCTTACGGGATCTCCGCTCGTATTGAGTGCTCTAATAATTGCGCATAGCTAGAGTAGTAATCGTTAGTGTAGATATGGTGTCTAGACTAGTGTTTACCTGAGTTTACGCCCAATTCTTACGGTTAGTTGTGGTAGCCTTTAGAGGTGACAGCTCTAGGGTGAAAGCTACAGCGGTATCCGTGCGCTTGCGGATCTTTTCTGTTTGCGTTAAAATATACCAACAAGCTTTCTGGCGCCGTTGCCGGGGAACGGTAGCTGTTCTAGAATCGAACCAAGTTCATCCGTGTATCTTTTATCACTACCTTTACCCAACCAAATGGATTCCACGCCTATCTTTTAATTCTCGGCTCCAAAGGGTGAGTTGCTAGAGCCTCCACCATCATCACATCCTATACTTACGGATGGCTATGAGCTTCGCCCTGCTTTTATAGCCATGGTTCGGGAGCAAACCATCTCTGGATTAGAAGAAGAAAATCCCTACACCCACCTTAGAGAATTTGAGCAGTTGTGTTCTTGCTTGACTATTGCTGGCATGACACAAGAGACTATTAAATGGAAATTGTTTCCGTTCTCCCTTTTGGGAAGAGCGAAAACAAAGGGTATGCTCATACTGTAGGAGGAGTAAATGGAAACTGGGATGAACTTCGAGACAAATTTTGTCTTGCTTTCTTCCCTCTTCCTAGGATTGCCGCCCTTCGAATAGAAGTTCTCACCTTTAAACAAAAGGAGAAGGAGACATTAGGAGCAGCTTGGGATAGGTTCTTAACTCTTATCAATACTGGCCCAACCCTTCACTTGCCCGACCACGTGCTTCTTTACCACTTCCATCTTGGTCTTAGCAAGGAAGCTGCTCTACACCTTGACTTATCTTCTGCAGGTTCATTCTCACATAATACCATTAGCGAGGGGAAAGCCATTTTAGAGAAAATCCTTGAAAACACCTCTTACACTGGCATTTTTGATGAGTTTTCTGAAGAAGAAGTCAAGCCAAGCCCCGATCAACAAGAGGAGGTAGACACAACCGAAGCTGAAATCACTTCAAAACCTTCTGACAATTTGGTTGTTAAATAACCTCCCATTGAGGAAACCTAAGACAATCTGGAAGATGATGAACCCCATCCTTCCGTGTTTCCCTTTGAAATCGAGGATGGTCTTTTTGAAGATTTTGGCAATGCCTCGAATTTACCGGTCCAAGTGAAGCCTCTAGTACACTCAATGGATGACGATGGTCCAAATAATGATGCTTTTCTTATGGAACACATTAAAGGACTATCGGCCATCATGAGTCGTGAGTGGTTGGCAGAAACGGAGTTATCTACTGAGGTAGCCCGAATCATTGCCCCCTCAGATGTTATCACTTGTATCCTTAAGGGAACCACTATAGAGGCTCACTATAGTCCTACCGTTGGGATGAATATCATTTCAAAGGCTTTAGCCGAACAACTATGCCCCAACGAGTTCTTGATCCCATCTCATAAGCTTCTAAGAATTCCTTTTGGAGTTACTCTTGAAAGTTATGGGGTCATAAGGTCCATTCCATTGAGAATACGATGTTCTGAGTACCATTTAGATTTTCATATCTTTGACATCTCAGATACATCCATCTTGATTGGAGTGCCTTTTGGGATACTCTTCCAAGAAAGACCAAAACAGGATCTCCTAGATTTAAAGTTAGGAAGTTCTCCTATCACCATCTCATTGGCACGCTCAAATAATGTGATAGTAGAACCCAAACCCGAGGAAGATCCTGTTGAGGAGGTCTTAATGGCATCTCTAGAAGACATGGCCCAACCAACTCTTGATGATGAACAGTTCATTCAAGAAGAGGAAGAGTTGGCAGAGCCTATCGAGTTTGAGGAAACCGAGGTGCCATCACAACCTTCAGTTGAGCTGAAACCGCTTCCTTCTGGTTTAAAATATGTCTTTCTCAATAATAATCGAGGAACTCCAGTCATCATTAGTGACAAGCTTTCTGAAGAGGAAACCCATACACTTGTCACTGTCCTAGAAAAACATAAACCGGCCATAGGCTACTCACTCCAAGACCTCAAGGGAATTATTCCCATCCTATGCACTCATCGTATTCCCATTGATCCAAATGCTTCACCATCTAGGGAACCACAAAGGAGACTTAACAATGCAATGCGAGACGTTGTTAAGAAAGAGGTCCTTAAGCTCTTACATGCTGAAATTATTTATCCCGTACCTCATAGTGAGTGGGTTAGCCCTGTCTAAGTTGTGCCAAAGAAAGGAGGAATGACGGTCGTGAGGAATGAAAAGAATGAGCTCATCCCTCAACGTACCGTCACGGGGTGGCGTATGTGCATTGATTACCGGAAACTTAACAAGGCAACAAAGAAAGATCACTTCCCGTTACCCTTCATTAATGAAATGTTGGAACGGCTTACAAATCACTCTTTCTTTTGTTTCCTTGATGGGTATTCCGGGTATCATCAAATTCCAATCCACCCTGATGACCAAAGTAAGACCACTTTCACATGCCCGTATGGAACTTACGCATACCGGCGAATGTCATTCGGATTGTGTAATGCTCCAGCTTCCTTCCAACGGTGCATGATGTCTATATTCTCTGATATGATCGAGAAAATCATGGAGGTATTTATGGATGACTTTACTGTCTATGGTAAAACCTTCAATGATTGCCTAGAGAACTTAGACAAGGTCTTACAACGGTGTGAAGAAAAGCACTTAGTCCTGAACTGGGAGAAATGCCATTTTATGGTTCGGGAAGGAATAGTGCTAGGACACAAGGTGTCCGAACGTGGGATAGAAGTGGATAAAGCAAAGATTGAAGTTATTGAACAACTTCCACCTCCCACAAATGTGAAGGGCATTCGCAGCTTTCTAGGCCATGCAGGGTTCTATAGGCGTTTCATCAAAGACTTTTCTCAAATCGCTAGACCCTTGACTAGCCTTCTAGCTAAAGATGCACCTTTCATTTTCAATAGTGAGTGCTTTGAAGCTTTTGAAATTCTAAAGAGGGCACTCATCTCAGCTCCAATAATCCAACCACCTGATTGGAGTCTGCCCTTTGAGATCATGTGTGATGCTAGCGATTTTTGCGGTTGGTGGTGTGTTTTTAGGCCAAACCAAAGACAATAAACATTACGCCATATCCTATGCTAGCAAAACATTATGCAGGCCACAACTCAATTACGCTACCACCGAAAAAAGAGTTGTTGGCGGTTGTCTTTGCAATAGACAAGTTTAGATCTTACTTAGTGGGAGCAAAGATAATCATTTACACGTAACCATGCTTGCTCTCAAATACCTCCTCACTAAGAAAGATGCTAAGCCTCGGTTAATCCGATGGATTCTTCTGCTCCAAGAATTTGACATAGAAATAAGGGATAAGAAAGGAGTAGAAAATTCGGTAGCCGACCACTTGTCTAGGCTTCAGCATAAAGACACACATGAGCTACCTATTAATGACTATCTAAGGGATGATACGCTCCTTGCGGTAACGGACCACGATCCTTGGTACGCGAATATTGTCAACTATATGGTTGCAGGTTATGTTCCACCAGGAGGAGACAAGAGGAAGCTCCAGTATGAGAGTCGTATCTATTTGTGGGATGATCCATATCTTTACAGGATCTGTGCCGATGGGTTGCTACGGAGGTGTGTCCCAACAATTGAAGGCATGAAAATCATTGAAAGATGTCATTCATCACCCTATGGAGGATATTATGGAGTGTTTCGAACACATGCGAAGATTTGGCAATGTGGATTCTTCTGGCCAACAATGTATCAAGATACAAAGGAGTTCATCAAAAGATGTGTCAGATGCCAGAAGCATGGGAACATCAACACTCGGGATGCTATGCCACATACGAACAACCTCCAAGTGGAATTGTTTGATGTCTGGGGAATTGACTTTATGGGACCATTCCCAAAGTCGAGATGCTGAATACATCTTGGTGGCGATTGACTATGTGTCCAAATGGATTGAAGCATTACCATGTCGAGCCAGTGACTCCAAGCACTCCAAGAAGATGTTCAATGAAGTGATATTTCCACGATTTGGAATGCCTAGATTGGTCATAAGTGATGGAGGCCCACATTTCATCGACAAGAGATTCCGACAGTTCTTGGCAGAAAATGGAGTCAAGCACAACATTGCAACTCCATATCATCCTCAAACAAGTGGTCAAGTTAAAACTTCAAATAAGCAAATCAAGAATATCCTGCAAAAGACCGTGGATGAGATGGGCAAGAAATGGAAATACAAGCTTTTCGATGCACTATGGGCATATCGAACGCATACAAGACACCCATAGGCATGACACTCAGACGGTTTGTATATGGAAAGACTTGTCATTTGCCGGTTGAATTGGAATTCAGAGCTCACTTGGGCAATCAAGAAATGGAACATGGATCTCCATCTAGCCGGCAAGAATCGTCAAAATGCAAATATCCGAGCTTGAAGAATGGAGAGAGAAGGCATATCACAACCCTAAGATTTATAAAGAGAGAACAAAACGATGGCATGATAAGAGGATCAAGCACAAGGAGTTCAAGCCTGGGGACAAGGTCCTACTGTTCAACTCTAGAGTAAAGCTCTTTGGCCACGGAAAACTTCGAAGCAAATGGGAAGGACCATTCAAGGTAGTTGAAACCTCACCACATGGTGCCATCACAATTCAAGACGACTCAGATAACATCTTTAAGGTAAATGGCCAACACTTGAAAGTATTCTTTGAAACTGAAAACTTAGAAGAAATAGACTTGATTGAATTTTTGCAATTTAATGATCCAATCTAAAAAAATCAATCTCGCTCTTATTTCCTTCTAGGTTAGGCCAATCCCTTAGTTTAATAGGTTTTGACTCTCTGGTGTTTCCACAGCAGAAGAGTCCCTATTGTTTTCACCTGTTTTTGTCTGTGAGTTAAAGCTAGGTATAGTCTCGAAGAAGTGCGGGGGAAGGTGACACCTCCACCATGAATAGAAGCATTGAAGCACATCATGAACTGGTGAAGGAGTCTCGCATACAACTACTAAAACTCGGTTTGATCTTTCTTGACTCACTCTTATGCTTACTCGAAGTTTTACACTTGTTATGCACTTGCTTAACCCCGCAAATTAAAAAGAACCAAACCACACTTTGAATTAACTTTGAAAAGTGACATGTTCATAACATATTCGAGATAGAGGCTTGCATAGACATTGTTCCAAATACATACACTTATGCTTGTGGGAAGATATCTTGATAGGACAATCATATTGACTAAGTTGTTGTGGAGTGTGATATAGTTCTGGTTTAGAAGTCTTACCAGTTCTAGTCATGGTCACTACAAAAAATCTGGGCTTCTATAACAAATTGAAAGTGTCATGGAAAGTGCAGAATTTATCACAAAATGAATGGCATGACGAAAAACCACCGTCATGAAGGTCGTCATATATCGACCGTCGCTAAATGTACCTTGTGACGATACTATGGAAAACCGTCACAAAATGTGATGACCTTTTGTGACGGCTTTGTTGTGTCGTCATATATTGTTGTCATTTAATGACGGCGACAAAGAATCGTCACATATTGGTTGGTCAACGCGTCACCTAGTACGCCAACCGTCATAAATTGTATCCCGGGAAACCTAACTCGCACAACTTATTGTGACGATAGGGCAGATTTTGTGACATTACATTGTGACCATAATGGCATTGCCATATATATTAATTCAATGATGAATGTCACACAAATATTTCTAGCTTTCTCATTACAGCTCATACATATCAGCCAAGCCTTCATCCACATACATTCTAGAGAATAAGATAGAAGACACAACCGCTAGCATGTTCAAACATCACACTAGTTCCAAGTTTCATCACACAAGTTCAAACATATAAATAGATGCTTTGCTTGGTTTGCTTCAAGTGAGACCTGTTGAGCAAGAATCATTAAACTTTCAATTGTACGCAGTAATTTTGGCGTAAGTTAAAAAAGCAAGACATGAACCTGCAGAGAAACAAAGCAACAGTGCAATTTTAGCAAAGAAGAAATATGCATAGCTGTAATTAAATAATCTAAGATTAGAAACAAGCTTTAGGATAACTTGCTAAAACTAGGTAATGAACCTCATGAGAGAACAAAGCAAAGATGTGGGAATCGTTGGTAGTAAAAGCAATGCCACAACCAGATTAAAATTTTCAAACCTATGGATTCTAGAGCTATCATACAAATGTGTGGTCCCGAGATGCAATGACTCGACATCGCACCGAGAGCACTCATCATTACCTTAAGTTATTAAGCAAATTATCCAATGACCAATTACAAAGCAAGAAGCAGTTCCACTTGACATCACAAATTAGAATATCCATGTCATCAAAGCCTAAATCTTGTTGCAAATAATTTTACTCGAGAGATGGAGATAAGCACTAGTAAAATATAACTTTACACCAAATATTTGGCAATAATGAGCGTACAGTTTAATTTTTGTTGTCAAATTACATGACACCAAAATTAGCACAGGGGAAACTTACCATAGCTTCACGTGTAGTCGGTCGATCCCGATGATAATAACGCAAAAAGCTTGTCGAAAAAAATCTACGGCCTACGATATTTATAAACAAAGGAATCCTGTTAGAGTTAAGCACTATCAAATGCTAGTTAGGTCTACTCAAAATGCAACGGCATTAGCAAACACCTCGGGAGACACTAGGTGTTGGTTATCTCGCATTCATAAACTTTGACCAAGGTTTCCTACTATGCCCGCATCCCAAAGGCAAAAAAAAGAAGAGTGTAAATGCAATCCACCTGAGTACATGACACTAGTACTTGTTTATATCTACGCAAAAAATCATTACATCGGTAGCATTGCAGCTTCAGTTCTCATGAGTACATGACCTCATCTTAAAGGATTTGGAGTGTCAAACAAAGTTGAAATAGTCCGAACTGGACCATGTTTGCATTGTGGGACCGACTGGAAAAAATAATCGCATGCCCCATGCTAATAATTTAGCCAAAGATTATGTGATATGAATCTAATCAAGAATGTCAACTCAACTGAAATGGTTCTCAAGAAAGCAAGAGCTAGCCGACATGCATCATGTATGTCATATTTTACCTACAAACACATGATCTGTCTATTGTTGTATATCCGCATCAAGTAAAGCAAATAAGAAAACAAAGACATGGTGCATCAAGCGTGCTAAAAACATTAAGAAAATCATTAAGGATACACTAAAATAGGAACAAGTTGTTTCAGTCAGTAATAAATTGAATGGTGCAAAGAAAGGCCTAATGTAACATAAAAACAGCTTAAATAGCTAAAGAAACAATGCACCTTCCTATTGCAATAATACATAGGCAGAGTGCTAAACGAAAATCAGTGCATCCAACAATGGCAAACACGAACCAACCAAGAAGAGTGCTGAACAAGAAGAGAGCATCCAACGTAGTAATGTACATACACAAATTGATAGCAAATGACTAAACCCACAAATACCGTAATCCAAAATCACAAGCATAAGAAAAAGCAAACCCAAAACTATGGTAAAGCATGTTAATCTGATTCAAATGGTTGGTCATATTTTAAGAGAAAGTAGACATATTTGGTTAGGTAAGCTCACAGTGTAAATAAACATTCATTTAATGGAGCTAGGTATCCGAGATAATAATTTATTCTCAACATACAAAGACCTAAATACCATGTACACAAATAACTGAGCTGAAATCTGCCTATTTCAATAGTAGGAGAACTAACGTTAGACAGTAAGACATCAGTACTTACTACTAGTTCTACAAGAAAAGTTTTTTTTCAAAGAAGAGGATAGTGTATGCTACCATTTTTTCCGATACTTATGAAAAGTCGAAACCTGTTCTAGATGGTCCTTCATGGCTATAGCTTGTCTTAATAAAAATAGATTCCTAGCTAGCAACCAACCAATGCCTAAGACTTCTCTACTCTTTAGCGTAGACTTGAATAGAAATTATAAACAAGCTAATATCGTGATCTACATATGCAAGCCGTTGAAGGAGAAGGGTACCGGACCTCTTGCTTCTTGTGGCACCTGACGGGCGTGGTCGAAGAGGATTGGCATCTCCTCAGCACTGCGTCAATGGTGGTGGATGTGGTGGCGTTGAGCCGCACCCAGGAAGTCCATCGTCCGTGCGGTCGAGCCAAGCTAGAAGAGGGGCCACCAGGCGGTCGCCCACCGGGTCTCCGTGCCCTTGCTGCCGATGCCACGGCCACCGGTGGACTGAGATGCCGAATCTACGCCCCTAGCTTCGAAGACAACATGGGGTGGCCGTCGTCTTTGCGCCGCAGCCAAGCGGTGACGTGAAGAGGATGAGGCGGAGAGGGCGATCGAGATACAGACCCATCCGGGGCGCGTGTAGCACTAGCCCACCGCCGCCCGCCCCCCGACCTTGGTCCGCATGGCGTGGATCCGGCCGAGTGAGAAGAAGAGCATCACCTCCTCGTCGTGGATGGATGCGGCCGGCCGAGATGCGAGGAGAGGAGGTGATGGACGCCAAGGGAGAAGGGAGAGTGACCGAGACGGGGCTGAAGTTTAGGGTTTGTCGACGTTTATTCTACTCATCGGGATGAATGTTAGCCGTCCATTTGATGATCCAATGGATGAGGTAATGCGGATTAACATGGGCTAAGATGGGCTAAAATTGGTGGGTTTGGGTTGACCGAGACGACGTTATCTTTATCTGCAGTTTCATATTTTTATTTTTAATATTATTATTATCTTTATTTTTTATTATTTAAATGAGAATTTTAAATTAATTTTTTAGGATACTAGATGATTTTAAATGGAAAATTCACCAATACAAATTTTCATTTGCGGTCATTTAGTGTATCATTTGGTATAGTCGACCAAGTCAAATTTTAAATTTTTAAAAATGTGTATCATTTTCACAGACTACATGCCGCTTTTTGAAACCCTAGATGGTCTCAACTCAAAAATTTATGAATACCAAGATTGGTCCCCTCATTAAGATGTACATTTAATATATAGGCCACTTTTACATTTGAGGAAGTGTTAACAAAGTGTAATTCGAAATCCACTAGTCTCACACATAGTTTCATAAAGTGTTTACCAATACTTTCTTAAATGCAAAAATGACCTGTGTAACAAATGTTGGTCTTGGTGAGTTGTACGAACATGATATTCAAAAGTTTCTTATTTGAGGCCATCTAGTGCCTATTTTGACCAAGTCAAATCTTGGATTTTAAAAAGTGTGACTACAGTTTTGCTAGCAACATTTCAAATATAAAAATGACCTATGTAACAAATATTGGTCTTAGTGAGTTGTACAAACATGGTATTCAAATTTTTTTTCATTTGAGGTCATTTAGTCCCTAATTTGAGTAAGGTTGACCAAGTCAACTCTTGGAATTTGAACAAAAGGCACTTTGACCAAACCCTAGATGGTCTCAAATACAAAATTCATGAATACAAAGAATGTCAAGCTCATCAAGATGTACATTTGTTACATAGTTTAACTTTTCATTTGAAGAGGTTTCGACATTTCAAATTTTAAATTTCAAAAAATTTAAATGTAAATCCAATTTTTGAAACTCTAGATGGCCTCAACTCAAAAAGCCATGAATACCAAGATTGATCCCCTTATCAAGATATACATTTGATATATGGGCTATTTTTGCATTTGAGGAAGTATTAGCAAAGTGTAGTTCAAAATCTACTAGTCTCACACATAGTTTCATAAAGTCTGTGAGATTCAAGATTCTATGAATAGTGTTTATCAACACTTTCTCAAATGTAAAAAATAACCTATATAACAAATGTTGGTCTAGGTGAGTTGTACAAATATGATATTCAAAAGTTTTTCATTTGAGGCCATCTAGTGCCTATTTTGACTAGGTTTGACCGAGTCAAATCTTGGATTTTAAAAAGTGTGACTACAGGTTTGCTAGCAACTTTCCAAATACAAAAATATTTTATGTAACAAATGTTGGCCTTGGTGAGTTGTACAAACATGATATTTAAATTTTTTTTTCATTTGAGGTCATTGATTCCCTAATTTGAGCATGGTTGACCAAGTCAACTCTTAGAATTTTGAACAAAAGGCACGTTGACCGAACCCTAGATGGTCTCAAATGTAAAATTCATGAATAGAAAGAATGTCAAGCTCATCAAAATGTACATTTGTTACATAGGTCAACTTTTCATTTGACGAGGTTTCGATATTTCAAATTTTAAATTTCAAAAAATTTGAACGTAAATCCGGTTTTCGAAACCCTAGATGTCCTAAACTCAAAAGTTATGAATACCAAGATTGGTCCCCTCATCATGATATACAATTAATATATAGGCTATTTTTTATATTTGAGAAAGTGTTAACAAAGTATAGTTCAAAATTCACTAGTCTCACACGTAGTTTCATAAAGTCTGTGTGAGATTCAAGATTTTATGAATATTGTTTACCAAAACTTTCTCAAATACAAAAATAACCTATGTATCAAATATAGATCTTGATGAGTTGTACAAACATAGTATTCAAAAGTTTTTTATTTGAGGTCATCTAGTGCCTCATTTGACCAGTTTGACCAAGTCATTGAATTTTTAAAAAGTGCAAATCTTGATGAGTTGTATAATTTTTATGTTTATAACTTTTTTGATTGAAATAAAAAGTATAAATCTTAAATTTAAACTAAAAATAGATTTACCAATTAAAATGAAAAAGGAAAGAAAAAAGAAAAAAAACACCTCTCAAATACTACTTTTTTAGGTCCGCCCCGTCTCCTCCACTCGTGCCCCTTTTTCATTTTCACTTGGGCTGAGGCCCAGAACTGAATGAAAAAAGAAAGGAAAAAGAAAAAAAACACCTCTCAAATTCTACTCTTTTTAGGCCTAGCCCATCTCCACCTGTGCCCCCTCTTCATTTTCACTTGGCCGAGGCCCGTAGCTGCGCCTAAGAGACATAGTCAAGGGTCCAAATTCCTACTAGGGTATCTTATGACGTTGGGGGTCATCATATTTGATAAAATATTCAGTGACGACCCTCACGATCGTCACATAAAAACTGTATGAATCGTCACAAAAACAAAACCATCAATCGGCTCTTACGCATGGCAATTTGTGACGAAGCTTGGTACCTTTATGTGACACAAGAAACGTTGTCGTCATAAATAGTTCTGGCTCCCATCAATTTATGACGACATATTTTTTGCGTCATATTATGGTATATTATATGACAAAATCAGGCTCTGTCATGAGGAATTTTGTCATAAAAAGACAGATTTCTTGTAGTGGGTACTTGGAGATTTCATTTTGATAAATATCATAAAACCATAGTATCACATACTACTCAATGATCATAAATTCCTACCAGAGCCATATATAGGATAGAAGCCTTCTACATTCACTACTTGTTGTTGTGTTGAGTTTGGTTGAACTTTGTGATCCTTGTGATAGATTGATCATACTTCCAAGATCAAGATTCACTTGCACGCCACATAAATATGCACTACTCCTACACCGGGAGTAGACGCAAAACATGCCATTCCATTTAGATCCACCTAAAAATGTTCTTTCCTACACCGGGAGTGAGCAACAAAAACATCCTGATAGGTTTTCCATCCACCCAATAAATGCTCTAGTCCTTGTTGCTATCTCTCAAAAAAGTTTTGTTGCCAAGAGAAGAGCCATGAGCTATGCAAAAGTATTTTGAAAAAAAAGAAAAAAAAGGGGGGAAGTTGAAACAATGGGTACTTAGATGCTCGCCTCCCTAAAAAAAGAGAAGAGAGAAAAGAAAAAAATAAATAAGATAGCTCATGCTCTCTGGCAAGGTTTCCAAGTGTCAAAAGAGAGATATGTTTTCAACGAGCAGAGTAGAACTAGGTTTTACCACTTCCACCATATATCCACACACATGTACGTCTTGATCTAAGAGTATGACATTTTGATCCTAGGATCCGAGTTTTGACTTTACAATATATACGACACAAGTATGCAATCAAGTTTGTCCCTACCTAAGCTCCACATAAGCCTTAGAAGTAGGTTGAGAAAGAAAGGCAATTTCATACTCTTGGCTTGGTAAGGAATCATACACCATTGAGCGACTGAGAGTTTCATTTGAGGAGTATAAGTGATCTATAATTTTTCTTTATGAAAACATTAAAACTCCAAGTTGCTAAGATGAGAATTTAGGATGATAACTTTGCTTCGAGAGCTGTTCCACTTTTCAACCACCTAAGGATATATGCTAGCCAACGCCACAAATCTCACCTGTATAAGGAATGCTTTGGAATAACCTTTTTGCTAGCGACATATCTTGAGATGTTATGATCATGCTTACTTCTATCTTTAGACTTTACTCAAGGACGAGCAAAGACCAAGTGTGGGGGAACTTGTTGACGGCCCTTAATGTCAATTATAACCCATCAACTATTGCGTATAATAACATTAAAAGAATCACGAACCATAGTTGTAGGGTTTGATTCTAACAAGTTCCACGAGTTTTGGTGAATCATTGTTTCTACAGGTACATACTGGAATAGTTATCAAAGAGAGCCAATATGACAGTATAAAAGTATCTCAAATGATGGATTAGAATGCACCATTGCGACAGGCTCATCGAGACGATCGAAACGGACATATCATTTGCCTTTTTCGGAGTTTCGGATGAAAAGATATCAATTCCACCGCGGGGGCGCACTAGAAGACTCCGTAAGGCGAAAGACACACCACGACGAACCGGACCGCCAAGCCCAGGCCGAGTGGGACCGGTCGGTCCCACCCCCTGCACCGACCGGTGCCCGCTCGGCCAAAATGGGCCCAGCTTTGGCCTAGGTGCTCCACCGCCTTAGGGTTTTAATCTCAGCCGTCCGCCAATGTCGGTTTGATCCAAGGGCTCACGTTAATCGCTCGGGTCTATAAAAGGAGCCCCAGACCCTAGGGGGAGGGATCCCATGAAAACCCTAATTCATATTCTCTGAGGGAGACTCATCTGAGAGGGGTCCCTTGAATGGATCAACCTCTCAGGAGTCATTAGAAAATAGGGAGAGAGGAGAGAAGAGAGTAGAAGGTGGAGCCAGCCTGTCGGATCCCCTCAACTTTGTACCTCTACGGAGACGATTCATCGTCGATTCATCTTCAGATTCTCCTGTCGGTAACTCTAAGTCTTCTATTTAATTAAGTTCAGTTCTTACTTTACTTTGCTTACGGGATCTCCGCTCGTATTGAGTGCTCTAGTTATTGCGCATAGCTAGAGTAGTAATCGTTAGTGTAGACGTGGTGTCTAGACTAGTGTTTACCTGAGTTTGCGCCCAATTCTTACGGTTAGTTGTGGTAGCCTTTAGAGGTGACAGCTCTATTGGTCTTCGTATTCCACCACGTCGGAATTGGTGTTTCGTAGAGCTTTTTGGCAGCCTTCCCCAACTACCTTTTTCCTAGTCTTATTCGAGAGTTGGAAAGGTACTGTTGCTCCAAAGTAAGTCAAGTATATTAAGCCTAATCCTTAGTTAACTAGTTGATCTTAGACAACCCCTCTCTACCCACAAAAAATATTTACCTTTTCTATCCTTGGACATTCTTGATTCGTTACTAGTACACTTCACGTTCCTCGTGGAAAATCGATACCTTGGAATACTCTAGGGTGAAAGCTACAGCGGTATCCGTGCGCTTGCAGATCTTTTCTGTTTGCGTTAAAATATACCAACAGTCAACTTTTAAAACGTTTCACAAAAGCCTATGCTAGTAGCAGGACTAAGCAGGTATTAAACATTTTCAAAATTAAAATAGGTATCCAGGATAGTATCACAAGGTACGGTAAATGCATCAATTAGGATAGCACACAACTCATGTACCTAATGCATCACATCCTTCACATAAAATTATAAAAGACTTTTGAAATTTAAGGCAGGGTTTGAATGCATCCGGGGCTTGCCTGCGTTGCAGAGAAGGTTAGTTGTTAATCTTGATAGTGACATCTTCGGTGGATTCCTCTCCTCGGGACTTGGATCAACACGAACCTTTTCCGAAGCTTGATCCACGAAAACCTTCTCCGAACTTGATCAACACGAACCTTGCTCTCACGATCACTACACGTGATAATAATGCATGCTTAATATAATGACATGTATGACATGATGCTAGATGATGCAATGCATATAAACAAAAGAAGGTTGAGTACAACTTCCCTTTACGGTATTAGTTGTACCAAGAGATCACATGTAGCAACTATGACAACAGCGGATAACACAACACAATCAACATAAATAAATTGCCGAAGGTCATTAGGATTAATGACCTAGGGTCATCACTCAAACCCAAACTCAATCAAACCTATGGTGATTAAGGTTAATTACTAATTTATTAACCATTTTTATAGTTGTTGAAAGCCGCTAATTGAACTTATGAATTAATTAGCTATTACTACACATGTGATATAGATTACTTCTACTACTACACAATCAAGCCATAAACCATTGGGGTGATAATGATTCTTGGTCTTCAAGCAATATCAAAAGCAACCAAACCTAAATGAATACTATCCTTGCTACTTAAGTTTTTTTTAATTATTTATTACGCATGTGAGCAACATTATATATAAACTATACATGATCATGCCTTGGACCAGGGGAGGTTTACTGATCCGGGGTCTTCAAACAGTGCCACAATTCACCCAACATTTCAATTAGAAAACTAATTAATTACTTGGTTATTTTATTAATCATTTATATGGTCACTAAACAAGGTAGAAATTAATTATAAAACCAAACTTGCTAAAAAATATTGCACAAATTTTAGTGAAGGTCACTTTTAGCACGAAAGGTTTACTCTAATTTTTCATAATTTTTGGATACATAAAACAGCCTACAAAAATCATAGACCAAGCATTTCTTAATTAAAAGGGACAATTATTGAGCATAACCAAAATAATCAACAGAGCCAACACATATTTTTTTATGAAACTACATATCATGAAGATCACACATATAATTTTGGTAATATTTTTAATTGCCCTTAATAATTTATCACAAAAACATGAAAAACAGCTTTAAAAATTCATTTTGGAAAAGAAGAGCAAAACCTTTACGGTTGCTTTGGCTATTGTGCGGCCTAGCTGGGCCCAATCATGCCCGGTCCACTGCCCCGGCTCTCCCTTCCCTCTCTTCTTCGTTCGAACCGAGGGAGGCACGGCGGTGGCGCTTGGCACTTCTAACGTCGCTACAATTAACGAGATTAGAAATGCATGGTATTTAAATTAACTTATCATTAGCAACTAGCCACTTCTTTATCACTAGCATTCCTAAGCATGAATTAAGTTGTCATCCCTAATTGTAATGCTAAGAAGCAAATATAGATTTACATGTATTATTTAACATGACTAGGCGAGATATATATATATATAAACTAAAATAGATTCTCGTAAGTTTTACGTGATAATTATACCATTGTAGCATTTTACCTAGAAGAGTTCTACCAGGGTTGTCGATTTATATTTATACCACCGGAAAGCTTTGTTATAAACTCTATCTATTATATTGATAAGAAAGTATATACAATGAATAAGTGATATTACCAATATCATCTACTCTACTCATAACAGGCAGAGGTCACAAGATAAATATAGATAAATACGGGTGATAGCATAATCAAGTATCATAATTATATAGATAATCATCAGAGCATTGTCTAGTCATAAACATAGTTAGCCAATGGATAAACTAAGGAGTTAATTGTCTAAGGTAATTCTATAACTACATCAATGAATAACTCTAATTAGTGCAATTACATCTAGTAATCATCGCTAAGTCAACCCTATATCATGATCACAAGGGGGCATCAACTAGGAAGGAGTGAAACAGAGTCATTATCCAACTTCGCGACCGTGTCCTGCTATCCTATACACGGAGGGTGGACTACAGAGGAACCAACGTAGCTGTCACCTACGCGGACTACCACACGTCCCGGCATGTCAGGGTACACTCACAGATAAACAAGATATCTAGACACCACGTCTACATATTGTCTATCATCTACCCATTGCACACTTGGATAAACGCTATACGAGCAATTACATGAATTCAATAAGATCAAACTAACTAAACTAGACATATAATCAAAGTAGACAATGACTATTGCAATTAAGAACATATGAACTATTAAGAATAATGTCTCCTTAATCTGAATAATAAATACAATAAGAAAGAAAGAACTATAACTATACCGAACTCCTCAAGCTCCCATGCATGCATCGGGCTCTAGATTCCGATGAAGAACTAGATCTCCTCTACTTCTAATCTAACTAACTATAACTATAAACTAGAAGGCTCTTGATGAACTTGAAGGCTTCTTAATGCTTGATGGCTTGAGACCTTGATGAATAATGAATTGGCTCTCTCCAGGGGGGGTCTACCCATATATTTATAGTCCTAAGTGGGATGAACGTGCGCCGCAGGATCAAACCGACTTAACCAAGGGCCGAGATGCATCAGGAGAGGCGGTGGAGGAAGCTTCCAGAAGGAGGGGGCAAACCCTAGCAGGGGGCGCCGCCCGGCCCCTGGGTGGGGCCGACCGCCCCACCTAGCGGCCTCCGCCCCCCGTTGCTTCGGGTGTCTTCCGAGTCTTCCCGAGTCCAATCGTGATATTTCCCGTGGCGGATAAGTTTCGTGTTTATTTTACACTTGAATCCCTCTTTTTAGCTTTTCTAAAATAATCTCTGAAAAATATAGAATATGCAAAACTCATGGAAATTATCAGTTAAAACCCTAAACTAGTGTGTTTTCATGTATTCCCTTGTGCCTAAAGTTCTAATGAATGTTGACGTTATCCACCGTCAACAACTCCCCCAAGCTTACCTTTTGCCAGTCCCTTGGTAAACAAACTAAGCCTAATTTTTATTGTATTTGGATCAGGAGTTGCTACAATATTGTTAGTCTTTCGAAGTACACACGCTTTCAAACGAAGATATTCCTCCGTGATTAAACAAAGATATGTTCTAACCTTTAAACTTACCCATTCTACCTTTAATTATAGGGCTTTACAGTTTTTGCAATCTTGAGCAATCAAAAGATAGAACAATCAAGTCAAGCGATATGTCTCGAATTCTTTGCAGTGCTAACATTCCAGAGTTTTCATAAGTTTTCAAAATAAAACTCAGAGCTTCATTGTATGATACCCTCAAGTCTCTCAATGTATGTGGTATTTATGGTTCTCCCTTAAGGCATTGATGATGTTATGCCTCCTACAGCTAAGTATATATATATGGTAGAGCTCATAGGATCGATAATAACAAGGGTAGACATACTTGCAATGCATATATTGTAAAGTCAAATAATGGATCCATAGAGAACCAAGGCATACAATCAAACTAAGATGTGCATGTGTATGGAATATGGTGGATAGGTGTATATATAGTATTTGTGGCTAATTCTAATTCTACTTTTTTGCTCTTTAGAGATAACTCTCTTGAAACTTTTCTCAGGAAAACCATGGGCCATCTTTATTATTTTAAATCAGGGAGGCGGACATCTTTTACCCGTTGCTTAAATTGCTGGGACATTTGTCCATTTTACTCCCTTCTTCTTTTTTTTAGACAATCTTTTGCATGGCCGGATGCATCCCTTGAATATAATAACCAATTAGAGAGATACAATCGGGACTTAGAGCATTAAAGACAGGAGTTTTCCTATAGGGTGTATATTTTTAGTGTTTTCTCCTAATGTAGGAGAGAAACATTTTTATGATGAACATGGATGAAAAATATGTGAATGATTGCGCTTACTCCTAGGGTAGGAATAATGCATATGTGGACTGGAGTGTGTAAGTGATCTTGGTTTTAAAAGCATGACAAGACTCTTATAAGGTATACAACACAGGTTGACTGAACTCAATGCAAAGCCGGCAGCTTAAACGTGAAAGGGCTTCCCCGTCTTCTAAGAATATTATTTCGTCTTTTGTAGGAATTCATATTTTATCATACAAGAGCTCATCATGTAGATTTTAAATTTTCAAAATAAACCTCCGTAACTTAGTAATGCTAGGAATAAGATAAATAGCGGCTCAACCTTCATGAATCATATTGATCAACCACCTAAACTCAGCGCAAACTTATGCCTCCACAATTCAGGTTCAGAGTAAATTCTCTAATTAAAACAGCAGTGTTTAAAACTTAGGAAGATTTAAGTTTGGCAACTAGGTATTTGACAAGAATGACAACAGAGCAACTATTCATCATCTTCAAAACAAATTTTTAATGTTCATCAAGTTTTTAATTAACTCTAGCCTAGACTAACCTAAATATACTATAACTAAATATTTATTTGGTTTTTAAATAATTATGTATATATATTTTTTTTTTTCGTTTTGAATTAACAACCTAACAAAAGATTCTATAACATCTGTGGACCTTCATGTGCCCACATATTTTTGGTATTTTATGAATATATATATAAGGTAAACTTAATAATCGCCTAGGTGTAGTCACCTGATAACTAGGGATGCTCCTCCCCCAAGCTGAATGTTTGTAATACTTGGTGTAAATGTCCTTCAGAGCGAGCTAGCCAATAGCAGACCTAGTGGTTACCACTGATAGACTCTCTCCTTGTCATGATGTTGTTCCTGCATGAATATACTCCACAAAAAGGGAAACCAAAACTCGAGACTCGAATTTAGTAATGGGTTAGCGGTTAGCCAAGGAGTAATTGATTTTCTTCATGAGCAAATTTTTATGTTACCAGATTTTAGCAGAATTTTATTTTTCTCTCTTTTTGAGTTTTCTGTTTATGATGCAGGAATTAAATATGAATGCTATTTTTATTATTTTTATTTTTATGCCACCACAGTAAATACTCCTACGGGGGTCCCATAAGTTTAATCACATGGGGCTTATGAATTTTGTGATGTAATAAATAATGCAATGAGTGTGTTATATTAAAGTAAACTTACTAGTGAACTTAAGTAGATAACTACCATTCTAACCTTATGGCAAGGGTACGGAATTTAAAGTCTACCGACAGGACTTTAGATAGTGGAGAATTCTTACTTAGTGGGTTTATTGTCTGAGGTCTCCTCAGTCAATTCCCCGTCTCGTGGTGGTTATCACGTGCATTTTCCTTTCTCCTTCCATCTCTTTTCTGTTTTCTTACGCTTCTCTCCTCTCTAGCTCCAGCTCTTGACTTTGTTTTCCTTCTCCCACTTTTCTAGATGTGCTAGGATTTCTTCTTTTTCTGCCTTGGCGACTTGGTCCATTCTTTTCAAACTACGCTTCCCACTCACTCCAAATAAGTGGTGCTTGTGTATTCTCTTCTTGCTCCTTGTAGCGGTCTTCACACTTCACAATCTTTCTAGAAAATTCTTCCCAGCCTACAAGAAGGCCGGGTAGCCCGACCGCGCCTTGGCGTCTTCTCTGTCGCGTTGCTTTCGATCGCTCCTGGTTAACAAGTGTTCTAAATTGACAAATGTACCTTTCCGGTGGGCAAGTTGAAGTAGATCTGTCCGGAACCGATGTAGATATTCGCGTTGGCGGTGTAGAGAAATGGTCTTCCCAAAAGGATCGGGGATTCATCGTCTCCCTGCATATCAAGAACTAGAAAATCTGCAGGTATATATTGCCCTTGAATTCTTACCATGACATCCTTTACCACTCCTTCAGGGAACCTTAGTGATTGATCTCGCCATCATGAATCGAATAAATATTGGGTATAAAGGTAAATTATCAAATAAATCATCATATACCTGTTTTGACATTACGTTGCGGCCGATCCGGTATCGCAGATGGTGTTGGCGAAGGTGGTGTCTTTGATCGTGCATTCAATAATTGGTATACCTGGATCACCTCTCTTTGTTGGAAATGGCTTGGGTAGCATATGATCATTTTCTGTATTGAGAGCAGTGATTAGTTGAGTAGTTTCTTCAGGTGCATGCTTGATCTCTCTCCATCTTCTATTGCTTCTATTGTTTCTTTTCTTTGGCACTGACTGCTGTAGTTGCTCTTGTTGATGGAATTGCTTCGGGACTGCAGGAGCTTTCAGGACGTGGTTCTTGAATGTGAATCTTTCTTTCTTGTCCTTAATGGATAGGACGATCTTGGCGTACTCCGCAAAGATGATGGCTTTTGTCGTGCATAAGAATGGACTGCCCAAAATTATGGGTGCCTTCTCATCTACTCCTGTCTCCATGACCACGAAATCAACTGGGACGTATGATTGTCCCACTCTAATGACAACTTCTTCTAGTACTCCCTCAGGGTAGCAAATGGACTGATCTGCAAGCTGTAAACGCATATTTATGTACAATAGAGGATCATTTAATATTTTTTTATAGATTACCTTGGGCATAATGTTGACACTAGCGCCAAAATTACAGATAGCCTCCGGGAAGCTATGACATCCTATAGCGATAGGAATGACAGGCCTTCTAGGGTCTCCCATCTTCTCGAGCGCAGAGTGGTCAATCCACTGTACATCTGCAGCTCAATATGGTATTGGGTTGCATTGTGAATATTAATAAGATTAGCAGTTTCTAAATCTTCCGGTTGGCCTGAGATCTTACCTTTCTCGAATGGAGGAACAGCAGCAGCTAGTTGAGCTAATTGTGATTCTAACATTTTATTAAAGCTATGCTGATTCTTTATAGCAGAAGCAAAGGTGTCCAATCTAGTATTTATGTTTTCTAATGCTTTATCATTTGAAGCTATCTTTCTAGTCATTTGATCTAACAATTTAGATTGATTAGCAACTAAATCTCTTAAAAGTGGAAGATTGTAATTATTAAAATTATTACCTTGGTTGTTACCTTGGTAATTACCTTGTCAAGGTTGCTGATTCCATCCTTGGTTTTGTTGAGGACGGTAGTAGGTGTTGTTGTTGATGAAGTTCACATCCTCTTGCAGTGTAGGGCAGCTGATAGCCGAGTGCCCGTAGTCACCACATTCTTCACATGTCATATGAGAATCATTGATGTGCATGACTTCCTTCTTCTCTATATCGAGCTTCTTCATAATGAGGTCTAGCTTGGTAGTGACCATGTCAGTTTTCTTGAGATGATGGATTCCTCCTCCTTTCTTGTGGGGCTTAGTACGTTCTTCATTACAGCTTAAATTTGAGGCCATCTTCTCAACGAGTGCTTTAGCATCTGAGAGCTTAAGTGACAGAAAAGCTCCCCCAGCTGCAGCATCAATAGACTCATGGGTGCTAAAGACAAGCCCGTGGTAGAAAGTCTGCATTAATAGCCACTCCTCTATCCCATGATGAGGATAGTCTTCTATGTAGTTCTAGAATCTTTCCCATACTTTAGTGAATGATTCATTATGTTGTTGATGGAAACTTGTAATTTTCCTACGCAGAGCATTCATCTTGGCGGTAGGAAAGAATTTTGCCAGAAAAGCGGTTGAGCACAGGTCCCATGTAGCGTTCTTGTCTTTGTTGATGTAGAACCATTGCTTAGCTTTTCCCAATAATAAGAACAGAAAAAGGCAGAGTAAAATAGCATCTCTTGATACTCCTCTGATCGTGAAGGTGCTGCAGATTTCTAGGAAGTGTTGTAGGTATGCACTTGCATCTTCATGAGCTTTTCCACAGAATTGGCTAGCTTGAACCATGGTGATGAGAGCAGGCTTGAGCTCGAATCCATTCTCCCCGTTGTTGACCGCTGGTCCAAATCCGGATGTTTATCGTTGTTGGGGCGAGAGAACTCACGCAGTGTCTTCTCGACCATGTCTTCAAACACAGGAGCTAGGTTTTCTCCCTAATTGCTCTTCTGTTTATTCTTCTACTTGTTCTTCAAATTCTTTTTCCAATGTTGAGCCGGCTCCTCCTCAAGAGCTAGCTTGAGCAAAGAATGGGTGTTCTTGATGGTGACTCAAATTTGTCCCTTGCTTCTACAAACTTCTTCTTTCTAAGGAGTTTCTCTGGATCGTCAGTAAAGTTCTTTGGAAGAGAAAAACCATTTATTCATCACCCTACATAAGATAAGCAAATGGTAACAACGAAGGGTGTATCTGTTTGAGTTAGAGATCGAACGGTAATATGACTTTATCCATGTTGTATATATGTTTATCAATATTTCCTAAGTTTATTGTGCCTTCCCCGGCAACGGCGCCAAAATGCTTGTTGGCACTTCTAATGTCGCTACGAATTAATGAGATTAGAAATGCATGGTATTTAAATTAACTTGTCATTAGCAACTAGCCACTTCTTTATCACTAGCATTCCTAAGCATGAATTAAGTTGTCATCCCTAATTGTAATGCTAAGAAGCAAATATAGATTTACATGTATTATTTAACATGACTAGGCAGAGATATATATATATATATATATATATATAAACTAAAATAGATTCTCGCAAGCGGACAGATAATTATACCATTGTAGCATTTTACCTAGGAGAGTTCTATCAGGGTTGTCGATTTATATTTATACCACTAGGAAAGCTTTGTTATAAACTCTATCTATTATATTGATAAGAAAGTATATACAATGAATAAGTGATATTACCAATGTCATCTACTCTACTCATAACAATGTAGAGGTCACAAGATAAATATAGATAAATACGGGTGATAGCATAATCAAGTATCATAATTATATAGATAATCATTAGAGCATTGTCTAGTCATAAACATAGTTAGCCAATGGATAAACTAAGGAGTTAATTGTCTAAGGTAATTCTATAACTACATCAATGAATAACTCTAATTAGTGCAATTACATCTAGTAATCATCGCTAAGTCAACCCTATATCATGATCACATGTAAGGGGGCTCAACTAGGAAGGATGTGAAACAGAGTCATTATCCAACTTTGCGACCGTGCCCTGCTGTCCTACACACGGAGGGTGGACTACAGAGGAACCAACGTAGCTGTCACCTACGCGGACTACCACACGTCCCGGTATGTCAGGATGCACTCACAGACAAACAAGATATCTAGACACCACGTCTATATATTGTCTATCATCTACCCATTGCACACTTGGATAAACGCTATACGAGCAATTACATGAATTCAATAAGATCAAACTAACTAAACTAGACATATAATCAAAGTAGACAATGACTATTGCAATTAAGAACATATGAACTACTAAGAATAATGTCTTCTTAATCTGAATAATGAATACAATAAGAAAGAAAGAACTAGAACTATACCGAACTCCTCAAGGCTCCGCATGCACGGGGGCTCCAGATCTCGATGAAGAGCTAGATCTCCTCTACTTCTATCTAACTAACTAGAACTATAAACTAGAAGACTCTTGATGAACTTGAAGGCTTCTTGATGCTTGATGGCTTGAGGCCTTGATGAATAATAAATTGGCTCTCTCCAGGGGGGTCTACCCATATATTTATAGTCCGGTGGGATGAACGTGCGCCGCAGGATCAAACCGACTTAACCAAGGGCCGAGATGCATCAGGAGAGGTGGTGGAGGAAGCTTCTAGAAGGAGGGTGCAAACCCTAGCAGGGGGGCGCCGCCCGCCCGTGGTGGGGCCGGTCGGCCCCACCCGGCGGCCTCTGCCCCCCTGTTGCTTCGGGTGTCTTCCAGAGTCTTCCTGAGTCCAATCGTGATATTTCCCGTGGCGGATAAGTTTCGTGTTTATTTTGCACTTGAATCCCTCTTTTCAGCTTTTCTGGAATAATCCCCGGAAAATATAGAATATACAAAATTCGTGGAAATTGTCAGTTAAAACCCTAAACTAGTGTGTTTTCATGTATTCACTTGTGCCTAGAGTTCTAATGAATGTTGACGTTATCCACCGTCAATAGTGGCGCCGGCCGTTCTTCACCGGCGGCGAGGCTCAAGACGGCGGCGATGGAACCAAAAGACTCCCTACATGATGGCGAACGCGATGATGTGCTTGGTTGGATGGATTGGCAAACGGAGTGGGTGCAGTGGCGGCCATGGCGGCTCAACGGCCTGCTGCGGCGGTGGCACACCGGCGAAACGGCACTGCGAGCACCAACTGACCGTGATAAGGGGCGGGGAAACAAGAGGAGGCTCACTCAAGCTCGATGGCATGTTTGGTTGAGACGGAGATAGAGCAGAGGGCTCTAGCCGCGGCGGGCGAAGTTCGGCGGTGCTCGCGGGCGGCAAGGCGGCGCGGCGTCCGCCCCGACGAACCGACGGCGATATAAAGTGAACCGGATGGATCAATGGGCAACAAATGGGCCAAGCGGAGCTGTTGACGATGTTTGATTGAATCGTAGCTTCATCGAGAAAGCCGGCCGCGAGTGAGGTGGAACGGCGGCGGCGAAACCGGAGCGCCGCACCGCGGGCGGGGTCACGTTCAAAGCCACCGACGCGGTTGAGACCTAATCGGCAGACTGACGTTGCTCAAGAGCTCATAGCAGCTCTGGGGCAGAACTTGGTTAGGCATGAGACTAACCAGAGGGAGCTGACACGGCGAGCGGCCCAACGGCGTCCGGCGGCCGGCTTTGAGGAAGAAGAAGGACATGCCGTTGACTCTGGCCACGATAGCTGACGAGAGCAGGGTTGGCGGGTGCGCAGAGGGGTTGCGGAGCTGCCGGCTAGCAATCACGAGCTGGATTGGAGAGAGCAGCGCGAATTGCTCAGGGGAAAAGAGGAACCGGCCGGCGGCAATGGAGAGCAGGGAGAGAAAAGGAGCGATGGCGACCGGCTCTCGGTGTTCATAGGGTATTGACAGGTCATGGAGGTGACTGGGGCCTTCGCGACGGTGACCAGGTGGTTGGTCGCACGGAATGACCGGCGATAGCGCGAGAACGCCACCTCACTACCGGTGGCCGTGCGGGATGGGCAGAGAAGTTCAGTTTCTCACCCCCTGGTTACTGTAGCACAGGACAGCTCACCTTGCTCCTTTTTCAAAATTACTTTTAAAAACACATAGCAACTTGAAAATTTTCCAAAATATAAGTTGTCCAAAATTTTGAACTCTACAACTTTGATTTTGGGCATAACATCAAATTTCAAATAATTTTGAAACTGCAGTTTGAATTTGAAAAAGATTAAATCTTAACTTTTAGAGATTTCAAAATTACTTTCAAATTTTTAATAAAAGATGAAAATCTTTAAAAATAAAAGTTGTTCTATTTTTCAAGATCTACAACTTTCATTTAGAAAGTTTTTCATGAAACTGAATAATTTTTTGAATTGCCGTTTAAAATTCAAAAGGGGACATTTTCTAATTTACTAAACTTTTGAAATTAGTTTAAATTTTATTCAAAAACTTAAAAAACTTTATATACCAAACTTGTAGAGCTCAAAGAGATGTACAATCTGTATTTTGAAAGTTTTACCAAATTTTAAATATTTTTGAAACTATAGAAAAGAGAGTAAAATCACCTTTGAATATTTGGATTTTGAAAAGGAATTGCAAATTCAAACTTTGGGCAATTAATTAATAGTGTTGTGGTACTTTTTTCAAACCCAACCAATAGTATACTTTCAAAGTACAAAGTTCATACTTTTAAATAGTGCTATTGGTTAGCAACTTTTATTTAGAAAATTAATTATGGTTAGCTCCTAGAAATTGAAAATGAAATTCAAACTTCAACACTTAACCAACTTTGGAAGGTTTTGGCATTTGAATTCCAATTTCAATCTTTATTCTTGCTTTACATCATTTGACTTATAAAACATGGTTGGGGTGTGAGTCGGGGTTAATCAAACACTTGCAAACATCAAGGTTGATTTTAGTTGTTTGCTTTTATAAACAAGATTAAACATGTGAGTGAAGTTTAAATGATATACACCTACACATACAATATAAAGGAGCTCAAGCACTTGATCAAACCATAAGATGAGTTTTAGGGTTTAACCAACTTTAGAAACCTTAATTACTTGCTAAGTTGCTTAGGTGATGAATATCACACCACACTAATCATAGCTCAAAGGTAAATAACCAGGTCACAAACATTGATAAAATATTAGCATTCATATGAGAGATGCATGCCACATCATGGCTCAAATTGACCTAATGAAGCTTAACTAATGCATTATGGCATTATCATATCGTTGCTCCACGATATGGGAGACTTGACCAAGCGTCGGCATCGTAGTAATGATGGAAGTTGATGGAAGGAAAGTTTTGAAACAGTTACATGGTTGACAAGTGATTGGCATAGTAAGGATCAGCTTTAAAACGCTTTTCCGCAAAGGTGTCTTTGATTCTTGCTAAAGCCTTACCTTGATTCCCATCAGCCAGCATTCCGGGGTCTTCTCCACTCTTTTTTGTCGGGTAAGTCTTGCAGAGTACTTTTATACTCAGGGTTTGTTTGACCCCTGTTGCAGGTACTAATTGCTGCTGCTAAGTTCGGTCATACCAGTGGGCTTGGCATGATCGAATATCTCCCACCTGAGGTGTTCTCCTGCAGGTGTTCTATATCTCCCTCTTACTCCGCAAACTCAGCTAAGTTTTGTTTAATCAAACTCTGATCAAATGTTATACTCTTCTTTTGTAAATCTTCCGCTACTCTGTTGTATTTGGATAAAAACAGTTGTAATACTACAATATCTTGTAAGAATTTGATCCTGGAGGATCGTGGTGTCATCGAGGTTTCACCCGACAGAACATTCTGAGTTATGTGGTACACAAGTATGGCTGACAGAGGTCTTAAGGACAATATCAGGTGCTTGTGGGCCATATAATTTAGAAGGTTCTGCCACAAGAAGTGCACTAGATATGATTTCCAAATGAGAGTAAGGGAGAGAGAGCTTCCTTGCCCTTATGCTCGCGCCACTATATATAGGCAATGACAATTTAAGTGCCCTCTTAGTGGAGGATGGGTTTTACATGCCACTCTAAGGGAACTAGTTGGGCCTCTTCTGAGGGTACTTGGCCCATATGAACATGGACTCCCCTAACAGTAGCCCCCTCGGCTACTAGGTCATGGTCGATATTACATAACCTAATAGATGATTATACAAGAAAAGACACAATACAACTAGAACTGTGGTTACGAGGATAGCCCTTCGCAACCTACACCCATGCGGCCTCACTAAAAAAACCCATCTCAAAAACCTATGGAAAAAGGGCATGGTGAAAAGAACATGTCCAATACTCTAGTCTATACATGTTCTAATTTCCTAGGCTTCTAGCTCCAGGTGTCTTGATGTTGATTTTCCCGGTGTCCTTATCTTCGGGCTTTAGGTCCTTTCACTGACATGGCTCTTCTGCTTTGCTTAGCGCGTAGGTCTTCACCTCTAGAACCGACTTGATGCGTAGGTGCACCGCTCTGAGGCCTTTGCCTCCGTATCTTCTCGGCGTGCGGGTCTTTGAGTTTGATCCGGAAGAACATGGAGTTGTGGACATCTGATGCGAGATTGTACAGGACGAGGCCGGGTTACAAGTCCAACAAGGCTGTGACGAGGTTGAAAGCCCTAATTTGATTTTGGATAATCAGTGAAACCTTAGAGACTAATTTTATTTAGCTAAGTGTATGTAGCATAAGATAGGATGATCCAAACCAAAGTGATGGAGACTAGGAGGAAAACGTAGTGATGGATAGTGAACTCTAAAAGATGATGATCAATTCCATCCAACTGACTAACCGAGCAATCAAGTTCAATTACTCCAATCGACACAACACATTGCAACCAGCTTGCCTTGGTGTTCGCGATATGTCACTCCTTTCAAATTATCCTACGGGATTAGAGTATGTAGCTCCTAACATTAAGGGCCACTTTGATAGAGCTTTACTTCTTCAGCTTGTCTTCTTGAATTTCCCAAAGAGTAATTTTTATGGGAGAATGAGATGGGGAGTTGGTGAGAATCAATTCAGAAGTGATTTCTATGTGAATGGAAAGCAGGAGGAAGTAGCGGAAAAGCAGGTTTTTACTCTCAACTTGCAGTGTAAATGGAGAAGTAATTTTCGATAGAATCCAATTGCATTTTAAGTGTTTAGGAGTCACCCTGTTAATGGATTGAAATCCACCCCTTACCCAATCCAATCCATAATAAATTGTCCCCTATTTTCAATCCACCCCACTTCAAATTTTTATAATTTTAACCCAACTCACTTCAATCCATTAATCAACTAAACCCGTGAGTTTGTTAAAAAAATCCATGGGTCCTACTTCTGAGCCTGACTCTAGAAATAAAAGTTCGCGTTCACACCTTAAAAATTTTATCAAAAGTAGCTAAAATTTTTAAATACGTTTCAAAATGTCATGAAGATAATCTGAGTCGGTTAGCACATTAAGATTTGCCTGTGGGCCCCACATCGAAGCGAGACCCTAGAAATAATAGCTCGCGTTCACACCTTAAAATTATATCGAAATTAGCTGAAATTTTTAAATATGTTTCAAAATGTCATGATGATAATCTATGCTAGTTAGCACATCAAGATTTGCACATGGGCCCCACATCGATACCGGACCCTAGAAATAAAAAGCTCGCATTCACACCTTAAAATTTTATCGAAATTAGCTGAAATTTTTAAATACGTTTCAAATGTCATGAAGATAATCATTGCCGCTTAACACATCAAAGATTTGCACGTAGACCCCACATCAAAGCCGGACCCTAGAAATAAAAAGCTCGTGTTCACACCTTAAAAAATTTATTGAAATTGATTGAAAGTTTTACATATGTTTAAAAATGTCATGAAGATAATCTGTGCCAATTAACACATCAAGATTTGCACGTGGGCCCTATATCGAAGTCGGACCCTAGAAATAAAAACTCGCATTCACACCTTAAAAAAGAATTAAATCTCAATCCATCCAACCCAATTTTTCATTAAACCCAACCCAACCCAATCCACTAAGTAAATCAATCCATTCAAATCCATTAAAAGTGTACCTATATAAGAATCCAACCCATAAAATCCATTTCAACCCAAACCATTAGCATGATAATTTGGGAGAATTCCACGGAAGTTTAGAGTGAAGCTAGGGCTAGGAGTTGTGCCAAAGGAGTCTTAATATATATTTCATTATCTAAAAAACCAAGCTGTTCGGCAGGACTTAGAAGCCGGTTGATAAACCAAAATATATCCGTAAAAATAGCTGATTTTTTGTGAGAAGAAAATACTATTGGTTTATAAGCTGAAACGACTTTTTAGCTGAAGCGAACAAAGTCATATGAACCTTTGGAGTTTATTTGATTTAATTAAATTAAGTACGGCGAAGTCTTATTAAATCCGACGGTATGATTAACATTTCAAGTCGACGAAGATACATCCACTAAAACCTCCATTTTCTTATGATGCAGGCAGCCGGAAGCTAGCTTCTGATGAACAAGAAATGGCATAGGCGCATAGCCAAAGGTCGAAGCAGAGTCCTCAGCATTAAGGAAGAAGAGTGACGGGATGCTGATGCCAAATCAGCAACTTACCATTCGCATTCTCACAAACTCATATAGCATGCACGCGCTGGAAGCTTGATCGATGCAGCAGGAAGTAGGACAAAAATGAAAAAAAAAAAGAAATCGAAAATACAATCGTCCGCCATGACTCGCATGGCCAATCCTAAGCAGAAACCTCACTTGCACTCCACTCCTGCCTCGGCAGCTCGCCGCGGGGTGCTCTTCCGGCGGCTCCCATGATGCCGGAACCCGCTCTGCTTCACGTCCCCGTCCTTGTCCTCGGAGCCGCGCTTCGGCTGCTGCTGCCGCCGCCGCCTCCTCTTCTTCCCTCCGTCCTCCGGCGAGACGACCATGACCGGCGCGACCGGTTTCGCGTCCTCCACGGGCTGGGCCTTGGCACCACCGTCCTCCTCATCGTCGTCGGTGTCATCGGCCCTGTGATGCTTCTGTGGCCGTCCCCTCCTCTTGTAGGCTGGCGTCACGGCCTCCTCTTCGCCGCCGCTGCCGGCGTCAGCATCTTCTTCGTTCTTGGTAGCCTGGGACGACGTCGGCCGTTTATTAGCCTTCCCTCCTCTTGGCCTGCCCATTCTTCCCGGAATGGGGAAAGAAACCCTAAAACTGCTTTGAAGAATCTACAAAATGGGTTAAGAAGAACACATGATTGATTTGTATCTAACATCTGAAAGTATGCCTAACTGCTACAGTAGTCATGAGGAACATGGCATGCGGGAGGTACCGGGTACGATTCGTTTATAGGAACACAAAAAGATATAACAAGGGGGAAAAGCAGGGAAGAAAAGAAAGAATCTGCAACTAGAAATACAAGTACATACTCCCAGCTAAAACACTAGAAATACATACTGCTTTGACGAACCTGCAGGATGGATACTCAACACATGATTGATGATTCTATCGAACATCTGAAAAAAATGCCTAACTGCTATTGTAGCCCCGAAGACCATGGCACGCGGGAGGTACCGGGTACGATTCGTGATTCGTGAATACCTCGTTAATAGTAGTAGAAGGGAGATGACGGATCAAACAACTTGACGGTTCCTATTTTGACATGTCCCTTAGAACGCCAATCGGATTCTTGGGAAGGTAGATTGCAGCGCCATAAATCTATTCTTGAAGCCATAATAAATAGCATAACAGATCAGAAGCAACCACTAAAGGAGACTACTGGACCATCTGGTAATGGAAGGACCAGTGTCCGAAGATAGTCCCATATCTTCTACAGTAGTTGTAGTATTTCTATCTCCAGAAAGACACGGTAGACCAACACAAGAAGCTCCGGAGCAGGAAATAGGTGGTGAAGAACGAGAGAAGGAACACGCCGTCCGGTCCTTACCTGCTGCAGGCGCGCGGCTGCGGCGGCGTAAAACAGAGCGGCGAGCGTTGGAGGTTTTGCGCAGGAGCTCCGAGAGGGTTGCTTATCTGAGCAGAGGTCAGAGGAGGAGGAGGCCGCACAAGAACTGGTTCCAGTGTTCGTTGAGGAGGGAGGGGGGTGCTTGCTTGGCTTGTCCGCCAGAAGCCCTGATACCCCACTTGTAGTAGTCCCTGAACCGTACGAACACTGAGGAGGACTAACGTACCAGGGCCCAGGGACAGGCGTCACAGTAAAAGCCGTTCGTTCCTCGCACTATTTCCACTCTTTTTTTACATTGTAGTTACAGCCTGAGATAAATAAAAACCAAAGAAGAAACGGTTGAGGTCGTAACGTAACCTGCGACTGAGAGCGACACAGCAATGTGCCGTGTCCCTGCTGCCTCACGACACGCGCTGCTCCCTTCTACCCCGTACGGTACGGAGGAGACGCGATGAGATGAAACGGAGACAAGCAAAGAAAGCCTGCCTCTGCCTCTGCCTCTGCCTCTGCCTCTGCCACGGGCCTGGCTCTCGGCTGCCTAGAAACGGAGAAGATCAACGCGAGGGAGGGGTTCTTCCAGCGCTGCACCGCGCGCACGAGAATAGTCAAGCAGCGCTGGCCGGGCTCCGTCGACGGGTTAAGCGAAACCGTGTGCGTGCCGCGAAAACCAGCCCGCCCTCCTCCCTCTCTCGCAGTGGCAGATGGGGGCCATTCGGATCGGAATCGCTCGCTCAGAGCGACCGGACTGGTTGGATTGGGTCTTCTTCGCCTCGTGTTTTCGTGTACGAGCCGATGCAGATGCAGGGTCGTGACACGGCGTGGATGCGGAGCGGCAGGGGTCAAGCAGGAGGCTGCTGCTGCTACGGGACGGGACCAGTGGCGTGCAGGACGGAGACCGTTGGTGTCTGGTCGCACGACGACGGCCGGCCCGCGGCCCTCAGGGATGGACTGGCTATGATCGTGCCATGCGTAACGCTGTCTGTCCTTTGGGTGCCAGAATCTCAGAGTGTGCTGCTACATCACGGATCGACCAAAAAACGACCGCGCCGGAACGTGTCGAATATCTTGTGAAAAAAAGGTGAAGAAGCAGCGGCCGTGAGGTGGGTGGAGTGGAGCCGTGGGACGGAAGGCGCCGCGCGCGCGGGTGGGCGGGCGGCGATCGCGTCCGGCACAAGGAAAGCCGGCAGCTGCTAGCCTGCGGCGGCTTCCCCTCACTCTACTACTGTACTACCTGTCCGTCCGCCGGTCTCCAACCGCATCATGCAAGCAGGCAGCGAAAGTCACGGCTCGTCGGTGCGATGTTTAACCCTTGCCGAATACGTGCGGGTGCGTGCGTGCGTGCGTGACCTGTCTTTCTTCTCATCACACTTTGGTCAGGCTGAGGCAGGAGCAGGAGCAGGAGCAGGAGCAGAAGCAGGAGCAGAACTCGGGAGAGCCTGCTGGCGCGGCGTCGATTAGGAGACAAGCGAGTACAATAGCGAGCATGGGGCGCGGGCAGGCGGAAGCGGCGTTGGTGGTGTTGGTGGTGTCTGCCGCCTGCCGCTAGTGCGCGCTGGCCGACAGCCCCGTGCCAAGGCCCGCAGGCGCGCTCGTGCCCGCCTGCCCCGCGAGGCCGCGAGCGGCTTCGGCTTTGCCGGGTTCAGACCAACAGCCACGGCGTGCCTGGCCGCCCGCCTGTGGATGGATACATGCGCAACTATGTGTGAGGCGGTACCCGGCGCCGGCGAGCGCGGCCGTCCGTGTTGCGTTCAAACAGGCGGCGAGGGACGATACGCTTGCCAGACGCGTGCGCTGTGCGTACGCTGCGAGGGGCAGTCAGGGTTCCAATGATCCCTTGGTCGCCACGACGCGTTGGGCAAGCCAGCTCAGTGGAAGCAGAAACGTGCTGCCGTCTTGCTGCCAGCTGACCTCTCCTTTCCCCCCTCCCCTCCACTCCTCCTCTTCTTTTGTTTTCTGAGGCAGAGGAACTCGAGTACTACTTTTCTTTGCTTCCATTTTCATTTATTTAGCCAAAATTGAGTATGATGTATCCATATACCTATGTACACCTAATATTAAAAGAGTAAAATTCTTCGTTTTCTCCGTCGTCTCTTACTTTCACTGTTCGTTTGAGCTTGCAAGCTGCAAAATCTTTACTTATATCATGACTTGGCCTCTTTGCTCATTCTAAGTTTGGACCGGCAAAATCTTTACTTATATCATGACTTCGTCACCCGAGTCCTCATGCATATTATGGCGTAGCTCGTCTTCTGTGTGCACAGTGACACAATAGCCGTCCACTCTCGCCTCCATCCGTCATCTCTTACTCAAATTCTTCTCGTTTTGAATCTAGAGCTCAGAGCTTTAAGATCTTTACTCATATTATGGTCTTGCCACATAAACCCCATGCGATAAGAGATCTTATAAAGATCTTAATTAAACTTATCAATTTCTCATGCGAGATTAATTCTTTATTGCACTTGTATTTATAATGGGCTTTGAGATTTACTTATTTAATTTAAAGTTAGGCCAATTCTGATAAAATTCAATAAAAATAGCTACTTAATTTATTGGTATGAGTACCACACAGCAAATTGTATAGATCCCATCCAACATACAAACACGTTTGCTATTCTTTTCATAAGAGGCCAATACTTCACTACAAAACTCTGACCTATGGGCAGTTTTGTATACTGCAGAAAGTTCTATCTCATGGGCTGGTTAGACGTTGCTCTTTGGGCACTAGTCCATCAACCCGTGCTCTCGCACGGGTAGAACCTTACATGACAAAAGCATTAATTACACTTTAACATTTTTAACTGATAAAATTACTATATTTACTTGTACATCTTTTACATCTTCATTTTTCTAACATAGTAGACACAATAGTCATGATAACCTATCAATTACTGATCTATATATTTTTTCATCCATATCCATTTTTTTTTCCTTTCATACCACCTCCGTGTATTTTCAATACACATTGAATTTAAACATTGGCATAAACTATGGAGGTTTTTGTTGCAACCCATATCTTAATTATGATGCCATGAACCTAAGTTCTAATTTTTTCAAATTATAATCTTCTTAACGGATATAGATATTTATACTCAAGTTAAACTAAAACTCTTGTGGCTATTTTATCTTTTATTAACTCTATAATTTTTCAAAATAAGGATTTTATGTCATACATTGCACTCTTAATTGAGTACTATGATGGCATAGACAATCATAGTGGCAGGTGTAGAGCTTAATGTGAGATATAATATAGGATGGCGTAGCAGTGCTCCTCTCAAGAGGATGTTAATATCTATGTTATATAATGATTTATGTGAGAGGCAGAAAGATATAGCCACATGTTGTCTACACCAACATCTCTTACCTTTCAAGATGTTTGAATTTCTTTTCAAGAAATTTATTTGTGTTGGGGTTTCTTTTTTGTCATGATCTAGCCTCTCCAAAGGGTGTCATTTTGATGGCCTTTAGGACCGCTCGAGAGGGGGCAGTTATCTTTGGATGACCTATGGAAGGATAAGTCCATTATGGTTTTCCTTTCTCCTATGTACGAAAGGAGACCGTTAAGCATTATTTTATTATCAGCCATTCAAACAGTATTTTTCTCTTACAGCAAATCAGCTAGCTTATATGTCTATCCGAACAGCCTGAGAGTCACCTCAGCCCGCCAACAATAACCTGAGTACTACAAATAAAGAACCTCTCTGCCTTGACGTGGGGGGAGAGCTTTCTTGCCTCTAATGTTTCACTTATATCTTTCGAACCCATTCACTCTCAGCCTTGGCTGAGAGCAATAATTTGCAACAACAATTATATTATCAATGTAGATATATAGTACATTTTAGTTAGAATGTTATATGTTTATTAATATGATTTTAAGCCATTTGTTAGTATAATATGATTAATTTCAAACATACTAATATCAACAGAATGGGGTAATGCATATATATTATCATCATTTATTTAAATATATTTGTAATATATATTTATTATTTACATAATGGCGGAGGTGGATAGTTTACTTTACAATACCTTTTGTAGCGTCATATATGGGTAATTTGAATGAAAACATAGGGGATAGGGGTTAGAGAATCTTTAGGGGTTTTGTGAAACAACTCTCTTTTTTGTTATTTTAGCAAAAAAAAGAAGAAAAATGTCCTCCAACTGTTTGGTGAAAGAGATCCTTAAAAATAAAAAAAAATGCAAAATATCCTTTCACACATAATTTTTGTTGTCGAGACATACTTTGTGTCTGCTCTCCTTATAGCATTTTTCTCGAGAGATCAGAGTGACTTGGATGCATGATTAAATTAATAAAAATATAAAGGATTACAAATGATAAAGGGTTAAGAGATAAATAAACTATTAAAAAAGGTTTGATTGGTTAGAAATAGTACAGGATTTCCAATACTAAATCATCTAGGAAGCTATTATAGGAGATTGTTGGAGAAGAACAAATTTAAGGTTGTTGTTTCTCTTCTTAACTTGCTAGATCTATTTGTTTAGCAAGTAAACTATGCCAAATTCCTACATATGTGCTCTTACGTAGCATTATCTTTCATAATAATAGAGGTGAGTAATTTTAAAAATATTAGAAATTATTTTAAATTCTTTCACAATGTTCAAGGTCTATAGTTTTAGGTGTAATATTTTTGAGTATTTTGAATTATCTTTCATAATAGAACTGGTTAATTGAGATGTAAATTTAGAAGGTTATTTTGAATTATCTTTCATAGGCAACCATTCAAAAAATCTTTGATAGACAAACACGAGTAATTTAGCAAATTTTGATATAGCTTGACGATAATTGTGAAATTGCCTCATTTTTTCTAGAGAGCCATCTCTTTTACCGCCAGTTGGGCACCCATCTCTTTTACCGCCAGTTGGGCACATGTGTATCTTATATTTGTTTATGTTCATAGATTATCTATGATGTTTTAATGTTTTATTAATAGATTAGCCATCTTGGAATTTTTATTAAAAGATTTACCAACGATTAAAACTACCGTTCTGCTGGATTTTGCTAATACATTGACCAACTAACGTGAATAACAACAGCCGATCAAGATTTGTACGGACAAAGTTTGTTATTGCGGCCAATTAGATTTTAGACTATTTAATTTAATTATTATCTATATAATTGTTAATACATTGACCAACCAACGTGAAGAGCAACGGCCGATCAAAAGATTTGTACAGCCAAAGTTAATTTGTTGCCGAGAGCAATTATATTTTAGGCAATTTAATTTAATTATCTATATAATAATGGAGGTGATTAATTCTTTAAAAACAAAATAGATCAACGTGTGAACACCAATAGCTGACCAAGATTTTTGTGCGGCGGTGAAAGTTTGTTTTGGCCGCACATAGATTTAGGCTATTTATTTATTAATAATGATAGAGATGACTTATTTTTTAAAAAGCAAAATAGATCTAGTGGTTATGGATAGCTATAGCTTACGATTAATGGCTAGATGCTTCGATTAACGTGAGAATTTCTAGTATTTATCTTTTTTTTTCTAGCGCATCTCGTGAAGATTAATGTGGAGCCTCCATTGGAGCCTCTAATTAGTAATAGTAAGATTGTTTAGTTTCTATTAGCTTGGCTAAGCTAGCTTCAAAAATTTAGCTAAGGATCATAAGAGGCCCAGCGCTTTTGGACACATTCTAGAATTCAGAGAGCTTCAGATTTCATAGTGAGTGATTGGTTGGGTGGCTTTGCCCCCAGCGGCCCAGCCAAGCTTCCTTAGGACACCCGAAGTTTGTTTGGTTGCCTGTTTCTTGACTGTACCCAGGCTTAGGTACCCCTAGGCCAGGCTTCCTAGGAACGAGAGGGGCGACCGTTTCCACTAAACCTGGCTTGTGCTAGGTGCCAGTGCCTTCCCACGAAATTCCGTCACCCCTCTCGCTCTATGCCGCGATGCCTCGATGGTGCTCCCCATCCCCGCATCTTCGGGCGGCGGTCTTTGCATCTTCGGCTGCTCGCTCCACATCTTTGGCTGCCTATCTTGACTGTTGAGCCATCCCTTGCCGCAAGCGTTGATGGGTCGCGTTGCTGCTGTGTCGGCAAGACAAGTGCCTCATGGTTGAACTCGTTGTTTCCTCCATGTCCCCGGGAAGAAGATGGAATCTGCGGCGCTGGGGAAGAAGATGGAGTCCGCGGGCGGCGCACGTGATGCAGGCCAGCGTCCCATATCTTCTCCTCCGTCCTCATGTCTGTCACCTTTTAGAAATCTCTCAAGTTTCGATCTACTCCTTCCGTCCACGTAAAAGCGCAATTGTAGGACTTTTAAAAACTGTCTTTGTTGACCATTCGTCTTATTTAATATATATATAATAAAATAAATAAATTATTATTAAAGTATCTCAAGTGATAAAATAATCCATAACAAGATACATGATATTTATATAAAAAATTTGAATAAGACGAATGGTCAAACGCGGTGTTTGAAAGTCATTTAGTTGCGTTTTTTATGGACGGATGGAGTAGGTTGTTCTGATGTTGGATTTTGTGCACGGATGAAACGAGAACCGGATTGACGAGTATTCTGGGTTGTTCAATATCGTTTAGCTTGTTCAGCTGCTGTTCCAATGGATTGATTTTGAGTGCCGATTTACTTCTTCACATTGGTTTTTGTTTTCGTGTTTTTACTGCTGCTCTGCAGCCAAAGATCGGTGGAACTTGCTGCTGCATTTGTCTGTAGCATGCAAGCCGATTTGTCTGAACTTGTTTTCGATGATGATGAACAGGGAAGACGAAGGTGATGGAGGTAAGATCACCATAGCAAAGAAAAGGTCATAATACCAAGTAAATCCAGACAATCAAACAAGAACTAGCCAATACAGGCTTAGGTATTACATGATAATCAAACACCACTAGATTGCATTGACATGGCCGGCCTGGGTTATTTTTCTAACCAATTTTATCATAGACACACAACCAAAAACACTCATAACTCACAAGCTGGTGCAGCTTAGCTTCTTTCAGCTTCTAGATTTGAAAACACGATTATGCCCTTCACTTTTTTTTTTGCCTCCCCACATGCTAGACAGGTATGATATTATAGACATTTTAATTTAAAAGTTCTCAAATCCCATCCTTCAGAATCTATGCTGGAGTTGTTGGTCCTGCTTTTGTGTTAGCTTCTTTCAACCATGATAAGAAGCAAGTTAATGCAGAAATTTTACTGAGAGCCAAACTGCAAATGCACGTTACCATTCAATCTAAAAGATGTGCTCCGGTACTCCTCATTCAGGAAAATGCACTTGCTCTATGTTACAGCTAACTTAACTGAAACAAGTGCATATCAGGACAAAAAAACTAAAGATTATCCGAGACCAAAGCCAACGGCGAGCGTGAAAGATCCGACCAACTGATTCGCTGTTCTGGTAAACTCGTTCACACAAGATGACACCGGTGATCATTGCATGCATTAGCCTGATTAACCAGTGAACCACGAACTATCCGGTTGCGTTGCAGGGAGGGAGCGGCGTGCCGCACAGGCACTCGTTGTGCGCGTAGCATTCCGCCCCATGCATGGACATGAACCTTCCCGCCGGGACCTCGCCGCAGAGCTCGTTGTAGCTGACGTCGAAGTGGTCCAGCCTCACGTCCATGAGCGACTTGGCCACTCTGCCCCTGACCCTGTTGTGGCTGAGGTCCAGGAACCTGAGGTGGTGCGGGAAGCTGACCTCCGTCAGGTCGAACTCGAGCTGGTTCCACGACAGGTCGATCTTGGCCGCCGGCCTCGTGATGCCGAACAGGAACGGCGAGGGGTCACCGGCGAGCTGGTTCCGCGAGAGGTCGATGGTGTCGACGTCGCCGTCGCCGTAGTCGCCGGGTATCTCCCCCGTGAGCCGGTTGTTGGAGAGGATCAGGAACGACCTGGAGCCGCCGCGCAGCAGGCCCGGCGGGATGGCGCCGCTCAGCATGTTGCCGCTGAGGTCCAGGTACCGGAGGCCGGGCAGCGCGGCCAGCGACGCCGGGATGGGCCCGGCGAGCTTGCTGTTGGCGATGACGAGCGTCCGCAGGCCGACGGCGCCGGCGAGGAGGCCGCCCGGGACGGGCCCGGAGATGGAGGTGCCGTTGATGTCGAGGTCGAGGAGGCGCGTGAGGTTGGCGAAGGAGGCCGGGACGGGGCCAGACAGGCCAGGGACGGAGTCCACCTGGAGGATCTCGAGCGCGGCGGCGTCGCCGAGCGCCGGCGGCACGCGCGCCGAGACGTCGGGGAGGGAGTAGAGCGCCAGCCCCGTGACGCGGCCCGCCGCGTCGCAGAACACGGCGGGCTCCCACGCGCAGCAGTTGGTGGACGGCAGCCACGAGGAGAGCCGGGCCGGGTCGCCGAGCTCCGCCTTGACACGCAGCAGCGCGGCGCGGTCCGCGGGGTCGCAGTCCGCGGCGGTGGAGGGGGCGGTGTGATAACAAGCTGAGAAGAGAAGCAGCAGCAGGGCGAGCGACATGGAGGAGGAGATCAGCGGTGTGCTCGACGACATTGCCGTGATCGCCCTTGCTCTGGCCGCCATTGCTCAATCTGTGGTGCGCTTCAAATAGCTGCAACTAAAGCGACGAACAAGGATGGGAGCAGAGCAGCTGGCATGCATGGCAGCATGGGGCGTGATTTCGCATCAGGATCGTACCGGCCATGAAAACTGCTCGAGCCGTGCATGGCTCCACAAAGATGCCTGAGCAGTGAGCACGCTCCTCGAGTACAGGTTCGTTAGTTCGCCGATCAGGGTCAGTTGCAGGGTACAAGTCGACAGTTGAAAAACTTCTGCGCGCTCTGCTTCTGGTCTTCGCAGCCAGCAATAACTGAAACTGAATCAAATGATTGTCGAAACTGGCCGGGACTCAGTACGAGTAACATGGGTGAGATCATGGCCATCGGATTCATTTCGGCTGGGGATGGGAAGCAGGCCGTGCGGCCGCATAAGAAAAGGCAGCCCGGGCCCAGATTGTTGTGATCGAAGGCAGGGCGGTGCACAGTGTTGAAGGGGAAGCCCAAATCAGGCTCGTCTCGGGAGGCTGTCTTGGCCCATAAAAGAAAAAAAAAATCAGGTTTTAATTTTAAATTTCTGAGCGGCACAATTTTTTGGTTGATAACAAAACAGAAGAATAAAGTCTAAGTTTCGGCTTAATATTATTCAGTGATTTATTTGTTCAACTTTAGGGAACTTATTTATTATTTTCTAATAATTATACACTATCCCCCGCGACAAGGTTACTTTGTTTGATAAATTGGAACTGCGATGAAGTTAGTTGGAGAAAATTATGACATTAGGGTAGAACTCGCCGTTTCAAAAGCACAAGCCAGCGACCCTAGGTGAGAGTAGATGCTTGTTGGTGAAGGTTTTTTTCCTCCTCTTTCCTTTCTCTCCCCCACCATGATAGGAGAAAGAGCTCTTCCATGCTTACTCTCCATTTGCATGGACTAACAAAGTGTTTGATGTCCCCAATCAGACCATTTAACAGATTGCTCGTTGATGTGTCATCATCCGACAACCATAACTGGATCACCTGTTAGTCCACATGAGTGTTAGGTTTGGTACTTAACATAATGTTTGTAAATAGTGTTTCTAGCATGCACATGCTTGTGATGAAATGCATAACCTGACAAATGAAAGTTGGGTCGTTATAGGAGCCCATTGGACTTTATTGTATTTTGTTACAGACTTTGTGAATTAGCCGAGGCCATTAGATGATCATAAAATCCAATGGTAGTGTCAGAGCTTGGCCAATCATGTTAGACTTTTGTCACCTTTTTTATGAATCTTTGAATTAATCTAGGACGTTGGATGGGCACAAATTCAACGGTATTTGGTGGGATCCTGGCCAGTAATAGGAAATGTGCAAGAAAGACTTAAGTCCGCTTGTCACTAGTCGAAGAGATGAAGAAAGGAAAAAACACTCATGGTTTTAATGTTAATTTGAAATAAATGGTCCGAAGATGAAGCTAAAATATTCTATTTCCATTATTTTAAAATTCATATTTTAGGTTGTAGAGTAGCTCTATTATTCTAATTTTATAATTTCCTTCTCTCTATACAAGTCAATAATCTATAAATAATAAAATACTCCCTCCGTATGGGAAATAGAAGTCGTTTTGGACAAGGTTTGGGTCAAACATCGAAAACATAAATTATGAATAATTTTTAAGTTGTTAAGTTTGGAAATGTGAAAACCATATGAATAGATTTGTCTTGAAAAATACTTTCATAAAAGTATAAATATATCACTTTGTGATGAATATTTTTATAAAAATATGAAGTCAAAGTTATACTTTGGAGACCGTGTTATTGTCCTAAACGACTTCTATTTCCAACATGGAGGGAGTATTTCTGTTAAGTTAGTGGTTCCAATGGAACATCTTTTACAAGAGGGCCTTGTTTAGTTCCATGCAACTTTCAATTGAAATTGCAAGTTTTTTTTCACTCTCTCCCATCACATCAATTATTTCCCGCATGTAAATAGCATTAAATATAAATAAAAAAATAACTAATTGCACAGCTTTAGTTGTAAATCACGAGACGAATCTTTTGAGCCTAGTTGGGCCACGATTGGATAATATTTCCCACAAACAAACGAAATGCTACAGGACTTTATAATCTCTCTCCTCTCACAACTTTGTTGCCGCATGTAAAAAGTATTAAATATAAATAAAAAATAACTAATTACATAGTTTTGTTGTAAATCACGAGACGAATCTTTTGAGTCTAGTTAGGCCACGATTGGATAATATTTATCAAATAAAAACAAAGTCTTTACTGAGGACTTTACAATCTCTCTCCTCAAAAACTTTCGTGGAACTAAACAAGGCCTAGGAGGACATTTTACGAAGGTAGAGGTAGAAGGACTTTAATTTAACCTATGAGACCTTTTGTTTTTGAATTTTTTTTACGAAGCTGAGGTATTTTCTCGTGAAAGGAACCCGACGGCCGACGCGCCTTACGGCCAATCCGGCGGCTACAAATAAAACATCTCCCCGTCACCCCTTCCTTTTCTTCTCCCGTTCGACCCCACGCGGGCTCCCTCTCTCTCCCCCTCCCTGTGGTGCAAGCTGGGCGACCGCCTCCGCCGGCGCCACGCCCTCAGCTACCCGGGTCCTCGTCGGTCTCTTTGCTAGGTATTCGTGGGGCCCTTCACCGGCGACGAGCGCCCACCAGGTATGCCGACTTTATCTTTCCCTCCTGCAGGCGAGACCGGGTGCCCGAACCCTAATTTAAGCTGTTTGGCTATTTGTATTCGGATCTGATCTAATTACAAGCCTCTAACTACGATTTCTGCCCAAAAATTATTGGGTGTACGTACATGTGTACACCCATGTCCTTGACTTGAACTCAGACGCGCCGGTGTCCGGATTCGGCGGAAGCGCTGCGGGTTTCGGCGGCTCGTCTCTCGCGTTTTTTTCGGCGGGGTTATGAAGGCGGCGGGATACAACCCCTACGATAGCAGCGGTGAGTTTGCCCGAATCGACCAATTTTAAGCCTGATAGGATTTTCTTTTTTTCCTGGTTAAGGATTCCCATTCTGTTGGGTCAATTTGTATTTCAGCTTGACTGTATGATGCCTTGTTTCGTGAAATTGATATGTTGCCACTAAGTGATGTAAATGTATAGCAGAAGATTTAAGTTGCGGCGTTATAAAGATAGCCCATTGGATATCTTGCTGAAACTGTCTTTTCCCCAAAACTTTGGACTTCTACTCCTGACACCAAGGATTAAGTCTTGGCCTCCTGGGTCATTAGATATTAGGTAGTGCTTGGTTCGGGTAATTGCAACATTACTCATTTACGGAGGGCAATAGATGCCATTGAATGACGTTTGTGGATACGGGACTTCACAAAAGCGATAACACTCCCACCGTGACAGCATTCGATACTGAATGCTGTCTCTTTTAGCCTCAGATAGTGGGTCTACTGTGTTTGCTGACGTGGTCACGCAATCGTCGAGTCGAGTCGAGTGAAGGAAAAACTAAACGGTAAGACACAAGTAAAGTCTGGCCCTATTAGCTTCATGTTAACGTTACCGAGCGTATCCGAACAAATTAAGTAATTTCTTACCTTATTTACGTTTTAAGCTGTTTATTCCATTCCTTCGCGTTTGCGTTTCCTTATCCTAACAAAACACTATCTTATAGATATAAGAGTCCCAATCCCAAGACAAAGATGGAAACAAAGAATATCACAACTGTATAAACAAAAAGTTTGAGAGTAAGAATTATATGTAATCTCCATTTTTTTTTGTTAAGGAATAGATTACCCATTTACCCTTTCCACACGGATACATTACGATGGGTGTCTTTTATTTTGATACCTAAAAAAATATGCAAAAACCAAAGTATCAGCTATGGAAACTCAATACCAGTGCTTCCTCCATTGACATTTTGTGTTTTCTAGGTACATAACTTTTGCTATGCACTTAGATATACACTATGTCTAGATACATAGTAAAAGCAATGTATTTCGAAAAGCCTAAACATCTTATAATTTGGAATGGAGGGAGTAGTAGTTTTACTTGGTGAGTTGGACATGTCCGGAAAGATTTTCTACTTTACAGCTTACACTTATGGTATCCCGGCTTTGGATTCATAATACCATGTCACTCATCTTCCCTGACCAATGTTTTTTTGAGGCGCCCAGGTGGCGCGGGCGCCCGACCCCCTTCACAACGCCTAGGCGTTTGTGGCGGACGCCTAGGCGACGCCATACACACATTGTAAGGCGTTGTAAGCTAGAATTTTACATACTAGTGCAGCACATATATACCTCGTTTGTTACCAATTCTTGAGCCCACTAGGAAAAGGGCAAATTTATGCACATCTAAGGGAGCACTAGTAATAATCAGTAAGTAACATACTAATCAAAGCAAGTGCCCTCTGCTTTGTGTTCTGTGAAAGTGTATACACTAATCAAAGCAAGTAACATACTAATCAAAGAAAGACCCTTGTGCAGTTGTGCTTTGTGCTGTAGCAGTGTATGTGGCAGTCCAAGCACAAGCAGACATTAGTATATGTGAGTAACACTAAAGAAACAGGGGAGAGCTCAGTGGACAGGCGGATGGCTGACGGAGGCAGACAGTCGAGGCAGATGGCAGACGGCCGGGCGGAGGCGGAGACACGAGACGAGCAGGCAGCTGTGGACAGGCGGACGGCCGACGGAGGCAGACAGTCGAGGGGGGGACGCGCAGCTGCAGATATCCGGCGGATGCAGCGGCTGAGATGCTGGAGCGGCTCCACGGCAGGTGCGGACGACGAAGCAGAGATGCAAGGGAGGCTCAGCGGAAGGGGCGGCCGGCCGCCGGGCGGACTCGAACAGGCCGCCAAGCGGAGCTCGAGGTCCGCTCGCCCCTTTCTCTCTTCCTTTCCCCTCGCCCGCACTCGCGGACTTGCGGTAAATCCCTCGAGCGGGAGATTTCGCGCGCGAAGAGCGGTATATGCCGGATCGATTCCCGCCCTTTTGCTTTTTGGCGCGGACGCGTGGTCGACTCCCGCCGAGCCGCGGTGATTTTGGCGCTCTTCGAGTTAGCTTCCGGCGTCCGCGGCGGGTCAGTAGGCGTCCGCCCGACGCCATTCCTCGCCTAGACGACGCCTAACCCTGCAAGGCGGACGCCATACGCCCGGAGGTCGTGGCGCCCCCGACGCCCAGAGCCTCTACCACGCCTTGTCGCCTAGGCGTCGCCTAGGCGACGACTAGGCGACGCCTCAAAAACATTGTCCCTGACTACTGACTAGTTCTGAGCTTCTGGCCCACAAGGTACCAAATTGTAAATTCGAGCTACAAGTATAGTTGGCGTTGCAGTCATAGGATTGATTACATATTCCATGTGTATACCTTATCACTTGCTGTCAAGCTGTGCATTTCATATACTACAGTATTGATTCCTCTCCCTTTGTTGTAGGGACTGATGACGATCTTCCGCCAACACAAAATAGAGGACTAAGAGGACGGTCTTTCAGTGGGAATGGCCGAGCATCTGCTGGGGCATTTCCTTACATGAGGGCAAATAATGATTTGGAGAGTGAAATACATCGGGTTGAGCAAGATGCATATACTGGTGTTCTTAGAGCATTTAAAGTGCAATCTGATGCAATATCCTGGGTATACAACCAAATTTAAACTTGCGCCGTCAGTTTCAGTAGTCATATCTTGGCCTACTGTTTGTGCTAAGAATAAGGTAGATGTTCTTCTGTACAGGAAAAAGAGAGTTTGATTACTGAACTCAGGAAAGAACTGAGGGTTTCTGATGAGGAGCATAGGGAACTATTAAATAAAGTCAATGAAGATGGGACCATCCGTCGAATGAGGTATTTCTATAAAGCAAGCATTTATGTATGTATGTGTTTTACTTCACCATCAAATATATCATCCTTTGTTAATTGCCTTTACGAAAAATATCTGCAGGGAGTTAAGACAGGCAGGTGGAACCCCAAGTGGTCTGCATCGTGGCAACAGGGTTTTATATGATGCAGAACCTGGGCCCACTACCAAGAGGCAAAGGGCGTCTCATTCGATTCCTTCGCAATCTGCAGGCCTCCAGTCCCCTATGATGCCCTCCCACTCAGTTCCATCTGCAAAATGGGGTCCTTTGTCGGCAAGAGGAAAGAAGGCGAAGACGGTATATTCAGAATATTATGCATAATATTTTCCGCATCCTGCGATCTTTTTTAAAACAGCCTGAGAACAATTTTATAATGGCTTCTGAATTTGTACAGCCCATTCCTTTGGCGCTGCCATCTGTGGATCCAAGTTCATTAATAAACCATAAAGTTTATACAAGGTGGCCAGAAGACAACAACTTCTATGAGGCCACCATAACACAATATAACCCTGTGACGGTTGGTTTCAATTTTTGCTATTGTTTGCTCCTTTGATGAAGATATGCATCAGTGCCCAGTAAACTTCTTTCATGATCTCTTTAGGGTGAGCATGCACTCGTCTATGACATGGGCACGCAAGCCGAGACTTGGGAATCGGTTAGGCTTTCTGATGTAAGCGCTACCTTGCAATGCTTGTACCATTTTCTATTTATCCCTTTCTTTCCTCTTCTCTGTATTAAGTCGTGTTCTTCCATTGTACGCCGTCTAAGTGCTTACTTTTTTATTTTGCTTCCTCTATCATTGGCTATGAATAATTGATTTTTGTGTGTTACTTGTGCTAGTCTCTGTTGATTGATGCCTACAAGATACTATCTCCTCCTGTGCTCCAATAAGCTTAAGATGTCAAGTACTCAAGTGTAAAAGATATGTCGTTGCAGCACTTGCCTTAACAAGATTATATTTTTGCAGTGGTGCAGTAGCCTAGATATTATACTCTTATTACTGATCTGCTGGAGCTGAAATTTACTTGCTTGTATGATCTAGAGTATGGATATGTGTTGAATTAACATATTTGATCTGTAGGTGAATTAAAATTTGCCTGCTGAATTAGCCTGGCTGATTGCCACATTGCCATTAATTATTCAGTTGAAGATTGATAAACGCTCCTTAAACAGATGGCACCTGAAGATATAAGATGGGAATTTGATGGACATCTTTCAAATCGTGATGGCTGGGGCCCTTCTGGCCCTATGTTGAAGAGGCACCCAACCAACAATGGTGCTATGACAGGTTCAATCAGGGAAGAGGCAGGTTATCAATAAATGAGCCTATAAAGGACTATGGTCCACCCCAAAATGGCATCAGTAGGAATTTTGATCATGTTGACATACCAAATACTGAAAGTGTTGTTACGGAGGTAAATTTCAATCAATGGTCAGACATAAAAAAGCTAGTCAGATATGATTTTGTCTCATGGTTGTATGTTTCCAACACAGGTGGAGAGGGTATTGTCCAATCCAAATATGCCTGAAATCGAGAAGGCAAGGAAACTGCTGAAAGTGAGTTAATTCTTCTGTTCAAATGTTCTTTTCATTTGAAATGCTCTGTGATTGAAAAAGTTCGTTATCATATTTTCTTTCCCTTCGTTTGAGTCACGAGGCAAAACACTTGGTTCTTTTTAGGATCAGGAGCAGTCACTACTTGATGCAATCGCCAGACTTGATGAAGCATCGGATAGCGATAGTGGTAAGTTCCTGGCCAGTTCTACATCATTGAGGGTGAGATAATACTGTACAGAAAGATATTACTCTCTCCATTCGAAAAGTTAGATGTTTTAGCTTTTTTCTATTTTGTACTTTTCTAACTTCGATCCAATTTAGAGTACATTACACCGCCAGTCTGTAAACTATTATGTCATCCTCATCCAGGTCCCCGAACTAAAATGTAGATCGAGGTCCCTAAACTATTTGAGTACCCCAACTCTGATCCAAAGCAGCCATATGGTAGCAAGTTAGCTAATGTGGTGCTCTAGCTTGGAATCGACATGTTGCTCCGAGCTTATATTTACACGGTCGGTCCCTAAACTACGCATGGTTCTCACAAAGGTACGAAACTATGAAATTGCAAATCTAGGTCCCTAATCTGTAAGTACTCAAATCCTGGTCCAAAGCATCTACATATCTCCTTCACCGCTGTAAGGGGGACACGCTTGAGACCTGCACACATTGGTGGCTACTGAGCATTATCAAGATGACACCTAGTGGAGCTAACAGACATTAGTAGTTCAGTTCAACCAAGGATAGTGTTGAAATGTTCACCATGAATGCCAGAACAACCGACATCCATGCACACCGCTGGAATGAGCTATGCAGGGTTCTCTACTATGGGAAACTGACTGAGACGGTGTCCATGCATGCTGCTCAGAATGAGTTGCTGCCACATAGGGTCGTCGTGCAGATGCTTTTCTAAGAGAAAGCATGTGTGGCAACACTATCTGCCCGTCACAGCAGGTGGTATCAAGATGCTGGTTGCCATGACAAGATGGGAGGCGAACCACAAGGAGGTCAAGAATTAGCAAAGGCTATGAACCTCTCCGGTGACCTGGACGACAATTTCGTAGTTTCGGGACCTAAATGAGAGTGACATTAGTTTGGGGACCACCTCTGTAGTTTGCTCTTACTGGAGAAAATATTAACATCAATACCAAATAAATGTACTTTCAAGACATACTTTGATGGTGGATCTATACACTTTCAAGACAAAGATAAGGTTGAATCAGGGAAAACTAGATTGACAAATTTGGAACAGTGTAGTATTTGCTATAATGGTTTAGTATAGAATAGGATCTTGGACGAACCTTTGAGGTATTGTAGTTTTAACTGGCGGTATATTGAAGTCTTCCTGGATGCTTGTTAAATGGGCATCAGTACTGTACATTCGTTAGGTGATGCATCTTACATGGTGTATCCATGTTTCGTAAATTTCCCTGACTGATTTTTGTGTTACAGAAGATATGGCCATGGAAGGCCAAATTGGTTCTGCTGGGGAAAGGAACGGCATTGCTACTTAGTCTGGCATGTTGTTGGCATTGGAAGTTTAACATGCATTTGTGTACCACCACCTTGACCACAGAGCAGAGAAACCGCATTGTGGTAAAACTGACATGCCAGAAAACGGTGTCCTGGAAACTGCTGACGCCTGAATGGGAATTTTTGGCTACACAATTGAGCGAGGGGCAAGGATATGCAAATGTTAAAGAACTGTTTAAGCGCCATTTCATGGTGTTTCCCTTGTAGCAAATTAGAAGTAACTTGAATGTTCTAGTTGATCATTAGCATGGATTGCTTAGCATTCCTGATTCAGTACAGGTAGATGTATAACTCTAGCATAAAATATCCAACTTGGCTGTTCTTGTACTCTAATGTAAAAAAAAGGACTGTTGTGCACGTTTTTTTTGACTCACTGTTGTGCACGTTTTTCATCTATGCTGCTGGTCTGGACTTTGTTGTGCAGGCTTTTCTTGTATGCTGCTGGAGTAGCCTGTCTCACCGTGCCCAGATATGGACGCATGTCCGTTTTTTTTCTTTTATAAAAGAAATATTCATCGTGATTGTTGCTTCATTACAAATTTGGAGGTGTTATGCCTTTTCTAGATATATAATTTTTACTGTTATTTAGATATAGATATACACTGTTAAGATACATAGTTTTTAGCATGTATCTGATAAAGCCATTGAATCATAATTTAATTTAGAACGGATGGAGTATTATAGCATTTTACTATCTAAATTGGAAAAGTTGGAACGACTTGGAATGTGAAACTGAATGGAGGGACTCGTATTTACCTTAGTCTATGTAAGTAAGGTCTGGATGCACCTGTGTCCACTTTTAATCCATCTGTGCCCACTTTAATCCATGTGTTGGAGGAAGAAATAGTTTTAAGTATCCATGTGTGTTGGGAGGAAAAAAAAATAGTTTAAGTTCCACAACAATTTGGAATTTGTGTTGGAACAAGGGGAGTGTTATAATTCAGAACGGAGCACTTGTACGTACGGAGTATATAAGAAGGTCGGTTATAACTGTGAACCTGGATTTTTTTTTTTTTTTTCATTCTTCTTGTACAATGAAAATAGAATGATACGAGGTAGAGGAACATCATCGAGGCAAAAAGGATACTGAGGAACATAAAAAAAAAAGTTTTCGCAAGTTCAGCACCCTTCGATTATTGCACGACCAAAAAGCTATCAGTTAAAAAAAAAAAAAAAACAAAGATCTGTCAGTCGCACAAACAGCATGTCAGCTCGTCTCCTTCCCTACCACAACCCTACGTGATTTACACAACTGATGAAACTGGAACTGATACGTGATTTACTTCGGTCGCTAGATGCTACCGACTACCGCCGCTTATGAGTCTTCTACCGTCATCGTCATCCTACCGCCCTTCTCCCGCCGCGTTTTCCCGTTCCCGACGACTTCTCCGACCTGCTGTTGTTCGTCTTGGCCCTCTTGGACGGTGGCGGCGTGGCTGGTCCCGGCCTCGTTTCTGCGGCCGCCCGACGCCTCTCTTGGTCCCGGCAGCCTTGCCGCCCCCTCCTGGATCCACCGCGCCCGGTGCCCTCCTTCCGGCCGGTCCCTCTCTTCCGGGTAGTCGTCTGCTGCTCCATCGCCGCCGACCGCTTCCGCGTCGTCCCCAGCTGAGCCCCCGACCCGCGCTTCCTGGGGGGCGACTGGTTCAGGCGCTTCAGGAAGTCCTTCCGCTTCTTGGCGAGCTCGCCAGCGCCGGCACCGGCTCCGGCTCCGGCTCCGCCGCCCTTTCTCGGCCCGTCGGCATCGCCCGCCGCCTTCGCCAGATTCCGGCCTGGACCTGCCGAGGTCTTCCCACCGCGGCTCTTCTTCGTCCTCACCCCCCACGCCTTGTCCTTGGTCGCCGCAGCAGCCACGGATTTCTTCTCGTCCTCGCTCTCTTCCGCCGCCGCCGCCGCCGCGGCCTCACCCTTGGTCGTGCTCTCCTCCTTCCTCGCGGACGCCGCCGCGGCCTTGGCGATGGAGCTCCGCTTGCGGCACACGATCAGCGGCTTCCCCTTCTCGATCAGCGAACCGACGATGTCGGCGCCAGCTGGTGCCGGCGCCGGCGCCGCCACAGCTACGTGCTCCTGCTTCGGCGCGTGGAGCGCCGCCGACGCTTGCCCGGTGACGAGCGCGCGGGCCTCGACGGCCGCGGCGTGCTCGGGGGTGCCGCGCGGGGAGAAGACCACGGCGTTCGTGCAGAGCAGCAGCAGATCGCGGTAGAGCTCGTGCGCGGGGAGTGCTCGTCGTCGGCGCGCGAGAGCCCGCCGACGCGTCCAGCCGCCGCCGCACGCCTCCAGGTCCACGTGGCGCCTGATCGTGCTCCGGTACGCGGCAGACTCCTGCAATTGGATCGGATTGACCATGACATGACATAAATAAATAAAAAATGGTACTGGTAGTAGTAAATAAATGGAAAAGAAAATAGAAAATAAAGGGACGGAAAAAATCCGCCAGCATCCTCGAGGCGTCTAGCTACACGGCACCCGGGCCTCCGGCCACATATGATTGATTGCAACACTGCATCCAACTTGGTTGTGCTAGAATGCACCGAGCAAAAGATGGCAACATGTCTTTCATCACCAAGAAATTGAATTTTCAAGCGATCAGATTAGCCATGTTTTATTAAAACACGTTTGAAACAAGTAAGAAATTAAAACGTCATATGCTTATTATTGTACGAATCAGAAAATTTTGAAGCGTTTGCACGCGCTTGTTCCCAAACGGCGCTACTGGTCCACTGCATGTGCAACCTGAAGTCATCCTACTCGCCGAGGCGTACTGTATCTGTATGCCATTTCGCAAATCAGGTAGCTCACGGATTAGGGCTTCTAATCACAGGTCACCGATGCCTACATGCACGCTACAAAATCTTATCCAAAATTTTCCACACCCACCAGGTTACCAGGGTGGGAGTGGGACCCAACCCCTGACATGTTACCAGCATTTTGGAAAAATTCATGTTACCCTTTCACAGCTTGCTAATAATTTTTAACCCGAAAACATCCAAGGGTGAAAAAAGACGAGCAGGGTGGTAATTACCGGGGGCGGGGCACGGGCACCTACCTCGCTGTCGTGCTCGCGTAGCCGCTGCAGCACGGAACCGAGCTTGGCGGAGACCGCGTCGAGCAGGGCGGCGAGCGGAGGGGACCGGGCGGGAGGCGGGCGGGGCGCGGACGCCGCCTCCTCCTCCTCATCAGCCTTCCCGCTTCCGCTTCCGCGTCGGCGGCACAGGCTCGCCGAGCTCCGCACGTCGCTGCTCTCCTTGGAAGCGGCCGCCGACCCAACGGACGCCTCCTGCTTCGCGACCTCCTCCTCCTTGGCGCCGCCGCCGCCCTCCTGGTGGCCGGGGTGCTTGGGGGGCTTCAGATCTGTGGAGTTGGACTCCTGCACGACCGCCCGGGCTCCTCGCTGGACAGCCGGTCGTTGACGCTCACCTCGTCCGGCTTCGCCTCGCCGGAGACGCTCCGCTCCCGCTCCTCTCTCAGCCGTTTCACTTTCGACTGCAGCGTCCTGCGCGAATAAAAAATTCGATTTGGTATTCATCATTAAAATAAAATCCCCACCGAGCGATCGCCATCAGACGGTAAGGAAAACGGGCGAGGGTTTTCAAAAGGTAGTTTTTCTTGTTTGGATTTTTCTCTTTCCGTCCGGATTCCATACATACCCGATGGAGAGATCGCATCGCTCGACGTCGCGGCGGAGCTCGGCGACGCGCAGCCGCCGGAGCTCGTCCACCCACCCCTCGGCAGCTGAGGCGTCGGGGTCCTCCTCGGCCTCGGCCTCGGCCTGCTCCCCCCCGCCGCTGCCGACGGTGGAGAAGCGGCGGTGGAGGTGGCGGAAGCGGAGGCGGCAGCTGTGCGGCGTGAGGCCCGGCCGGGCCGCCACGGGGCTCCGTGTCTGCACCTCCATGGCCACCGAGTCCCAGCTCGCCGTGCCGTGCCGGGACACGGCGCACGCCAGGAGCAGCTCCTCCAGCGTTCCCCAGATCTCCCCGCCCTTCACGGCTACCGCCGTCCCCGTCGCCTCCGACTCCGGCGACACGTCGGTGCCGTCCGACCCGTCCGCCATCGTTCCTGCGTTCTCTCGCCCGTGAGGCAGTGGAGGTGTGGTCTCAGCCCCGCCCCGCCCCGCCCCGCCCTGGCCGTTGCCCTTGCCTCCGTTGCTTTCCCCGTCGCTTTTTTCTTCCTCGGCCCGGTTTGATTTTTTTATCGGTAAAGAAGATGGCATGTGGTGGTGGTCATGGCAATCAGCCATTCAGCCGAGCCCCGCGCGCACCCTGGCGCCTGCGTCGATTTCTCATTTACCCAGGGGCTTTTCTGTAAGAAAAATTCAAAGTGGGCCCCACCGTGGCTATTTCTTGTGCAATGACCGTGTTGCCCCTGGTCAGTGGCCAGCTACCACCAGCCTACCACTAGTACGTGTGCGGCAAAGCACAAGGTGCACGACTGCACTACGCAACAGAACAAACTGGAGCTCAAATACTGATGATGGTCTGATGGAGCAAAGCCAAGCCCCATAGAGCATCCAAAGATTGAATCAATGGGAGTAGCTTGATCCCGAAGGTAAATCCTGGTAAGTTGCGAGTTTGTCCTGGAAGTTTTGTAAATTTCAGGCCGCTTTTGCAAATGAAATGCAAAATATCATTTTTTATAAGCAAGTTTAAAGAACTGCCTACTTATTTGAAAAGCAAACGGCTTTTAAAATTAGTCTCCAGAGTTTTTAGATAGCTTGTGTGTGACACAAACACGATCCACGCTAAAGAATAAACAATCAGGCCCCTAGTTCGCGGCCTATCTTCTGGGGCTTAATTGATCTGGTGGGGCGAGGGGAGTGTTGGCTGTTTTAATTGACTGACGAATCAGCTCGATCGGGCGGTGTTTGTGCCCAAGCTAACATCGATCGTCGCCATGATTGCCCTCAATTAACATAGGAGTTTCGAAAGGATATCACTGAAACAATTCAAGGAGCATGTCTGGCTGCCTGGCCATGCCAGACCATTATTTTCGCAGTTCCACATTTCAGAAGCCGTGGTTTCTACTTTATCAATAAAGCCGCTTGAAGAAATAGGCAACTTGGGAGCATCAACAACGCTTGGTTCAAATGAACAATTGCACATACCCAAATTTCACAGAGATTAATGCCACATCCTTCAACGTGGGGCTGCTGAAAAAACTAATCCTTGATCCATTTTAGAACAAAGATGCGAATTTATACAGAACAGGACGTCCTAACACAAGCAATGGAAATAGAATTGAGGCAACACTACTACATCACCTATGGCAAATGGCAACCTCACTTGCCTCCAGCGAGGGATGCAAACTGCCCTTACCAATCTTCTCCAGCGAGGAAGTATTATTAATAAGCACAAAACTTGACACCGCCAGCAGGAGCCGTGTCATATTATAGGGCTTTGCAATGTAGGGCTTGCAATGTCAGCAAGCCCCAGCTAGGTGCTTTTCTTACTTCCGCCGGGCCTCGGCGCCTTCTTCAGCTCCTCACTTGCTTCATTGGAGGCCGGTTTCATCACACTGTCGACCAATTCCCTTCGCACTGCTGTGGAAATGGCGATCTGGTTTCGACACCAATGAATGCTGTGGAGGTGGCACTGCTACTGGCACCTTGCAACCATCGCGCTTTGCCGGCTTTAATCTCAGCACGCAAGTCCTCGACTGAACGACGCAGCATTGTGCTCTCCGCATTCAGCTTCTCCAGTTGCCTCTTCATCAGTGAGAACTCCTCGCCCTCGGCTGCTGGTGGGGCGTCTTTCTTCCTCATTTTGTCCATTTCAGACTGCGAAGGCACCGGTGTGTGCTCGATGGTGATCTTGTTCATCACCAGCAGTGGCAGCTTGCTGATGGCGAGGCTCCCAGCCTTGCGCCCATAACCGTCGTCTGCCAGCGCGGCCTTGATCTCCGGCGGCACACGCAGACCCCACTGGAACCGCAGGCCCGCCTTTTACTCCACAGCGGCAGCACGCTCCTGGTCGTGAGCCGCATCCCGGACAGCAGAGCGCCCACGCCGCCGCCGCCGGTCCCCGCGGCGGCCGCCACGTTCGCCGCGAACCCATTCCCGGCGACGGAGAAGCCGTTACCGTGCGCTCCGCGGTCGTGGTCGTCGCCGTTGGTTGTGAGGTCGGCCATCTTGATCGCCAGCGGGGGCGGGGTGGATGCGGGCGGCGGTGGCGGCGGGGAGCGGACCGAGCTGGCGACGGCGAAGTCCCCTGATCCGGGGCTTGAAGAGGAGCGAGAAGGCGGGCGGGTTGGAGGATGTCAGGTTGAATTCGGCAGCGAGGGCGAAGGGGGCGTGGATAGGAGAACCCAGCGGCCCCAGCCCCGTGCGGATGGAGAGGGCGAAGGGCTGGAGCGGTTCGTTGGGGCGGTACGAGAGGCGGAGCGCCGGGCCGGAGGGGAAGGCGGTGGAGAGGTCGAAGCGGAGGTCCTTGGCGTCTCCCCGCCGCGAAGCCCGAGAGGAAGGGCAGCCCCAGCACCCCCACCGGCACCTTGGCGCGCAGCAGCGGGCGGTCGTCGTCGCGGAACTTGATCGACGCCTTCATGACGGGCGGATGGGCGGCTAGGGTTAGCCTATTGGATTCGGGATTTGCCGGGTTGGGGAGGTGCGGTGGTGGTGGGGATTTCAAGTGTGGAGGCGAGGGAATTGGGGGGCGGAGGTTACGCCACCACGGGGGCCGGGGAGACGGCGGCGGCCGCGGCCGGATTTAATTTGGGGCGGAGGTCATGGAGGGACTGACTGAAATGGGGGAGGAGGTGGAACTGGGATTGGATTTGGGTGTCGAGCTTGCCGGACCGTTTGTTTTCTCCTTTTTACTGCGTCGCTGCCCTTTTTTTCACTTTTATTTACCGCTGATTTAGCATACAGCACGTAAAGTTTGGAGTTGGAGGAACACGACAATAAAATGCTGCAGTTTGGGCCTTTAAATTCCTGAATCAGATGGGCCACGTCAAATAAAGCCCGTTCTATCCTGCTGCATGAAAAGCGCTGACAAACCATAGGCCAGCTTTTCATAAAGTTGGGGCTAAAAGGCCACTATATACAAATAGGTTTTTGCTTTTTTTGCTCGAGCGCCATTTCTTTTTTCTTCCATATAAAGACCGTCAACCTCCACTGAAAAAAAACAAATAAATAAGGCTTCATTTACCATGGCTTCTTCACCGGCTTCAGAAGATGTTTAGAATAGTTTTATGTGAAATGGGTAAAATTAAATGACTGCTTCACCCATAAAACCTCTTAAACATGCTTTCATAGAGCCTTGAGTGGAATGGAACCAAACAACAATGACTTCTCTCCATCTCTTCCCCTCATCCTGCATGTAATCCTTGACCTTGAGATCATGTTTAAGGACCTCGAAAAGTGAAACTATTTTGTCAAAATAGTTTAACAAAATGGCTCCGCTCCATAGTGTAAAAAACAAGCACACTATTTGCAAAACTTCATTCAATTCAGTAATAAAAAAAGAATTAAGAAATTCCATAAATCTCATCCATGTATTTTCATTCACGTGTGACGAAGCATTCAAGATAACAGAGGAAAAAGCACGCCTTACAAATCAATTCTACACACGATTTTTAATAAATAAATAATCAATCGTAATTACAAGTAATCAGTCGCTAATTCGAAAGAGAGGCAACATGAAGGGAAGCTCTCGTTATGACGGGACGGCGGCGAGCCTGCACGCGCCGAACGAACGCGCGTTCCATGACACGCCCTCCTCGGCCCATCCACGCCCCGTCGTCGAAGTTGCGCGCGTAGCTGGCCAAGTCGTACTCGTACCTCGCCGCCGTGGCCTTCGCCCGCAGCGCGGCCGGCCGGTCACCCTCCCGCCGGCAACCCACAACCTCCGCGCGGACCACCACCGCCGCGCGGCGTACAGCCAGGCGACCCCGCGGCTGCCCGCCTCAGCGACGCCCACGCCCACGCCCTCGCGGCGCCACCCTCCGGCCGCTCCGACGAAAGCCTCTGGTAGGACGTGACTCGCATCGCGGAGGCGGCTCAACCGGAGCTGGAGCTGGGGCTTAGCTTCTGATCGTCCTTCGCGACGTGCGCACACGCCGACGAGCTCGGTTGGCGACTTGGTTTCGATGGACGCGGCTCACCCCGGGGCTTTATAATCGTGGCGCAGCATGATCGCCATGCCACCGTTGGCTGTGTTCCATCCAGGGGTGTTTTTGGGGTTTTTCGGGCGGGCATCTCGTGGAGTTGTTTCGCACAACGTTCTCGGCCGAGCTGGACGGACAGTGGGGGCGGGCCTGAAGCTGGAGAAGGACGACGACCTCCTCTTGGTCTCTCCAGCTGCCAAATGGACCCACTGCTACGGGTTGTTCTCTGTACTCTCATCATTCTTAATTAGTGGCTGACAGGTTTTTGTGCTCTTTATTAGTATTTTTATTTTATTTATTATAATAGTGGAGTGTGGATATAGCATTTTTCTTAGTACAAATAGGAACATTTCCCTAGTTTTTGTTAAGTTGCCAACAACAGTTTTGTTAAGTTGCCAACAACATAATTCCTAACAGTTATGTTATTACTTAACCAAATAATATAATATCAACCGCATTTTGAAACAACCGCATTGGCATTTTCCCTAGATGCCATGACAATGGCATAGTTCGGCAAAAAAAATATAACCTGTTTTCCTAGCATAGTTCTCAGACGGAGGACGTGCATAGATAATAGATTGGGACGACGAACCACAGGCTGTTTGATTGCATCTGGTTTCTGGTGAACTGAATTGCGATCGCCAGTTGTTGCGTTAAAGCTTTGTTCGATTGCGTCTGGTGAACTGAATTGCGAGCGCCAGTTCCAAACCAGCTGTTCAGAACGGCAATTCCCCTTTTGTTTATAAGTGTTCTCTGGGGGTTTTAAAGTTGGGGTCCGACAGCACCAATGCAAGCTATCAACAGCTTCTTAGCATCCAATCAGCTCGAACGCCGACAAAATCTGATACACCAACCAGGCCACTACAGAGCAACTGACCATTTATACGAACTCTGATCTCATATTTTACTATTTTAGAGTTTAGCATTGAGCTGGTCTAGCGGGCACTAACCTGTAAACATATCAGCAAACAAGACATCAGAATTGACAACAATCTTCAGTCATCATTAACTTCCACTGCAGCTGTTCTGGCTGCCCAGTTTTTTTTATAAACAAGACAGCCTTAGCATAAGTATCTGCTATTCTAGTAAGGTACTACATTCCAGGAATTCCTGTACAAGGGAAAAAAGAATACAATCTGAATCAAAATAAGGATTTTGCAAGACTATGTGACTATATATATCGCCCCAGCCCTGACTACGGAGCATGACTTGGTCCAGTTCGAGTGCCAGCTCATCTCTCATTTCTTCGCCTTCGAAAACGGAGGCATCTGTACTCTCGCCACTGACAGTGATCTCAAAGGGCTCCGTCTTGGTTGTCTTGGCTAGAGGCTGTTCCCATGAGGGCGCTCTTTTCCTTCTCCAAATTCTCCTTTTTCGATCTTCAGCCTGGCTTCCTGCCTCAAGAATCTCAGCCTGCCCATGACAGAATTGAAATAAATCATGTTGCAGGTCCCTAATTACATTTAATGGTGATGAATTGGAACATGACTTTCATCTATCAAGAAGATCCTGCTTTCGAATGCATACTGCACGCTCTAAGCCTCAATACATTACAAGAAAACTGAACTGACACAAGCTTCAACTAATTTTGCTCCTAATTAGGCAAAAGGGAGACCCAGCTTTTACAGTTCTAGCTTCAATACTACAGGTCATAACACTGATGTTAATGATGATGATGCAGTACCAAGTGACTAAGCACTTCCTCTCTATAAAAAATACCATGTTACAGTTTGAACAACTAAGCCATTCCCAAATCAGATACTTCAAATTAAGCCTTCCGTATAACCAGAGTTATTGATTCAACTACAGCACAACATATAAGCACTTGTACATAACAGAGCATGACTGCATGAGTGAAGACATAACTACACTACTGCAACAATAGCTACTAAATATGTAAGGAGAAAAGGTCAAATATGTGCAATCAGCTTCCATAAGAGAAGCAACAAGGGCAAAGATATATCTTACTCTAGCGGTACTAATCATGGCAAAGGAAGATATATCCAGCAAAATGCTAAGCACAGACAAGGAGTAAAACAAATTTTGGATGTGTATTACTAAATCAAATGTATCCCCCACCTCTCTGAATTTGGGCCATTGGGACCCTGATCTGGATATCTAGCGGTTGATCTGGCACCCCAGTATATGAATTTGACCTCCTCACCCATGTACACTCTCTCCACTCCAAGCGCTAACCCCACCCAACAACTCTCTCCCCTTGGTGCCACCACTCAAGCACATCCCACAAATTACCCAACCTCCACTCAATTTCATGAACCCAAACTTCCCTGCGAATCATTCCTTCCTAACTGTTAGCGGCTCCCACTGCTGCCTTCGAAACACTAGTTGTCCTTCCAATCTCCCTTGCTGACACCAAAACATACTGCCAAGCTAAGGCTGCACAGTTGATTCTTGGGTTTCACATGAATGAAACCTGAATCCTGAACTGACAACCCCATTACATAAGCTCACCAGAGAAGCTTTTGCGCCTTGGAGCACAAAATCTCAACACACGGAATTCATGTTAGAAATTGTGATGATTCCATCTACTACGTGAGAGCTATCAAAACACAATTTATTAACAGGAAAACTCCTTAAGACGGAATGACTGAAACCCAGTAGACCAGGAAAGCAGCCCAAAAGAAGATACTGTAGTGGTTGCTGATGAATCCACAACTCAACCCAAACCACTTCATTTCAATGGCGGTATGCCTAACACAGATTACAAGCACTGATTGCAGAAATGAAAATGTGTCGACATTGGGCAACATCGGCTGACTCATCAGCGCCAAGTACAGCACGCAAGCAGGAGCAGCTTGCACTGATTGTTTGAGGTTTCAATGATAAGATGGAAATTGTTTTAAAAAAAATCTGCGGTGATTACCTCGCGGCGTGAGAGCTCGGCCTTCCAGGCGGCCTCCCGCTCGGCGACCTCGCGCTCGCGCTCCTCGATGTAGCTCTGCATCTCCCGCTCCTTCATGATGCGGTCCTGGATGTCCGCGTCCAGCGCCTCCTGCAGCTCCTTCACGAACCGGTCTACTACCGCCTTGATCCGCACCGACATCGCGCCCCGCCCGCCTCCCACTCTCTTCTTCCCCTCTCCTTCTCCCCCTCCCCGCGCCACACGCCTCGGCCGTAGCAGCGATTAACAAGGTCAAAGAACGGACTTACACCTTTGCGTCTCGCTATCGGCGCCGGGCTCCGGCGATATCCATGGGCGGGGAAGGGCGGCTAGGGTTCCAAGGTGGCGACTGGCGAAGTGGGCGCCGGAGTTTCGTGGGCCGCTAGTTCAATTTCCTGTTCGTTTGGGTGCGCTGCTGCGTCCTCCTCGTGTGGAAGAGAAGAGGTCGGGTCTAGGGACAGCGAGTCGAGGCAGAAAGCATACGTCTCCTCGTTTTGAAGGCGTCTTTCCAAAGAAGTTTGCATTGTGAGTTTGTGACCTCCGCAACAAAGTATATCTACACATGTATTATGAACGTGTATCGTTTTATTTTTTTGTCCGAGCGATAGAAATACAATTTTGGATTTGTACTCAAAGAGCAATAGCAAACATGTTCATGGGAGTTCGCAATGCCGCACCAGTCATACTAAATCATAATGGACTCAAAAAATACAGCGGAATACTAATACTTCGTAAAGAAACATTCAGAGATCATGAAAAGCCTATTATAGTTACTAACCTGATGACATACCAGCACATATTAAGCCATTGATGTTTGGTTTATCCTGAACTGACGTAGTGTAAACCCTCTGCAGTGCTATCTGTTGCATTCTACAAAGACTATAAACCGATATACCATCAACCTTTATAAAAGGGGACAGTTTCACTTTGCTATGTTAATTTGTCTTTTACGTAAAATAATGATGATATTCATTCATGCACCCATAGAAACGAGTTCATAATATAGTTCAGTATGACTAATTATGTGCAACTATCTAAAACAATGATATTTTTATCTATTGTATAATTTCGCCTTGGTATATAGTTCAGCAGACCCCTTTTTTCTCATATGCTTGCTAAATTGAGTGACTCAGTTATTGCATATGTTTCTTTGCACTACTTCTCAAGAGGATCATTTCTGTTTGCCCCTCGACACAGGGGTCTGGTTGAACTTTGATGTGTGTTACCTTTTTAGTCGCTAATTTTCCTTTGTTTTCTAAGGGGTTAACTCTGACAAAGTTGTGTCCTTCGATAAGGTACTCTTTATAACAACAAAAAACATCTTGCCTACCTATTTTTCTATATGCAAAATAAAAAAAACGACGCTTCGTTTTGGTTGTTGTCTTGCAGGGGAGAGTTTCTGTGGGGACACTAACTACAACCAATCGGGTAAAGTTTAATTAACCTTTTGTGTGCTCAGGTCATATGCAAATCAATCCCTTCTCACTTTTTAGATTTTGTGTTCTACATGTCTTAGTTAGAGAGTACAACCATCTCGCATTTATATGTACTCTAATAATGGTTATATCATTACTAAATTTGTCCACACCTATCACATGGAGCATATTCCATGGTCTCACTTTTAGCTTTGAATACTAGAGCGACATTCCAACAATAATGGCGTGCTCCGAGACGTGTTTTGAGCTAAGCTTGGGTCAAAATGGCTAATTCATTGCTACCATGATAAAAACACTATTAGAAATTTCCTCGTGTTTATTTTTTTCATTCAGATTGTAGAATATGTTTCCTTCTAGTGCATTGCTAAAAACTCTTGGCAATTTTAGTTCGCTTGTTCAATATGTTGCCTCTACTAAATTTGGTAACGTGTTACTGTTTGTAACCAAAGCTGAGAAAGCATGCCTCAATGTTTGCAAGGCTTAAAACAACTTTTTTTGTCGCCCCAGGTCATTTCGTTGTTTGCTCTTCTTTGTTCGGTCATCTTTTTCTATAGTTGTGCCTCAGATCTGAATTTTCATTTCACCTGCTCGCTCACTTATCTATAGCTATAAGTTGGTTCCATTTTTTCATTAAACAGCACACCGGATCAACCATGGTGTAGGACCTCCGTTCCATTTAGCTTACGAACGACACCAATATTGCTGCGGTGAACATGCAAGTAGTTTATCCATAAGCCTGTGCAGCTTCTTTGTTCGGTGGTAGCAGATTTGTTGGCTTTACTAAGATGACCGGCCCTTTGTTATTTGCACTTTCGGCCATTACTCCATGTTGTTTAATCATCGGCTATTTGTCTTTAGCTCGTTTGGTCTATTCGAAGTTAGATTTTTTTTTGAACTGTCTTCATTGTTTTTAGAAAATAGCATCGGCCGGTAAATTTGAATTGTATTTTGCTGATTTTCTATACAACTATAAAGGCGTCATATGGGACCCACTCCATACCGTGGTGAAGCTTTGGAGGTTCTCCCGGATATGGCAATTCCAACTTCTCTCCATGGTCACCATTGATACATTCTCTAATGAACTGTGAGCATCATGGTTGTTATCACAGCCTTTTTACCCCGAGGATGTCCTAAAACTTCTTTGACAAGCTACTTTCTCCGCTGACCAAGACAAACTAAAAGAACGTGTTCATAATTAATAACGAGTTTTATCTCTTCTGCCTTGTTTCTAATGTCACACTACCTTAATTATTGGTATTCTTTTCTTTGTTCAAGTATTTGCATTCTATAATTGTACATGCTAGGGTTGATGCTTGAGGATATTTTTTTATGTGGGGGGGTCCTCCAGGTTACAAGTGGAAGGAACCTGCTGCCAACGACGGAGGCTCCTGGCCTCGCAAAGCCCATGTAAGTCCGCCTTTTTTGTGTTCTTTTTTTCTCGATATTGCGAATCCACGCACCCAAACCCTTCCTTCAAGCAGAAAACCCTGCGGCAGGTGCATGAACGGTGTGTGCAGCATGAGTATATGCTTCTAGACCTGTTGCCTCACCGGAATCATGGACTCCAGGTTGGGATCCACCTGAGCCCCGAACATGACAAAGGATCGGCCGTTTTTGTCTTGACAACAAATTGCGCCGATTGTAAATTTGTGAGTTTTTCCTATTCTTTCTCAAGTATCTGCTTCTTCTAAGGCCACTGCTCCCATAAAAACTAATGACCCGTCTCATCATATCTATAATTGGTTAAAGACATAATAAATTGAATTTGGATGCCTTACTAGGAATTTTGAGGGACATAACATCATTTCAACAATGCAAACAAGGCTCTCTACTTTTATTATGAGAGGGCATGTATGTATCCAGATGGCATTAAAACCCTCAATAAAATTTTTGAATACTATTGCTGCTGTTCGTCAGGCGACAGTGGTTCCCAACTTATGGTAGATTATTTGGGGAGCTATATAATTTTATGCTCAAATTTCCCTTTCGTGATTTGTGTCTTTTTTAATATGATTTAGATGATCCTGTGACTACACAAGGGTTCTAGTGTACCATAGAACTGATGTGTTATTTTGTCAGAAGGAGAAATTCAGCTGCATATTTTTTCTCAAAGTTTAAGTTGCATCTGCATCTCAATCTAGAAATAAAACACCTCAAGGATCTGAGATTTACCTTCACAGTTAGGTAACTTGTTGCTTCTTAAAAAAATTTTTCTATGATTTCGACTTGTTCGTGATATATATTACATCATTGTCAATCTATATATCGTTTTCTTTCCTGCTCATCCAAGTCATGGGCGCGGGACTCCGCATCAGTAATCAGATGGCTTTGAGGTAACAAATAGGAAAACCAGCGACGTCCTCCCGCGATGAAGCAGCAGTGGAGCCAGATGCTTTGCCTACGTGCGCACCTGACGATGCCCAATCTCTTGGGGAAGGCTGATGATGAGCCTCGGCCCCCGCAACGGCGATCTTAGCCCTTGGCGGTGGGCGGGTTCCGGTGTCCTAATGATGGAGCCGTAGCCACGAGGTGTGGCACAAGTCTATCAGGTACCAATTTCCTCCCCTCTCACTTCGATGTGCGAATAGCGAGGAAACTGAAAAATATCTTATAAAATTCAGGCGGCACCTTCAAAGGCTGAGTAAAGCATCATTCTACCTTCTATCAAAATGTTTAATTGAGGTCATGGACTCAGGGTTTTGGACCAGGAGCTTGAACAGATCAATGGTCGGCTGTTTTGTCTTGCAGTAACTTGGGGCCACTCCAGGATGTCGCCTACTGGATGCACTTCATTTTCCTGTGATGTACTGGAATTCAATCTCGTTTCCCTAAGGCCACTGCTCCGCTAGAAATGACCCGTGCTTCGGTAATTGTCATTACATACAAGGAATTTCATATTCCTTCTTGTTGGAAGCTTGCTAACATCCATTTCAACAACTGAATGAGGTATTGCTGGCAACATGCCATGAAGAGATCCCTTGTCAGGAAGATGGCATGTATTTCCAGGTTTTTCGTGAAAATGCTGCTGTTCGTCCAGCAGGCACAGTGTGGTTCCCAGCAAAACCAAGGTGGCATTTGAGGCTATGAAGTTGCTGCTCAAACATCCATGTCCTTTATTTGTTTTTAACGTGTATCATTGCATGATATTGACTTTCCAAGGGTTATTTATGACCATTTAGGGCTTCTTTGTCAGAAAGGGTATTTCCTGCATGCATATTTTTCTTTAACAGTTTGGGGTTTTCTGCATCTCAATCTAGACAATACGCATTTGATTTGTATTGTATACAGAATTGCAGTGCTTGTTGCTTCAAAAATTTTCTATGATTTCACTTGTTCGTGATATATTACATCATTGTCAATCCTATATCGTTTATTTTCTGCTCATAAGCAAGTGTACATTCTGACTCCTAATCAGTAATCAGATGGCTTTGAGGTAAAAGGAAAAAATAAATTCGTCCTCTGGCGATGAAGCAGCAGTGCCCCCAAATGCTATGCTACGTATAAGATATTGAGATGATCTCTTGGAAGGCTGATGGATTTTATCGGAGGTGCAAAGAGGATCTTAGTCATAAGGAAGGCGGAGGTTATAGTGTCCTAATGATGGAGCAGTAGTAGAGAGTTATTAACCAAGTCCTATCCAGGTACCAATTTCACTCCCCTCTCACTTGTGGAAAGATTAGCGTGGAAACTGAAAATGGTTATAAAATTCAGAAATTCAAAAATTCAAAGGTAAATTTATCAAGGCATAATAAAGTGTTTTAAATTCAAGTTTTAAGCTAGCCAAATCAGTTAACATCATTATTTTATCGATGCGATGCTTTTTGTTTTAGTGACTTAAATTTTGGTAGTCAGTAGCAGCCTTAGCAGTGTATTCTTCAATCCAAGTTTTATGTGCCAAGCATTTTTACAAGCAAAGCTAAAGCTGACAGGGAAGAGGTGATACATATATTTGCTTCATCCTTCAACAAGGGGCACAGGTTCAGTACACGGCATCCATTCCAGACACAATATGCAAAAAACATCCACCTAACAATGCACATTAACACCTACTAGTACAGCAAGAGCTACGGAGTCTGACTGACACCACCTACAAGCTACTGTCCTGGGTGAGCTTCATCGGCCTTCAGTTTCAGTGCTTCAGCATCACTGCTGAAACACCCTTCTTTCTGCCAGTTCTACCACGGTCAGACGGTGTCGGGATCTGGTTGGGGGGTTTTTCAGGACAGGCCGGAGAAGCCACCTGGCTGCTGCTGCTGCCCATGGCTACTGCCGCCGCCGCTGGCTCCCCGCGTGCGGTGGGCTCGGCACCGCCGCCGGACGACTCGCTCAGGCTTAATGTCCCTCTCGACGGCGGGCTGCTCGGCCCTGCCGCCCGCGCCCGTCGTCGTCGGCGCGAGCTTTAGTGGCGCCGGTGATGGGATCTCTGACGACGGTGACGGGCAAGCTTCTGCTGCTTCGGCTCCTTCTTTCCATCGGCGTCGAAACTCCCACTACGATCTGTGTACAGTGCAGATAACACCGGCGGTCAATGGCGTCAACCGGAGGAATCTACTACCATCATCCAGATGACTGATGATGAATGAGTGAGGTGGCACACCCTGAACCCGGTGAAAGCAGCTGTCAGAAGTCAGCAACACTACCGCCAAGGACGCGGCCATGGGGGCCTGCTAGCGAAACGCTGAGCCACCAGTTCGACTGCGATGGCCACCGTTCTCTGACAGAAGAAACGACCCGGACACAGACAGTATCTCGAAACGACCCTGCGCAGGAAATTCAGGGAATCAAGATTTCAGTTTCATCATCCCACATCAATGGAAATCACTCTTCTGGATCACGCCAAAACCTGGCCGTAAAAAAGAGTCGAGCTATTCGTATCAATTGTACTGATAACTTCTGATGACAGTTAAAAAATACGAACCTCGTATGTCACCGTTCCACCTGGTAGCGGTGCCGAAGTGTCACATTTGATATGGCGCCATTTGCGGAAAGGATGCAGACCGCGCGTGTCCCGTGCTGTGAGAACGACATGATCTTTGCCGATACGTCTGGAAAGCAAAAAAAATTCAAGCCATTTACAGCAGTGAACTGATGAAGGTTAAAAAAAATGCAGTCTCTCCTTTAAAAGATAAGAAGCTTCCGCAAAAAAAAAAAAAAAAAAAAAAAAAAAAAAAAAAAAAAGGGATAAGAAGCCTAACATCTAAATGCTGATACCAGTTTTTTGGACTTTGGGGAACTAACAGACAGATGTCAATGGAACTTATAATAACAAACAGTCTTTCAAAAAAATAAAAAAGCTAGTAAGAAGTGGTGACCTAACCGGTAAAGTTCTTTAATACTGCACTGGGTCTCGACCTTAAGCATCCAGTGAATGATATGTGTAGTTAAGCTTAAACCTCAATACAAGGTTAAAATAGAGGACTTGCATTCTGGTAACACTAGTTCTGGAAGTGTGGAAGCCGAGCTTATGACTACATTTTCAACAAATTCAATGGACTAGAACTAGTGATAGTCGAGCTTTGAAACATCAGTTTTTGTTCAGTAAGTGCTCAAAGTAAACCTTAAAATTCAGTAAAATGACAAAGGCACCACTACTAATAGCTTGATGCAAACTAGGAGTTCCATTGATGACAGCTGAATCAGAAGATGGTATCTTTACTAGTAATGTTAAACCTTACTTTACTTAACAAAAAAACTAATCTGAATAATTTACAACCGGCATGCAGATATGAAAAAGAATCCGGGATTAACCATACCTCTCCGGCTTTTTACAAAAATGACATGAGGTGTAAACCCTACCCCTGCTGACCCTGCAAAACATGCTCGAATCAACAGCAAATCCAACACATGTAAATAGGACTTTGAAACATCAGTTGTTTCCATGCTGGGGACGAAACCTGGAGTCTTGGAAGTTCAGTCATTAAACAAATTGGAGTATTTCGTACTTCAGTAATGTAACAGACAGGCATTAAGCATCCTTAGCTAGGCATTCTGCCAGAAATTGCAGAATGGTTCAATTAAAATAAGCTATCCCTAATTGTTACATGCAAACTAAAGAAGGCCCCCAGTCTGAAGTACTAATTTACTGGCACCACTCTTACAGTCCATCACCTCAGTCCTCAGATCTAATCAAAAAGCCAACCAGCAACCAGCAAAATCTGAGCAAGTCCGGACTCCAGGGCGTATTTTATTTATTTGTTTGTAACAAAAAAAAAAAAAAAGATGATAATTGCTCCCTCCCGGTTCTTGAGCTTCATCATAATTCATAAAATAAAATAAGAAAGCTAAAAAAAGAGGTCTCGGATGAGGATGCACCAATATTACCAAGAGCGGTGCGATGGCGCTGGCTTGTTGGTGGAACCCTTCGGCCGGCCCCGCTTCTTCCGCCTTTCGGCGACGCCGACGGCGCCGTGCTAACCTTCGGGCCGTTGGAAAGGACCGGAACCTCCAGGGGCGGCTGTCGCCCGGGGCCGGTGACGGCGCCGCAGCCATGGGAGGCCGAGGCTTGTGCCAGCGACATGGAGCCAGGCGGGAGCCGTACTTTCTTGGCCGACCACGCTTCTTCTTGGCCACCAGCTCACCTGCGCCTGTTGCCTCCTACGCCAGCCAGCTTGAAGCAGCCACGGCGCTGCCGCCCACGGGCTGGTACGTCGCCGTCGCGGGTGGCATGGAGCTCACCGGGGTAAAGATGGCGGTGCCGTCCGTCGTGTACGCCATGCGCAGGCTCTGCGTGACCCCGGAGGACGGCGGCATCGCCGGGAATGCTTCGGTAGCCCGAACGGCTCCCTTCCCGCCATCGCTCCTTGCTCCGGAGACGGGCTCACCTCCATCATTCCACACTGAACAAGTGCGGAAGCAGAAGCAGAGCTACGAATCGGCAGCTCTCTCTCCTCTCTCAGCGATTTCTTGGACTGAAGGCTGCAGCTCTTCCTCTTGTGCTTCACAGCAAATCTTAAGTTTTTTTACAGCGTAGGGTGGCAGGCTGGCAGCAGCTTGTCATGGTGGGGAAGAAACGAGGGAGAAATGGAAAACGAAAATGGAGGGAAAGAATCCGTAAATCACAATTGAAAAAATAAGAAACAGTGGAGAAGGTAAGGACCTGGCAAAAAATAAAGCAGAGAAATTAGAGATTACCCGCGCGAGAAATGAAGCAGAGAAATTCCTCCAAGAGGTCTTCAGAAATTAGGATAGCAGTAGTAAATGGAGACAAAAAAAGGAAAGAAAATAGTCAGGAATAGCAAGAGTTTTGCACTGGCAGGAGACACACGAGTCCTCACAGGTCCTCAAACAAACTCAGCTCAAGCAGCCGATGAGAGAAATCAGTGGAATTGGCTTATGTCCACGCAATTTGCCACATCACAGAGAGGGCGCTTCCTCTACTCCATTTTCTCTCTCTCTCTTTTTTTTTTTCATTTTTCTTTTCCTTTTCCGGAGCTCCCCTCTTCGCACGTAATCTTTTGTTAAAAGAAAAGGGTTTTAGTCGGAAAAAAAAAAAAAATAGGCGGGTAAGTGAAGCACGTCAGGATTGGGGATTGGTAAGGGGTCTACCTTATTTGACCCCTATGTTTATTTTATTTAGTTTGTGGCTTCCTATGTGCTTTCTGGCTTTATCTGCTTCTGTATTTTTATTCTTTTTTTGTAAATTGTCTGTGCTTTTTTCACTGTGCACATGGGATTCCAACTACGACCATTTCTCCAGCCACATGACAACTGGCATGCAAAATCTCAAAACAAATTAAAAGGACCATGTTTTCATCTGACGAGTCTGGTTCATGCCAAAGAAAATTTTAATTTCTCAAGCAAGCTGAACTAAGATTATCGCTGAAAAAGACAGCGTTTTCAGTACAACTTGATGTTTGTAGTATCTGTATATTGCGTGCAATTTCGAAATTTTGCTGTATTCTAAGTCTGTCAATTATTAACGAAATATATTTAAATATTTTCATTGCATTGCGAAAACAATTTTCTACGAAAATAAATCTTTGTGTTGACATGGTATTTCCCAATTAAAAATATAATAGAATTTTTTAAGCATATTAACAAAATCGTACCGTAATTTTTTTTCTAGCCCTTTACTTATCAAATTCTTGTGAGATTTCTCACATGCGCCACCTCGTCGGAAACTCGACCTAATCTGCGGTACACAATTTAATACAGCACTCAATTAGCCCTTACTTTCACGTAAGCTACTAGACGAAAGAATTAATTCTACAGATTTCATGGGATTTCGGTACTCTGTACCAGGAAATGTTGCTGCCGAGGAGCCTTTTGTTTCTTGTTAGTGACACAAAAACATCAAAAGTCGGCACGAAGCACCGGAACCCAGCCAGCAAAATCGGATTTTGAGCAGAAACGGAACGAAAATCGACACGGCATCTTAAGAATCAGTCATTTTTATTCCAAACGATTTTTGGGATTAGAAAACACTTTCCACTAGAGCAAAACGTGGGGGCCCCAGCTTAAAAATTTGAGCCTTTTCCCTTGTCCGGGGCCCTGCTTGTTGATCCTTCACGGCAAAAGCATGCATTCGCATGAATTTCCTTTCGTTTACGCGTGGTCCTCTGAAATAATTGCTTTCACTTTGACAGAAATTAATTAATTAATAATTGGTTCTTAAAAACCAGGGAAATTGAAAAATGATGCACTAGAGAAGAGATGAGTGCCCCTAGGCTTGAGCGATTGAGTGCATGCCAAGAATTAGCATGCAAAAATGGAATAAAGTTTTTCGCTTTGTTTGTTTATTTATTATTATGCCGCCACTGGACACTTTCTTAACACAGCTTGTCCAGCACGTGTCGCTTGCATCGTCCTTATCGCTCTCTCTTGGCTTCTTTTATCTAATCACCTTTTGTCATTCGATTTGTGATTTAGCATGCGGCTTGTTTTTGCCGTCCAGACGTGCTAATTTGATGCAATGCGTTTATTAAAAATAAAACGGGGAGAAAGCCCGAAACAAAAAGTGAAGGTAAGACCAAGATTTGTAGCTCCCTGTATCGCTGGCTGCAGCTCCAGCGTACAACGTAGTATCCTCACAACGGGAGGAACAATCACGGCGGGGACTGCAAGAACAGCACCGGTGAGTGTATACCACGTGCTCCCTCCATTATTTGGCCTTTTTCAAAAATACCTTATTTTTACTAAATATTTAAATATACACTTTATTTGATGAAAATCCAAAAACATCTTATAATTTGAAATGAGAGGGTTATTTTTCAAAAGCAAAGTATACCATGTATCTAGTGCAAGGCAATACGAGGTATGGTTGTCCTCCTCGCACATACCCAAATATTACTTGATTTTTTTGCTTACAAAAATACGATTAAGCTTCTAGAGTAACTGTCAAATATTTTAGTTTTTAAAAAACATAAAATCGAGGTAAATATTTGTCTATAAAATATTTTTCACAATTTGTTAGGGATTTACGAAAATGTATATTCTGATATATGGATATTGGGACCACGCTCTGTCTAGAGCATCAAGTATCTTTGACAAAATAAGCATCACCAATCTTTATTGATTTACTAAAATTTGGCATAAATATTTAGTACATCGTGCAAAAAAATACCTGTCTGGTTTATAGAAAGAGTGCAACAATTGCATACTCCGATCCTGAGATGATGTTTGCGTGCACCTATATTCTAGTGATTTCTTTGTTTTCCTACAATAGCTGAATATAATATAAGAGTAATATAAGAGCACTGTTGCGGGCTTCCTATTTCCTGATGGCACGTCATCTTTTTCTCCTTCTCTGAATTCAAACAAACCAAGCAAGTCGTCTATTTTCGCGTATCTTGACGTTCAGACTCTATGCCTCTTTGTACTACTGCTAGTGGGTGCAAGCTTATCCTCTGACCTCTATAGGGAGAAAGAAAGAAATCTTTGTCAAAAAGTAAGGCTCGCAATTTCCATGCCTCAGTCTAGCGGCACATGCATGCGTGTGACTGACACAGCGAGGGAGATAAGAACGAAATGCAGCCACAAATTCCCAAGGAAAAATATCTGCTTTTTCAGATGATGGAATCTTTTATGTTATTTTATTTGACAGCCTATTTGAGTCACAGCAGTGTGAACTGATGATAGGTGTGTGGCCTCCTGTGGCTCCCAACCCTCCACTGTGCAGAGCTAGCTGCCTCAGTTGCGTTGTGAGCCAATTATTGGTTTGAGAAATGGGAAAAAGTTGTTGGAAATTTGGCTGCTTGGTATAATTGTATTGACTACTAGAGTTTATAAAAACATGTTTCTTTTTCCCATCAACGAGAGAAAACCGGAGTGTCTAGGGGGCATGCACATGATAAATTAGGTACTGCAAGTTAGGCAGTGGTCTTTGTTTGTTGGGGAACTTATGCTTACTGAAATTGACAAATACCAGTGCACGCCTGGGAAGATATTGGCCCTGATAGGTTTGGAAATTGTGTTGAATCAAAGAACTGGTACAAAAACTGCTCTTTGTATTTTTATTTAGCAAGATCATTGGTGGAGTAGATGGAGCCAAGTGGCTTGTCAATTTCAGAGAAATAGTAAAGAAGAAGGTTCATGGAAATGAATGTTTCACTCGATTGATGTATAATTAATTATATAGTGTTTGTTTCAAAAAAATAATTGTAGTGAGAAAAACATCCAACTTCCAACACATCACTCTTTAAAGTATAGGGCTATGTCCAATCACAGTTCACAAGGGAGAAAAAACGAGCGCATGATAACCGACAGAGAAAAGAAAAGGGAAAAAGGGACACTGGAGGCAGCAGCAGGGGCTCACCATGTGACCTCCGCTCCCCAGCCCCCTAAACAACCGTGTTTGCTTGGCTGCGGAGCATTTGTCATTGCAGAAGATGTGCAGGCCAGATGTTGCAATTTACCGTTTCTACTGCTCTGTAATTGCCGCGTTCTGTGCTTGTTGTGTCTTCCTTTTTGGCAACTCCAACAGTTTTCTATCTCAGATTGTTATTTTTATTTTTTCAAAAATTGTTATTTTTATACAAAAAAACAGATCTTCTCCAATAGTTCTCCATCTCGGTTTGTTATTTATCCCAAGTTAAAAAGAGCCTCAGCGCAGCACATCCGCTGTATTAGAAGAGGTGGAATGACATAAAAGATAATTTTGTAAGGTTCTGATATAAGTTTTTAAGAGGGTGGAAGGGACATAAATATAATTTTTGTTTTACGTCTCGGGGTTCTCTGATATAAGTTTGATCTAGATTCAGCGGTTCGGTAAGTAAACTATGTCAAACTATTGGAGAAAGACTCTTTTTATTTTGCCATATATTTTATAGAAAGTTACTAAATCACTAAGATTTGCCAAGTAAATTTTAGCAAACTCTTGGAGACACTCTTAACAAGCTTGGTTTTTGGCTTAAATGAGCACGGCCAGGCATTTAAAAACCTGCATCATCAGGAACCTGAAGATCCAAGGCGGTCCAGAGATCCGACGAGTAAAACGTCCGGCACTTCAGCATTTGCCTTGCGATTGTGTGGTGTGTCCGTCGTTGGGTGGTAGCCTGGTCCAGAGATATCTTGCGGGCATAGTAATCGCAGCAATTACCATCGGGTTTCAGTTAAAATAAACATGCATGATTCAAGGAGCAAACCAGTGTACCACTGCAATGGTTGAAGGAGCAAAAGAGCTTCTTCAGGTCAACTGCTTGAGAAATTGATGATAAAACCTTCCGTGCTCTCTCTCCAACATTGAATCCTACACAATTTTAAATCTTATATAGTGCCGCAAGCAATCAAGCAAAAACTGTAGAACATATAGAGCAGCGCAACTTGTGGAAGAAAGAT